>CAWUFW010015407.1:0-29259 GCA_963921515.1 Calotriton arnoldi | reverse complement strand
ATATATATATATATTCACTGAAAAAACCATAGGTTTCAGGGGCGTTATAGTTAGTTGGACATTTCACTCGTACAAAACCATAGAAATTCCCCGTTATAGTTAGTTCAGCTAACTATAACTTCATGTACTCCACAATGCACTGCTGATGACGTCACATATTACATCACTCATGACATGGTCAGTGACATCACTCATGACATCACTGATGACATCTCAAATGACATCACTGATGACATCACTGATGACATCATCCTTGTGATAGAGTGGCAGACCTCCTCTCACCCTAATATAACCTTTGATACACACACTCAAAAATACAAACTAACATTTTCAAAACAATGGACATACCAATACCAGTTACAACACACCTATTCAGTAATTCCAAGATCTACACACACATCCACTCATTCACCAACAGTCCCTATACAGTCACTCATACATGTACTCACTCATCATATGTACTCATACACCTATACATCCTGTTACACACCGCCACTCATCCATAGAGTTACTCACACACATAGTCACACATGCAAACAAAGTATCAAACATCCATTTACTTGCATATACAGTTATACACACACTACCACACTTACTTCTACAGAAACTTACACATACTTACTCTCTTAAACAATCACTTATAGAAACACCTACTTATTTGTACAGGAACTCTTCCAATCTCTCACTCTCACATATACTCACTTATATACACCAATACTCACATATACTAGTTTAAAACATATGTAGTTACTCATAAAGACACTATTGAGACAGTCATTCACTCACTAACACACCCATACACATACTCATCCACCTATACAGTCCTGCACACATGCTGTCTTCAACACATACAAACAGTGAGTCACTCATTCATGCATCTATGCACTAAGTAATACCCCCACCGAACCATACAGACACTCAGACACTCATACTGATACTCAAAAAACCAACTAATAACCCATATAGACACTCATGTAGCTACTCACCAACCCATGCAGCCACTTATACACAAAGTGAGAGACTGATACAGATATTTTCATATTTAAACATTACTCACTAACCCATGTATTCACTAAGATACACTTAGTCAGTTATACAATCAATTTTACAAAACAAAATCATCCATTTAGACACTTATATACCCATTTATTCTTCCATCGACCTTGAGATATACATATATAAAACATATTTAATTTTCAGAAAAACACACATTCACTGGATGATGTCATCAGTGATGTCATCAGTGATGTCATTTGAGATGTCATCAGTGATGTCATGAGTGATGTCACTGACCATGTCATGAGTGATGTAATATGTGACGTCATCAGCAGTGCATTGCGGGCGCGCGAGTTTTAGTTAGCTGAACTAACTATAACGGGGGAATTTCTATGGTTTTGTACGAGTGAAATGTCAACTAACTATAACGCCCCTGAAACCTATGGTTTTTCAGTGAATTTCTAAGGTTTTTAAATGCTAATTTCTAACTATAACGTGCCTGAAACCTATGGTTTTTTCAGTGAATTTCTAAGGTTTTTTAAATGCTAATTTCTAACTATAACGTGCCTGAAACCTATGGTTTTTCAGTGAATATATATATATTTATTATACTATGTATACATGTGAAAATGTCTCGGTCCCCTGTTTGCCTCGGTGGCACGGAAAAAATGGGTGGAACTGACGTCAGCACGCCGGCGAGGTTCTCTTATGGCTCCGATGACGTCATACGGTGTCGCGGCGGAGCCGTGCTATTATGACGTCCTCGTTGACGTGGGAGAGCTAGGAAAGAATTTCCGTGGAATGCTGGTGCAGGGGATATTCACCTAAGTGTTCAGGCTAGTCCTTTGGGAGCAACTGTTTATGTTGCCACTCCAGAAACCGAAACCAGTGATCCGAGGGCAGAGGCCCTGCAGATGGCACACGAGGTGGGGTGCCCAGTCGTGTGCACCGGCGGGGCAGCGAAGTGACAAGCACCACAACCCACAAAAAAGGTAACGAGGGCACTGAATAACACAGGATCTTCTCTTTGTATCTGGCAGGAACAACGAAGTTAAAATGCCCTAGTACCAAAATGTAGAATTAGTGCTACAACGGTCTTCAAGAGGACCTGCGATGCAGCTTCTGCCTCCCGTACCCTGGAGGTGGCACATGGGTCACGCTGATGCGGTCATCACTGCGGTGGGGCGCACACTCGTTGACCTCTCATGGCACTGCTCCACACTTCAGGAGGACGCTTTCCATTAGCTATGTTTTCTGATGACATGTCGCGCCCGGCCCCGTCCAACAACAGAACTCCTTTAGATCCAAACAGACTCTTCCACTCTCTCACCGGAAGTAGAAACCAGGCCACGCGGACACTTTCACAATACAACAGCCGGGAATGCACTTTTCGGTAAAAAAACACATTCCTTCCTCCTAATTAATCAAATAAACGTCTCACTGAAGAACAGGGGCCAGCTTCGATCGGTAAACAGCCGTTACAACGACTTTTTACTTTGCGATACCATTACAACGCATGCATTACCACGCATGCGTTGTACATCACGAAAGTCATTACTACGCATTTTTTAGAACGCATGGTCATTTACCACGCATGCCTTTACAACGAATTTTGTTGTAAAGGTATGTATGGTAAATGACCATGCGTCTAAAACATGTGAAACGATCCATGTCGTTGTAAGGAAACAGAGGCTGTTCCGTTTCCTCACAACGACGTGCACCGCCCCTCAGAGACGGCGTGAAGCAGGAACCACGGGAGAGAGGAACCACGAGGAGTGAGAGGTAAGAGGGATTGGGCATGGGGTGGGGGTTTCTTTTCTAGGGTTTAGGGTAGTGCAGTGGTGTTTGGGTGGTGTAGGGGGTCGTGCTGGGGGTAGTGTTTTAGGGTTTAGGGTAGTGCAGTGGTGTTTGAGTAGTAGGGGGTCGTGCTGGGGGTAGTGTTTTAGGCTTTAGGGTAGTGCAGTGGTGTATGGGTAGTGTAGGGGTCGTGCTGGGTTAGTGTTTTAGGGTTTAGGGTAGTGCAGTGGTGTTTGTGTAGTGTAGGGGGTCATGCTGGGGGTAGTGTTTTATGGTTTAGGGTAGTGCAGTGGTGTTTGGGTAGTGTAGGGGGTCGTGCTGGGGGTAGATTTAGGGTTTAGGGTAGTGCAGTGGTGTTTGGGTAGTGTAGGGAGTCGTGCTGGGGGTAGTGTTTTAGGGTTTAGGGTAGTGCAGTGGTGTTTGTGTAGTGTAGGGGTTGTGCTGGGGGTAGTGTTTTAGGGTTTATGTTAGTGCAGTGGTGTTTGGGTAGTGTAGGGGGTAGTGCTGGGGTAGTGTTTTAGGGTTTAGGGTAGTGCAGTGGTGTTTGTGTAGTGTAGGGGTTCATGCTGGGGGTAGTGTTTTAGGGTTTAGGGTATGTGCAGTGGTGTTTGGGTAGTGTAGGGGGTCGTGCTGGGAGTAGTCGATTTAGGGTTTAGGGTAGTGCAGTGGTGTTTGTGTTGTGTAGGGGGTCGTGCTGGGAGTAGTGTTTTAGGGTTTAGAGTAATGCAGTGGTGTTTGTATAGTGTAGGGGGTTTAGGGTAGTGCAGTGGTGTTTGTGTAGTGTAGGGGTCATGCTGGGGGTTGTGTTTTAGGGTTTAGGGTAGGGCAGTGGTGTTTGGGTAGTATAGGGGGTAGTGTTTTAGGGTTTAGGGTAGTGCAGTGGTGTTTGTGTAGTGTAGGGGGTCATGCTGTGGGTAGTGTTTTAGGGTTTAGGGTAGTGCAGTTGTGTTTGTGTAGTGTACGGGGTCGTGTTTTAGGGTATAGGGTAGTGCAGTGGTGTTTGGGTAGTGTAGGGGGTCATGCTGGGGTTAGTGTTTTAGGGTTTAGGGTAGTGCAGTGGTGTTTGGGTAGTGTGAGGGGTCGTGCTGGGGGTAGTGTTTTAGGGTTTAGGGTAGTGCAGTGGTGTTTGTGTAGTGTGGGAGGTCATGCTGGGGGTAGATTTAGGGTTTAGTGTAGTGCAGTGGTGTTTAGGTAGTGTAGGGAGTCATGCTGGGGGTAGTGTTTTAGGGTTTAGGGTAGTCCAGTGGTGTTTGTGTAGTGTAGGGAGTCGTGCTGGGGGTAGTGTTTTAGGGTTTAGGGTAGTGCAGTGGTGTTTGGGTAGTGTAGGGGTCGTGCTGGGGTAGTGTTTTAGGGTTTAGGGTAGTGCAGTGGTGTTTGTGTAGTGTAGGGGGTCATGCTGGGGGTAGTGTTTTAAGGGTTTAGGGTAGTGCAATGGTGTTTGTGTAGTGTAGGGGTAGTGTTTTAGGGTTTAGGGTAGTGCAGTGGTGTTTGTGTACTGTAGGGGGTCGTGCTGGGTTCTAGTGTTTTAGGGTTTAGGGTAGTGCAGTGGTATTTGTGTAGTGTAGGGGGTAGATTTAGGGTTTAGGGTAGTGCAGTGGTGTTTGGGTAGTGTAGGGGGTCGTGCTGGGGGGTAGTGTTTTTGAGTTTAGGGTAGTGCAGTTGTGTTTGGGTAGTGAAGGGGGTCGTGCTGGGGTAGTGTTTTAGGGTTTAGGGTAGTGCAGTGGTGTTTGGGTAGTGTAGGGGTCAACCAACATGAATTTGTCCTTGTGTGATGTAACCAATGCTCATGTAAAGCACTCAATACCTGACCAGTCTGCACTATATAAAACTGCAAAAAAACAAAAATAAAAAGTGTTTTGCACACTTCTGTCATTGGGCTATACGTGGGCTACATCTGGGTGATATTTGTGCTACATTTGGGCTCTTTTTTCTCTGGTGGCCATCTTGGGAGACTTATTTGTTATGAAGTTTCCTAATTTCCTCATTTACTACAGTCTCCTCAGTAGGAAATGCTTTCAGTTTTTACTTTGATTCCATCAAGAAGGCATTCAGATGTGTCACACATTTGCCATAAATTCAGAATGTTAGCACTCTAGTTGTTCATTAGATCACTGTAGTAAAGCTACTGCTCACCAAGGAGTTAACTGGAAGTCTACTGCTGGTATTGAAAGTGATTGTTTCAGTCTGCATGTCAGAATTTTCTAATGAAATAGAAGAGGATTTGAGATCTCACTTAAAACATGCCCTAAATTTTCTTTTTGCAGCACTAACCATAATTTCTATGGCAAAAATGAACCCCCTCATTTTGTTCCTTTTTAAATTAAATGTTTTAAGTGTTACCAGTTTATTCCAATCAAGATGGCTTCAGGTGTGCCATACTTTTGTCATAAGTAAGGCTGTTAGCACTCTAGTTGTTCTTTAGAACACTCTGAGGAAGCTGCAGTAGAACACAAAGGCATCAACTGACAGGCTGCTCCTGTTGAAATATAACAGGAAGATATTTGAGATCTCACTTAAAACATGTCCTAATTTTTCTTTCTACAGCACTAACCATAATTTCTATGGCAAAATGAACCCCCTCATTTTGTTCCTTTTTAAATTAAATGTTTTAAGTGTTACCAGTTTATTCCAATCAAGATGGCTTCAGGTGTGCCATACTTTTGTCATAAGTAAGACTGTTAGCGCTCTAGTTGTTCTTTAGAACACTCTGGGAAGCTGCAGTAGAACACAAAGAGCATCAACTGACAGGCTGCTCCTGTTGAAATATAACAGGAAGATATTTGAGATCACACTTGAAACATGTCCTAATTTTTCTTTCTACAGCACTAACCATAATTTCTATGACAAAATGAACCCCATCATTTTGTTCCTTTTTAAATTAAATGTTTTAAGTGTTACCAGTTTATTCCAATCAAGATGGCTTCAGGTGTGCCATACTTTTGTCATAAGTAAGGCTGTTAGCACTCTAGTTGTTCTTTAGAACACTCTGGGAAGCTGCAGTAGAACACAAAGGAATCAACTGACAGTCTCTGCCATTGTTGGATGTACATGTTTTACTGAGAATGTCAGACTTCATTCTCACATGACTGAGAAAGATAATGTGAATTTACAGAAAATATGCTCTCATTTTAGCTTCTGGAGCACCTTCCAAAACTGTATGGGACAAGCATGTGAAAATAGTTTTCTCTCAAACATGATTCATGATATCCCAGCAGAAGGTTTTCACAGGGTAAAATCACCTTAGAACACACCACAATTCCTGAAATTAGTATGGTACCATCAACAAATGAATTCTAATGTAACTAAAGTCTGTTATCACCCTTTATAGTTCTCCTTTTGGTAACCCTCAAAATCTTCGATTCACTACAATGCATTTCAATGGGGTACTATCATTTATATTGGTCCCAAGATGGCTGCCAGCAATTCCAGGATGAAGTGCTGACAGCCAATCAGATCTCACGATGACATGTGTGGTTAGGCTCCGCCCAGATATATATGTGTTTTTACTTTTGATTTTCTCAGCAACTACTGAGCGAATTTACACCATTTTAACAAAAGGGTTCTTTCTGAACCAAGAACTACCTCTTTGCCAAATTTGGTGTAATTCCGTTCAACAGTTGAGCTGTAACCTTGCTATAAAGTTTCCTATGGGAAATTGATTTTTGACTCTATATTTTTTAATTTGTCACGCAACTACTGAACTGATTTACACCATTTAACAAAAAGGGTTCTTTCTGAACCAAGAACTACCTCTTTGCAAAATTTTGTGTAATTCCGTTCAGCAGTTCAGGTTGTAACCGTGGCTAAAGTTTCCTATGGGAAAATGAATGGAGAAAACACGTTTTGGGACCCCCCTTTTTTCTCGGCCCCGCTTGACGAATCACCCCGAAACTTTCAGGGTAGGAGTGGACCGGAGCGGGCCATAAAGTTTGAAACTTTCGCGAAGATTCGTCAACAGCACGCAAGAGTTATTTCAAATAGAATGTTGCGGATTTCCTATGGAAAATAGGTCCTAACTATAACTACCTACTGGCGACCGCCAGTAGATAATATATATATATATATATATATATATATATATATATATAGTATATATATATTCACTGCACGAAAAACCATAGGTTTCAGGGGCAGTTATAGTTAGTTGGACATTTCACTCGTACAAAACCATAGAAATTCCCCCGTTATAGTTAGTTCAGCTAACTATAACTTCAGCTGCCCCGTAATGCACTGCTGATGACGTCACATATTACATCACTCATGACATAGGTCAGTGACATCACTCATGACATCACTGATGACATCTCAAATGACATCTCAAATGACATCACTGATGACATCACTGATGACATTTAATTTAAAAAGGAACAAAATGAGGGGGTTCATTTTGCCATAGAAATTATGGTTAGTGCTGCAAAAAGAAAATTTTGTGCATGTTTTAAGTGAGATCTAAAATCCTCTTCTATTTCATTAGAAAATTCTGACATGCAGACTGAAACAATCACTTTCAATACCAGCAGTAGACTTCCAGTTAACTCCTTGGTGAGCAGTAGCTTTACTACAGTGATCTAATGAACAACTAGAGTAATAACATTCTGAATTTATGGCAAATGTGTGACACATCTGAATGCCTTCTTGATGGAATCAAAGTAAAAAACTGAAAGCATTTCCTACTGAGGAGACTGCAGTAAATGAGGAAATTAGGAAACTTCATAACAAAGAAGTCTTCCAAGATGGCCACCAGTGAAAAAAGAGCCCAAATGTAGCACAAATATTACCCAGATGTAGCCCACATATAGCCCAATGACAAAAGTGTGCAAAACACTTTTTTATTTTTAGTTTTTTTGCAGTTTTATGTAGTGCAGACTGGTCAGGTATTGGAGCGTTGCATCTTAAAACATGACCCCCCTACACTACAAAAACACCACTGCACTGCCCTAAACCCTGAAACACCACCCCAGCACGACCCCTACACTGCCCGAACACCACTGCACTGTCCTAAACCCTGAAACACTACCCCCAGCACGACCCCCTACACTGCCCGAACACCACTGCACTGCCCTAAACCCTGAAACACCACCCCCAGCACGACCCCTACACTGCCCGAACACCACTGCACTGCCCTAAACCCTGAAACACCACCCCCAGCACGACCCCTACACTGCCCGAACACCACTGCACTAAACCCTGAAACACCACCCCTGCACGACCCCTACACTGCCCAAACACCACTGCACTGCCCTAAACCCTGAAACACCACCCCCAGCACGACCCCCTACACTGCCCGAGCACCACTGCACTGCCCTAAACCCTGAAACACCACCCCCAGCACGACCCCTACACTGCACAAACACCACTGCACTGCCTTAAACCCTGAAACACCACCCCCAGCACGACCCCCTACACTGCCCGAACACCACTGCACTGCCCTAAACCCTGAAACACTACCCCCAGCACGACCCCCTACACTGCCCGAACACCACCACTGCCCTAAACCCTGAAACACACCGCATGACCCCCTACACTGCACGAACACCACTGCACTACCCTAAACCCTGAAACACCACCCCCAGCACGACCCCCTACACTGCACGAACACCACTGCACTGCCCTAAACCCTGAAACACTACCCCCAGCACGACCCCCTACACTGCCCGAACACCACTGCACTGCCCTAAACCCTGAAACACCAGCCCCAGCACGACCCCCTACACTGCCCGAACACCACTGCACTGCCCTAAACCCTGAAACACCACACCCTAGCACGACCCCCTACACTGCCCGAACACCACTGCACTGCCCTAAACCCTGAAACACCACCCCTGCACGACCCCCTACACTGCCCGAACACCACTGCACTGCCCTAAACCCTGAAACACCACCCCCAGCACGACCCCTACACTGCCCGAACACCACTGCACTGCCCTAAACCCTGAAACATCACCCCCAGCAAGACCCCTACACTGCCCGAACACCACTGCACTGCCCTAAACCCTGAAACACCACCCCCTGCACGACCCCCTACACTGCCCGAACACTACTGCACTGCCCTAAACCCTGAAACACCACCCCCAGCACGACCCCCTACACTGCCCGAACACCACTGCACTGCCCTAAACCCTGAAACACTACCCCCAGCACGACCCCCTACACTGCCCGAACACCACTGCACTGCCCTAAACCCTGAAACATCACCCCCAGCAAGACCCCCTACACTGCCCGAACACCACTGCACTGCCCTAAACCCTGAAACACCACCCCCAGCAAGACCCCCTACACTGCCCGAACACCACTGCACTGCCCTAAACCCTGAAACACCAGCCCCAGCACGACCCCCTACACTGCCCGAACACCACTGCACTGCCCTAAACCCTGAAACACCACCCCCAGCACGACCCCCTACACTGCCCGAACACCACTGCACTGCCCTAAACCCTGAAACACCACCCCCAGCACGACCCCCTACACTGCCCGAACACCACTGCACTGCCCTAAACCCTGAAACACCACCCCCAGCACGACCCCTACACTGCCCGAACACCACTGCACTGCCCTAAACCCTGAAACACCACCCCCAGCACGACCCCTACACTGCCCGAACACCACTGCACTGCCCTAAACCCTGAAACACCACCCCCAGCAAGACCCCCTACACTGCCCGAACACACTGCACTGCCCTAAACCCTGAAACACCACCCCCAGCACGACCCCCTACACTGCCCGAACACCACTGCACTGCCCTAAACCCTGAAACACCACCCCCAGCATGACCCCTACACTGCCCGAACACCACTGCACTGCCCTAAACCCTGAAACACCACCCCCAGCACGACCCCCTACACTGCCCGAACACCACTGCACTGCCCTAAACCCTGAAACACCAGCCCCAGCACGACCCCCTACACTGCCCGAACACCACTGCACTGCCCTAAACCCTGAAACACCACCCCCAGCACGACCCCCTACACTGCCCGAACACCACTGCACTGCCCTAAACCCTGAAACACCAGCCCCAGCACGACCCCTACACTGCCCGAACACCACTGCACTGCCCTAAACCCTGAAACACCACCCCCAGCACGACCCCCTACACTGCCCGAACACCACTGCACTGCCCTAAACCCTGAAACACCACCCCCAGCACAGACCCCCTACACTGCCCGAACACCACTGCACTGCCTAAACCCTGAAACACCACCCCCAGCAAGACCACCTACACTGCCCGAACACCACTGCACTGCCCTAAACCCTGAAACACCAGCCCCAGCACGACCCCCTACACTGCCCGAACACCACTGCACTGCCCTAAACCCTGAAACACCAGCCCCAGCAAGACCCCCTACACTGCCCGAACACCACTGCACTGCCCTAAACCCTGAAACACCAGCCACAGCACGACCCCCTACACTGCCCGAACACCACTGCACTACCTAAACCCTGAAACACCAGCCCCAGCACGACCCCCTACACTGCCTGAACACCACTGCGCTGCCTTAAACCCTGAAACACCAGCCCCAGCACGACCCCCTACACTGCCCGAACACCACTGCACTGCCCTAAACCCTGAAACACCACCCCCTGCACGACCCCCTACACTGCCCGAACACCACTGCACTGCCCTAAACCCTGAAACACCACCCCCAGCAAGACCACCTACACTGCCCGAACACCACTGCACTGCCCTAAACCCTGAAACACCACCCCCAGCACGACCCCCTACACTGCCCGAACACCACTGCACTGCCCTAAACCCTGAAACACCACCCCCTGCACGACCTCCTACACTGCCGGAACACCACTGCACTGCCCTAAACCCTGAAACACCACCCCCAGCACGACCCCCTACACTGCCCGAACACCACTGCACTGCCCTAAACCCTGAAACACCACCCCCAGCACGACCCCCTACACTGCCCGAACACCACTGCACTGCCCTAAACCCTGAAACACCACCTCCAGCAAGACCCCCTACACTGCCCGAACACCATTGCTCTGCCCTAAACCCTGAAACACCAGCCCCAGCACGACCCCCTACACTGCCCGAACACCACTGCACTGCCTAAACCCTGAAACACCACCCCCAGCACCGACCCCTACACTGCCCAGAACACCACTGCACTGCCCTAAACCCTGAAACACCAGCCCCAGCAAGACCCCCTACACTGCCCGAACACCACTGCACTGCCCTAAACCCTGAAACACCAGCCCCAGCACGACCCCTACACTGCCCGAACACCACTGCACTGCCCTAAACCCTGAAACACCAGCCCCAGCACGACCCCTACACTGCCCGAACACCACTGCACTGCCCTAAACCCTGAAACACCAGCCCCAGCACGACCCCTACACTGCCCGAACACCACTGCACTGCCCTAAACCCTGAAACACCAGCCCCAGCACGACCCCCTACACTGCCCGAACACCACTGCACTGCCCTAAACCCTGAAACACCAGCCCCAGCACGACCCCCTACACTGCCCGAACACCACTGCACTGCCCTAAACCCTGAAACACCACCCCAGCATGACCCCCTACACTGCCCGAACACCACTGCACTGCCCTAAACCCTGAAACACCACCCCCTGCAGCACCCCCTACACTGCCAGAACACCACTGCACTGCCCTAAACCCTGAAACACCACCCCCTGCACCGCCCCTACACTGCCCGAACACCACTGCACTGCCCTAAACCCTGAAACACCACCCCCAGCACGACCCCCTTTACTGCTCGAACACCACTGCACTGCCCCAAACCCTGAAACACCACCCCCAGCACGACCCCCTACACTGCCCGAACACCACTGCCCTAAACCCTGAAACACCACCCCCTGCACGACCCCCTACACTGCCCGAACACCACTGCACTGCCCTAAACCCTGAAACACCACCCCCAGCATGACCCCCTACACTGCCCGAACACCACTGCACTGCCCTAAACCCTAAAACACCACCCCCAGCATTACCCCCTACACTGCCCAAACACCACTGCACTGCCCTAAACCCTAGAACACTACCCCCAGCACGACCCCCTACACTACCCGAACACCACTGCACTACCCTAAACCCTAAAATACTACCCCCAGCACAACCCCCTACACTACCCGAACACGACTGCACTGCCCTAAACCCTCAAACACTTCCCCCAGCACGACCCCCTACACTACCCGAACACCACTGCACTGCCCTAAACCCTAAAACACTCCCCCCAGCACGACCCCCTACACTACCCGAACACCACTGCACTGCCCTAAACCCTAAAACACTCCCCCAGCACGACCCCCTACACTACCCAAACACCACTGCACTGCCCTAAACCCTAAAACACTACCCCCTGCATGACCCCTACACTACCCAAACACCAATGCACTACCTAAACCCTAAAACACTACCCCGCATGACTCCCTACACTACCCAAAGACCACTGCACTACCCTAAACCCTAAAACACGACCTCCTACACTACACAAACACCACTGCACTACCCTAAACCCTAAAACACTACCCCTACACTACACAAACACCACTGCACTACCCTAAACCCTAAAAAACTACCCCCAGCACGAACCACTACACTACCCAAACACCACTGCACTACCCTAAACCCTAAAAAACTACCCCCAGCAGTACCCCTACACTACCCAAACACCACTGCACTACCCTAAACCCTAAAACACTACCCCCAGCAGTACCCCTACACTACCCAAACACCACTGCACTACCCTAAATCACTACCCCCAGCACGACCCCCTACACTACCCAAACACCACTGCACTACCCTAAACCCTAAAACACTCCCCCAGCACGACTCCCTACACTACCCAAACACCACTGCACTACCCTAAACCCTAAATCTACCCCCAGCATGACCCCTACACTACACAAACACCACTGCACTACTCTAAACCCTAAAACACTACCCCCAGCACGACCCTCTTCACTACCTAAACACAACTGCACAATTTGTTACAGGCGTTGCAACGCAGGCCTGTGGTGCTTACTGGAAGTACCTAGTGGGCTAGTTGGGCCCCAGGGACCCTCAGTATTCAAGGTGACCTAATCCCCCAACTTAAAACGCACCACGGGGCGCGTTTGCACAGTGGTGAAGGGAGGGGGCGGGGCCTCAGGTGACATGTGCGCAAACACGCCCTGTGGTGCGTTTTAAGTTGGGGAATTAATTCCCTTTGAATCCTGAGGGACCCTGGGGGCCAACTAGCCCACCAGGTACCTTCAGTAAGCACAACAGAGTTGCGTTGCAGAGAGGTGAAAAAAGGTGCGTGGCCTCGGAACGCCTCTCTGCAACTCAGCTCTGTGGTCCTAACTGTAGGTACCTGGGGGCTAGTTGGGCCCCAGGGACCCTCAGAATTCAAGGGGACTTAATCCCGCAACTTAAAACGCGCCACGGGGTGCGTTTGCACACATGTCACCTCAGGCCCCCCTCCCTTCACCACTGTGCAAACGCGCCCTGTAGCGCGTTTTAAGAGGTAGTTTTAATCCCCCTGCCCTATTATGTACTAGGGACTTGCAGAGGAGGTCATGCTAATCACAGGGGTACCCCAACGCATAGTGTTCCCTAGTGTATGTAGGTGTTTTCACTGTATTCTAAGTGTCTTTTAGCATAGCACTGGCTCTGGTTAGTCAGAGTCAGTTACCACCAGTACCCGTCTGAAAAAGTTGTGGGCACAGGATGATTTTGCAACAAGGCCTCTTTCTGCTCCTCTGTTGGTTCTTTCTGCACATCTTTTGCTTCTTTCTGTGCGTTTTTTCTTCTTTCTTCACATGTCCTACCTCTGTAGGCATAGTTAGAAACTAGCATTTAAAAAAACCTTTGAAATTCACTTAAAAAATCATAGGTTTCAGGCACGTTATAGTTAGAAATTAGCATTTAAAAAACCTTTGAAATTCACTGAAAAAATCATAGGTTTCAGACACGTTATAGTTAGAAATTAGCATTTAAAAAACCTTTGAAATTCACTGAAAAAACCATAGGTTTTAGGGACAGTTATAGTTAGTTGGACATTTCACTCGTACAAAACCATAGAAATTCCCCCGTTATAGTTAGTTCAGCTAACTATAACTCGCGCCCGCAATGCACTGCTGATGACGTCACATATTACATCACTCATGACATGGTCAGTGACATCACTGATGACATCACTGATGACATCTCAAATGACATCACTGATGACATCATCCATGTGATAATTTCATGCATCTTCTCACACCCTAATATAACTTTTGATACACCCACTCTAAATTACAGACTGCCATTCTCAAAACCATAGACACTCCAACACCAAAAACTACATACCCACTCACTGATTCTTAGGTCTACACACACATCCACTCACTCACCCGTACAGTCACTCATACTTAGTCACTCAGTACAGGACTATCATATGCACTCATACACCTATATAAACACTCACACACCGCCACTCATCCATAGAGGTACTCACACACCTAGTCAGTCATGCAAAAACTTAATCACACACCCATTTACTCACCTATACAGTTATACACACACCAGCTCACTTACTCATACAAATACTAGCACATTCTTACGCTCTTATACAATCACTGATACAAGTACACACTCATCCATACAGCCACTCTCACAATCACACACTCTCACTTATAGCCATTTATATACTCCAACACACATATATACTGCCTTTCACATATGTAGTTACTCACACATGTACCACTGAGATATACATTCAATCACTAACACACCCATACACACACTCACCCACCCATACAGTCCATCACAGATGCACTCTTGAAACCATGCACCCAGTGAATCACCAACTCACACATCTATGCACAGAGTCACACACACCCCACCCACACAAACACTCAGGCACCCATACAGATACTCAGACAATCAATCAATAACCCATGTAGACACTCATGTAGCTATTCAGAAAGCCATGCAGCCGCTTACAAACCAACAGACAGACGGATACAGACATTCACACAGTTTAGTCACTAACCCATGCATTCAGTAAGATACATTTAATCACTCACTTGTAGAGTCAGTCACTCACGTACTAAATCATCCATTCAGACACTTATACACCCACTCATTCTTCAATACGCCTTTCCCTATATATATTAAACATATTTAAACTTTACAGAAACACACAGTCACTGGATGATGTCATCAGTGATGTCATCAGTGATGTCATTTGAGATGTCATCAGTGATGTCATCAGTGATGTCACTGACCATGTCATGAGTGATGTAATATGTGACGTCATCAGCAGTGCATTGCGGGGCGCGAGTTATAGTTAGCTGAACTAACTATAACGGGGGAATTTCTATGGTTTTGTACGAGTGAAATGTCCAACTAACTATAACTGTCCCTAAAACCTATGGTTTTTTCAGTGAATATATATATATATATATATTACCTACTGGCGGTCGCCAGTAGGTAGTTATAGTTAGGACCTATTTTCCATAGGAAATTCACAACATTCTATTTCCAATAACTTTGGCGCCGGTTGATGAATCTTCGCGAAATTTTCAAAACTCGTGGGGCGCTCCGGTCCGCTCCTATCCTGAAAGTCTCGGGGTGATTCGTCAAGTGGGGGCCGAGAAAAAAGGGGGGTCCCAAAACGTGTTTTCCCCATGCAATTTTCCATAGGAACCTTTAGTCGCAGCTACAGCCCGAACTGCTGAACGGAATTACACCAAATTTGGCAAAAAGGTAGCCCTTGGTTCAGAGTCGTGCCTTTTGGTTAAATGGTGTAAATCCGTTCAGTAGTTCCTGAGAAATTTGAAAAAGAAAACACATATATATCTGGGCGGAGCCTAACCACACATGTCATCGTGAGATCTGATTGGCTGTCAGCACTTCATCCTGGAATTGCTGGCAGCCATCTTGGGACCAATATAAATGATAGTACCCCATTGAAATGCATTGTAGTGAATCGAAGATTTTGAGGGTTACCAAAAGGAGAACTATAAAGGGTGATAACAGACTTTAGTTACATTAGAATTCATTTGTTGATGGTACCATACTAATTTCAGGAATTGTGGTGTGTTCTAAGGTGATTTTACCCAGTGAAAAACCTTCTGCTGGGATATCATGAATCATGTTTGAGAGAAAACTATTTTCACATGCTTGTCCCATACAGTTTTGGAAGGTGCTCCAGAAGCTAAAATGAGAGCATATTTTCTGTAAATTCACATTATCTTTCTCAGTCATGTGAGAATGAAGTCTGACATTCTCAGTAAAACATGTACATCCAACAAGGGCAGAGACTGTCAGTTGATTCCTTTGTGTTCTACTGCTGCTTCCCAGAGTGTTCTAAAGAACAACTAGAGAGCTAACATTCTTACTTATGACAAAAGTATGGCACACCTGAAGCCATCTTGATTGGAATAAACTGGTAACACTTAAAACATTTAATTTAAAAAGGAACAAAATGAAGGGGTTCATTTTGCAATAGACATTATGGTTAGTGCTGTAGAAAGAAAAATTAGGACATGTTTTAAGTGAGATCTCAAATATCTTCCTGTTATATTTCAACAGGAGCAGCCTGTCAGTTGATGCCTTTGTGTTCTACTGCAGCTTCCCAGAGTGTTCTAAAGAACAACTAGAGTGCTAACAGCCTTACTTATGACAAAAGTATGGCACACCTGAAGCCATCTTGATTGGAATAAACTGGTAACACTTAAAACATTTAATTTAAAAAGGAACAAAATGATGGGGTTCATTTTGTCATAGAAATTATGGTTAGTGCTGTAGAAAGAAAAATTAGGACATGTTTCAAGTGTGATCTCAAATATCTTCCTGTTATATTTCAACAGGAGCAGCCTGTCAGTTGATGCCTTTGTGTTCTACTGCAGCTTCCCAGAGTGTTCTAAAGAACAACTAGAGCGCTAACAGTCTTACTTATGACAAAATTATGGCACACCTGAAGCCATCTTGATTGGAATAAACCGGTAACTCTTAAAACATTTAATTTAAAAGGAACAAAATGAGGGGTTCATTTTGTCATAGAAATTATGGTTAGTGCTGTAGAAAGAAAAATTAGGACATGTTTTAAGTGAGATCTCAAATATCTTCCTGTTATATTTCAACAGGAGCAGCCTGTCAGTTGATGCCTTTGTGTTCTACTGCAGCTTCCCAGAGTGTTCTAAAGAACAACTAGAGCGCTAACAGTCTTACTTATGACAAAAGTATGGCACACCTGAAGCCATCTTGATTGGAATAAACTGGTAACACTTAAAACATTTAATTTAAAAAGGAACAAAATGAGGGGGTTCATTTTGCGATAGAAATTATGGTTAGTGCTGCAGAAAGAAAATTTAGGGCATGTTTTAAGTGAGATCTCAAATCCTCTTCTATTTCATTAGAAAATTCTGACATGCAGACTGAAACAATCACTTTCAATACCAGCAGTAGACTTCCAGTTAACTCCCTGGTGAGCAGTAGCTTTACTACAGTGATCTAATGAACAACTAGAGTGCTAACATTCTGAATTTATGGCAAATGTGTGACACATCTGAATGTCTTCTTGATGGAATCAAAGTAAAAACTGAAAGCATTTCCTACTGAGGAGACTGCAGTAAATGACGAAATTAGGAAACTTCATAACAAATAAGTCTCCCAAGATGGCCACCAGAGAAAAAAGAGCCCAAATGTAGCACAAATATCACCCAGATGTAGCCCACATATAGCCCAATGACAGAAGTGTGCAAAACACTTTTTATTTTTAGTTTTTCTGCAGTTTTATATAGTGCAAACTGGTCAGGTATTGGAGCGTTACATCTTACTTGGACCCCTTATTGCGTATTTTGCACGAAGTACATGAGATTGATCTTGCGAAACATTGAACTCTACGATTCTGTTAACCTGAAGTTGCTCTGAACCGGGCTTTGTAACACCCGTTTTTACCTACTGGTTTTAATTAATTCTCACTGTATTGTATTAGGAAAGAGGATTTACTGTTTTTATGTACACTTTTATGATCTATGTTTCTAAATCAGATCAAATAAAGTTTAATGAATTTTATGGCAGGACGGAGGCGAGGATTATGCATATCTTTCCTCACTTTATTTGCATAGCAGTTCAAAAAAACGTAACACAACAATCATTAAACAAAAGACTACACAACCCATGAACCATTAGGGGGTAGTCTCCAAGGCAACTATAGTCCAATCATATCACAGTCCATCGTATATAATATCGTGACGTCCCTTCCGCTTCCTCTTTCTTCACTGCTCGTCAGTTAAGTGCATTCCTTAGATTCTTGGCTTAATCTGACGTTGTTGCTGTTTGTATAGCGGTATCTTGTGCACATTATTAGCATTATTGCCTTGGTATTGTTTCATATTCCCTGCGCAGCAAGCTCTTGCCCGAGCGCGTTCTCCCCTCGCAGTTTCTCCCGCTGTGTGCTCCGCGCGCGTGAGATCCTGTCAGGCGCGTCTGGTCCGAGCGAGGCAGCTCCGTCGAGCGCTCCCGCTGGTCTTTACGCGCGTTTGGGAATCCGGTCACTCCTTTAGTGTCCACTTGATTCCCGACCAACTCTCGCCTAATTTTGACACCGCTACGCGGTGATTTCCCCCACACGGCCACGTTAGTGACCAGCGCCACCTGGTGGTGGTAATTGGTATTGCGCCTCAGTCTATTCTTATAACAGCTTCGGGGAAAGCCCAGCTGTTGGAGCACCGGCGAGGGGGCTGTCTTAAGGATTTTAAGGGCATTTGTTCTGTGCTCACACCCTCTGCTATCATGTCTTCTCCAGAAGACCATTTTTACTCCTCCTACCAGGAAGTGGAGGAGGAATGGCCCCAACTTCTCCCTCCAGCAGTGGACCAAGCCCTCTCTCTGGCTATTTCTAGGGCACTGGCTCCTCTTAGGGATCAGGTTGATAAGCTGGCGAAAAGCATCCCTGGGGTGTTCAGTGACCCAGATCTGGTGGTGGCGGGTCCAAGTAGCTCCCAGATGGGGAATAAAAGGGCCGTTATGCATAACGCGGGGCACTTGGAAGGATTTGCTAAACTTACGGAGACCTTCCTCAAGAGTGTGCGAACGCTAAAACATGCACCCTGCCGGGAGAAGGAGGGGCCCGGAGAAAATTGCGACACTGTCACCACTATTGTAGACCCCGACGGCGGGTTTCCCTTAGAGGGAGAGGGTGTATCGGAGGATGATTTCTCCTCCGATGAGGATAAGGACTCGGGCGTCCCTGGCATCCTGAGTCCCACTCCTCTCAGTCCCCGGTTGGAGAGGGGTCCACTCGGACATGTTCGAGCATACCCAAATTTACCATCCTAGGTTGGCAGAGTGGACACCTGATGCCAAAGTGGCAGAGTATGTGGTGGGGAAAATCCATCAACCCCTTGAAAGGGAGGTCAGGAATAGGATGAGGGGAGAATGCCCCAGGCCCTCACTGAAGGGGAAGGTGGCACACACGCCTGAAATTGATGAGAAACTATGTACCTTTTTCTCCAAGTATATGAGGGATCCCAAGAAAGGAATTGATAGGTCTTGGACGTGGTAGGGCCCTTGACACAAATTATTCAATTGTCGGAGCGTTCCAAAGAGTCAGGATCCCCTTTGTCCACAGATATTGTGGCTGGTTGGGCGCACTACCCTAAACCCTAAAACACTACCCCCTCCACTACCCAAACACCACTGCACTACCCTAAACCCTAAAACACTACCCCCAGCACGACACCCTACACTACCCAAACATAACTGCACTACCCTAAACCCTAAAACACTACCACCAGCATGACTCCCTACACTACCCAAACACCACTGCACTACCCTAAACCCTAAAACACTACCCCAGCACGACTCCCTACACTACCCAAACACCACTGCACTACACTAAACCCTAAATATACCCCCAGCATGACCTCCCACACTACACAAACACCACTGCACTACCCTAAACCCTAAAACACTACCCCCAGCACGACCCCTACACTACCCAAACACCACTGTACTACCCTAAACCCTAAAACACTAACCCCAGCATGACCCCCTACACTACCCAAACACCACTGCACTACCCTATACCCTAAAACACGACCCCTACACTACACAAACACCACTGCACTACCCTAAACCCTAAAACACTACCCACAGCATGACCCCCTTCACTACACAAACACCACTGCACTGCCCTAAACCCTAAAACACTACCCCAGCACTACCCCTACACTACCCAAACATCACTGCACTAACATAAACCCTAAAACACTACCCCCAGCACAACCCCCTACACTACACAAACACCACTGCACTACCCTAAACCTAAAACACTATCCCCAGCACGACTCCCTACACTACCCAAACACCACTGCACTACCCTAAACCCTAAATCTACCCCCAGCACGACCCCCTACACTACCCAAACACCACTGCACTACCCTAAACCATAAAACACTACCCCCAGCATGACCCCCTACACTACACAAACACCACTGCACTACCCTAAACCCTAAAACACTACCACCAGCATGACCCCCTATACTACTCAAACACCACTGCACTACCCTAAACCCTAAAACACTACCCCAGCACGACCGCCTACACTACCCATACACCACTGCACTACCCTAAAACCTAAAACACTACCCCCAGCACGACCCCCTACACTGCTGCACTACCCTAAACCCTAAAACACTACCCCCAGCACGACCCCCTACACTACCCAAACACCACTGCACTACCCTAAACCCTAAAACACTACCCCCAGCACGACCCCCTACACCACCCAAACACCACTGTACTAACCTAAACCCTAGAAAAGAAACCCCCACCCCATGCCCAATCCCCTTACCTCTCACTCCTCATGGTTCCTCTCTCCTCGTGGTTCCTGCTTCACATCATCTCTGAGGGCGGTGCACGTCGTTGTGAGGAAATGGAACAGCCTCTGTTTCCTTACAACGACATGTATCGTCTACATGTTTTTCAGAACGCATGGTCATTTACCATACATACCTTTACAACAAAATTAGTTGTAAAGGCATGCGTGGTAAATGACCATGCGTTCTAAAAAAATGCGTAGTAATTACTTCGTGATGTACAACGCATGCGTGGTAATGCATGCGTTGTAATGGTATCGCAAAGTAAAAAAGTCATTGTAACGGCTGTTTACCGATCGAAGCTGGCCCCTGTTCTTCAGTGAGACGTTTATTTGATTAATTAGGAGGAAGAAATGTGGTTTTTTTACCGAAAAGTGCATTCCCTGCTGTTGTATTGTGAAAGTGTCCGCGTGGCCTGGTTTCACTTCCGGTGAGAGAGTGGAAGAGTCTGTTTGGATCTAAAGGAGTTCTGTTGTTGGACGGGGCTGGCGTGACATGTCATCAGAAAACATAGCTAATGGAAAGCGTCCTCCCTGAAGTGTGGAGCAGTGCCATGAGAGGTCAACGAGTGTGCGTCCCACCGCAGTATGACCGTACCGCGTGACCCATGTGCCGCCTCCAGGGTGCACGGGGAGGCAGAAGCGGCATCGCAGGTCCTCTTGAAGACCATTGTAGCACTAATTCTACATTTTGGGACTAGGGCATTTTAACTTCGTTGTACCTGCCAGATACAAAGAGAAGATCCTGTGTTATTCAGTGCCCTCGTTACCTTTTTTGTGGGTTGTGGTGCTTGTCACTTCACTGCCCCGCCGGTGCACACGACTGGGCACCCCACCTCGTGTGCCATCTGCAGGGCCTCTGCCCTCGGATCACTGGTTTCGGTTTCTGGAGTGGCAACATAAACAGTTGCTCCCAAAGGACTCAGGATTCAAGGGGACTTAATCCCCCAACTTAAAACACGCCACGGGGCATGTTTGCACACTTCTCACATCAGGCCCCGCCCCCTCCCTCCACCACTGTGCAAACGCGCCCCGTGGTGCGTTTTAAGTTGGGGGATTAAGTCCATTTGAATCCTGAGGGTCCCTGGGGGCCAACTAGCCCACCAGGTACCTCCAGTAAGCACCACTGCTGCTGCGTTGCAGAGGGTGTAAAAAGGGCGTGGCCTCGGACCACCTCTCTGCAACACAGCCCTGTGGTGCTTACTGGAAGGTACCTGGTGGCTAGTCGGCCCAGGGACCCATTAGAATTCAAGGGACTTAATCCCCCAACTTAAAATGCACCACGGGGTGCGTTTGCACAGTGGATATAAGACAGGGGGCGGGGCCTGATGTGACAAGTGTGCAAACGCCCCGTGGCGTGTTTTAAGTTGGGGGATTAAGTCCCCTTGAATCCTGAGGGTCTCTGGGGGCCAACTAGCCCACCAGGTACCTCCAGTAAGCGCCAGGGAGCTGCCTTGCAGAGAGGTGGTCCACTCTTCAACGCTGCTCTGTGGCACTTACTGGAGGTAGGGACCCTCAGGATTCAAGGGGACTTAATAGGGACGTTATAGATAAAAAATTAGCATTTAAAAAAACCTTTGAAATTCACTGAAAAAACCATAGGTTTCAGGCACGTTATAGTTAGAAATTAGCATTTAAAAAACCTTAGAAATTCACTGAAAAAAACCATAGGTTTCAGGGACGTTATAGTTAGATGGAGATTTCAATCGTACAAAACCAGAGAAATTCCACCGTTATAGTTAGTTCAGCTAACTATAACTCAAGCGCTCCCGCAATGCACTGCTGATGACGTCACATATTACATCATTCATGACATGGTCAGTGACATCACTGATGACATCTCAAATGACATCACTGATGACATCACTGATGACATCATCCAGTGATTATGTGTTTCTGTAAAGTTTAAATATGTTTTATATATATATATGCCAAGGTGTATTGAAAAATGAGTGGTTGTATAAGTGTCTAGATGGATGATTTAGTAGGTGCGTGACTGACTGTATAAGTGAGTGATTAAATGTGTCTTACTGAATGCATGGGTTAGTGACTGATACAGACATTCACACAGTTTAGTTTGTCAGTTGGTGTGTAAGCGGTTGCATGGGTTGGTGAGTAGCTAAATGAGGATCTATATGGGTTATTGATTGGTTGTCTGAGAATCTGTATGGGTGCCTGAGTGTCTGTGTGGGTAAGTGGGGGGTGTGACTCTGTGCATAGATGTGTGAGTGGATGATTCACTGGGTGTACGGGTTCAAGAGTGCATCTGTGAAGGGGCTGTATGGGTGGGTGAGTGTGTATATGGGTGTGTTGGTGAGTGAATGGATGCCTCAGTGGTACATGTGTGAGTAACTGCATATGTGAAAGGCAGTATATCTGAGTGTTGGAGGGTATAAATGACTATATGTGAGAGTGAGTGATTGTGAGAGTGGCTGTATGGATCAGTGTGTGCTTGTATTAGTTATCGTATATGAGTGTAAGTATGTGTTAGTATATGTTTCAATAAGTGAGGTGGTGTGTGTATAACTGTATAGGTGAGTAAATGGGAGTGTGATTGATTCTTTGCATGACTGACTAGGTGTGTGAGTAACTCTATGGATGAGTGGTGGTGTGTGAGTGTCTGTTATAGATATGTGAGTGTATATGATAATGCCGTATTGATGGTTGACTGCATGTATGAGTGACTGTATGGGTGAATGAGTGGATGTGTGTGTGTAGACCTAGGAATTAGTGAGTGGGTATGTACTAACTGGTATTGGTGTGTCTATGGTTTCGAAAATGGTAGTCTGTATTTCAGAGTGGGTGTATCAAAGGTTATATTAGGGTATGAGGAGGTGCATCAGATTATCACGTGGATGATGTCATCAGTGATGTCATCAGTGATGTCATTTGAGATGTCATCAGTGATGTCATCAGTGATGTCACTGACCATGTCATGAATGATGTAATATGTGATGTCATCAGCAGTGCATTGCCGGGCGCGCGTGTTATAGTTAGCTGAACTAACTATAACTGTGGAATTTCTCTGGTTTTGTGCGAGTGAAATCTCCAACTAACTATAACGTCCCTGAAACCTATGGTTTTTCAGTGAATTTCTAAGGTTTTTTAAATGCTAATTTCTAACTATAACGTGCCTGAAACCTATGGTTTTTTCAGTGAATATATATATATATATATTATCTACTGGCGGTCGCCAGTAGATAGTTATAGTTAGGACCTATTTTCCATAGGAAATTTGCAACATTCTATTTCCAATACCTTTAGGCGCCGGTTGACGAATCTTCGCGAAATTCTCAAAACTTATGGCCCGCTCCGGTCCGCTCCTATCCTGAAAGTTTCGGGGTGATTCGGCAAGCGGGGGCCGAGAAAAAGGGGTCCCAAAACGTGTTTTCCCCATGCAATTTTCCATAGGAAACTTTAGACACGGCTACAGCCCGAACTGCTGAACGGAATTACACCAAATTTGGCAAAGAGGTAGTTCTTGGTTCAGAAAGAACCCTTTTTGTTAAATGGTGTAAATCCGTTCAGCAGTTGCTGAGAAAATCAAAAGTAAAAACACATATATATCTATGGCATCGGAGGATCCGCGCACCCTCCCGGTTTACGAGCTGTATGCTAATTGGCTGTCAACACTCCAAACCAGGAAGTGTTGGCAGCCATCTTGTGACTCAGTAGAACCGAGTCACAAGAAAACAGTAGAAACAAGTGCGCAAAACGCAAAAAGGGGGCAGGGTAGAAACACCATGACGCCCTAGGCCTGCTCAGGGGGTCCCAGAAGGACCCCCAGGGCCAAAAAAAGCATTTATTTTTTTTAATCGGCGGGATGCGCTTAGGATGCGCGGATCCCGCCGTGAAAAAAAAAAAACGAAGCGCGGGCTTCCGCGCTTCGTTGTTATTTGGCCCCCGGGTGGGCCAAGTCCCGGGGGCATGCGGGGTTTATTAAATATTTGTTGGGGGCCTCTAAGGCCCCCCCAAGCCCTGGGGACCACCACCCCCCGGGGCTTTAAATAACAAATGGTGCGGGAGGGCACTCGGCCCTCCCGCAGCCCCGAGGACCGCCACCCCCGGGGCTTTTTTTTTTTTTTAAATTACCTGTGTGGGGGGGCTTGAGCCCCCCCACACACCCCAGGGACTGCCACCTCCCCGGGGCACTAAGAATTTTAAATTGGGGGTCCGTTTCGGACCCCCGAAGCCCCGGGGACCACCACCTCCCCGGGGCTTTGAACATGTTGGGAGGGGGGCCACGTGGCCCCCCTCCTGGAGCCTGTGATGGCCCTGGGGACCACCACCCCCCCAGGGCCGGCTCCTGCAGTGTCCCGGGGTGCCCTCCCGGGACACTGCTGTTTGCTATGACAGGGCGGGAGCCTCGCGGCTCCGCGTCCTGTCATGTAAACTGCTTTTGAATTTTGGAAGAGAGAGCAGGAAACCTGCTCTCTCTTCCAAATTCAAAGCAAGTTGCTTTCCACATGGGGAGCTGCATCTTAGCAGCTCCCACGTGGAAAAGCAATGCCGGCTCCCGAGGGACGCGGGGAGCCGGCGGGACCATGGGGGTATTGGGGACCCCCCCACGGTCCCCAACGGAGAGGGCCAGGGCCAACGGAGGTCCCCAACTGAGAGGGCCAACAGAGAGGGCCAGGGATGGGGTCCCCGGGGCTACAAGGGGCCCGGGAGGGGGGCCACGTGGCCCCCTTCCCCAAAATGTATTTTAAAAAAATATTTAAAAAAGGCCGGCCCCGGGGGATGGGGTCCCCGGGGCCATAAGTGGCCTGAGGAGGGGGGCAACGCAGCCCCCCTCCAAAACAATTTTTAAAAAAAATAAAGGCCATGCCCCGGGGGATGGGGTCCCCGGGACCGATTAAGGCTTCGGGAGGGGGGACATGTGGCCCCCTTCCAAATAAAAAAAAAAAAAAATAGCGGGCAAGCCCTGGGGGATGGGGTCCCTAGGGCAAATAAATTACAAAAGAAGAAGGCCACACAGCCCCCTTCTTAAAAAAAAAAAAAAAAAGACCGGCATCGAGCCGGAAGCCACGCCCCTCCTTGCAGCACTCTGCAAACGCGCCCCCTGGCGCGTTTGCAGATGGGCTAGCAGATTCCCCCTTGAACACTGGGGGTCCCTGGGGGCCAACTAGCCCTCCAGGAACCTCCAGTATGCGCCAGGGAGCTGCGTTGCAGAGAGGTGTTCTGAGGCCACGCCCCTTTTTACACCTCTCTGCAACGCAGCTCTGTAGCCGCTTAATGGAGGGTAGCTGGTGGGCTAGTTGCACCCCAGCGACCCTCAGGATTCAAGGGGAGTTAATCCCCCGACTTAAAACGCGTGCCACGGGCGTGTTTGCTTAGTGGTGAAGGGAGGGGCGGGGCCTGAGGTGACATGTGTGCAAACATGCCCTGTGGTGTGTTTTAAGTTGGGGGATTAAGTCCCCTTGAATCCTGAGGGTCCCTGGGGTCCAACTAGCCCACCAGGTACCTCCAGTAAGCGCCACAGAGCTGCGTTGCAGAGAGGTGTAAAAGGGGCGTGGCCTCGGACCACCTCTCTGCAATGCAGGCCTGTGGTGCTCACTGGAAGTATCTGGTGGGCTAGTTGGGCCCAGGGACCCTCAGGATTCAAGGTGACCTAATCCCCCAACCCAAAGACGCGCCACGGAGCTAGCGTTTGCATAGTGGTGAAGGGAGGGGCTGGGGCCTCAGGTGACATGTGCGCAAACACGCCCTGTGGTGCGTTTTAAGTTGGGGAATTAATTCCTCTTGAATCCTGATGGACCCTGGGGCCAACTAGCCCACCAGGTACCTTCAGTAAGCACAACAGAGTTGCGTTGCAGAGAGGTGAAAAAAGGTGCGTGGCCTCGGAACGCCTCTCTGCAACTCAGCTCTGTGGTCCTAACTGTAGGTACCTGGTGGGCTAGTTGGGCCCCAGGGACCCTCTGGATTCAAGGGACTTAATCCCGCAGCTTAAAACGCACCACGGGCGCGTTCTCACACATGTCACCTCAGGTCCCCCCTCCCTTCACCACTGTGCAAACGCGCCCTGTAGCGCGTTTTAAGAGGTAGTTTTAATCCCCCTGCCCTATTATGTACTAGGGACTTACAGAGTAGGTCATGCTAATCACAGGGGTACCCCAACGGATAGTGTTCCCTAGTGTATGTAGGTGTTTTCACTGTATTCTAAGTGTCTTTTAGCATAGCACTGGCTCTGGTTAGTCAGAGTCAGTTACCACCAGTACCCGTCTGAAAAAGTTGTGGGCACAGGATGATTTTGCAACAAGGCCTCTTTCTGCTCCTCTGTTGGTTCTTTCTGCACATCTTTTGCTTCTTCCTGCACTTTTCTTCGTCTTTGTGGACTTCTGTTGCTTCTTTCTGCATTTCTTTTGCTTCTTTCTGTGCGTTTTTTCTTCTTTCTTCACATGTCCTACCTCTGTAGGCATAGTTAGAAACTAGCATTTAGAAAACCTTTGAAATTCACTTAAAAAACCATAGGTTTCAGGCACGTTATAGTTAGAAATTAGCATTTAAAAAACCTTTGAAATTCACTGAAAAAACCATAGGTTTCAGACACGTTATAGTTAGAAATTAGCATTTAAAAAACCTTTGAAATTCTATGAAAAAACCATAGGTTTTAGGGACAGTTATAGTTAGTTGGACATTTCACTCGTACAAAACCATAGAAATTCACCCGTTATAGTTAGTTCAGCTAACTATAACTCGCGCCCCACAATGCACTGCTGATGACGTCACATATTACATCACTCATGACATGGTCAGTGACATCACTGATGACATCACTGATGACATCTCCAAATGACATCACTGATGACATCATCCATGTGATAATTTCATGCATCTTCTCACACCCTAATATAACTTTTGATACACCCACTGTAAATTACAGACTGCCATTCTCAAAACCATACACACTCCAATACCAATAACTACATAACAAATCACTGATTCTTAGGTCTACCACACACATCTACTCACTCACCACGTACAGTCACTCATGCTCACAGTCACTCAGTACAGGACTATCATATGCACTCATACACCTATATAAACACTCACACACCGCCACTCATCCATAGAGGTACTCACACACCTAGTCAGTCATGCAAAAAATTAATCACACACCCATTTACTCACCTATACAGTTATACACACACCAGCTCACTTACTCATACAAATACTAGCACATTCTTACGCTCTTATACAATAACTGATACAAGCACACACGCATCCATACAGCCACTCTCACAATCACACACTCACTTATAGCCATTTAAATACTCTAACACACATATATACTGCCTTTTACATATGTAGTTACTTGCACATGTACCACTGAGATATACATTCACTCACTAACACACCCATACACACACTCACCCACCCAAGCAGTCCATCACAGATGCACTCTTCAAATCATGCACCCAGTGAATCACCCACTCACACATCTATGTACAGACAGAGTCACACACACCCCACCCACACAAACACTCAGGCATCCATACAGATACTCAGAGAACCAATCAATAACCCATATAGACACTCATGTAGCTATTCGCAAATCCATGCATCCACTTACACACCAACAGACAGACGGATACAGACATTCACACAGTTTAGTCACTAACCCATGCATTCAGTAAGATACGTTTTATCATTCACTTGTAGAGTCAGTCACGCACGTACTTAATCATCCATTCAGACACTTATACACCCACTCATTCTTCAATACGCCTTTCCCTATATATATTAAACATATTTAAACTTTACAGAAACACACAGTCACTGGATGATATCATCAGTGATGTCATCAGTGATGTCATTTGAGATGTCATCAGTGATGTCATCAGGGATGTCACTGAACATGTCATGAGTGATGTAATATGTGACGTCATCAGCAGTGCATTGCGGGCGCGAGTTATAGTTAGCTGAACTAACTATAACGGGTGATTTCTATGGTTTTGTACGCGAGTGAAATGTCCAACTAACTATAACTGTCCCTAAAACCTATGGTTTTTTCAGTGAATTTCAAAGGTTTTTTTAAATGCTAATTTCTAACTATAACGTGCCTGAAACCTATGGTTTTTTAAGTGAATATATATATATATATACACACAACCCCATCGCCACGCAAACTCATTACCCGACTCTACTCCTTGATGCTGACCGCCTCCCCATTAGACACCTCGAGGGCTCGTCAAGCCTGGAAATTAGATACAGGCCTGGAAATATCTGCTGAGAAATGGCTTAATTGCTGTGGTCAAATAGAACCCCTCTCCCCTAATTACAAATTTCGACTGATTCATTTTAAATTCCTGCACAGGAATGCATCGGCACCCCTACATACCTACACAGGATTGGACTGTCTGGCGATGCGAGATGCTTGCGCTGCTCTGCACCGGAAGCCACCTTTTACACCTGGCCTGGGCCTGCCCAAGGTGGCGGACTACTGGCGGTCAATATGCGAGATGGTCAGCGTCATCACGGGGACTTGACCCAGCAGACTCCTTGCTGTGGCTACTTGGTTACGTCAAGGAAGCTGCGGATGCACACTGGCGACAAGTTGCAATGCTGCTGCTGCTGGCCAAGTGCAGGGTGGTGATGCACTGGGGCCACAGACCGGCGCCGGCAGTGAAGGTTATAAA
>CAWUFW010015406.1:0-362746 GCA_963921515.1 Calotriton arnoldi | reverse complement strand
TCAGTATTGTGGATTATTTTTGTCGTTTATGGTCTTGTGGTAACTCTATATAAACTATACTTATTTTTATAAATATACAACCGGTGTGGTGTCCATTTGTAGTGTTGTCACTTGATTACTGTATGTGTTCACAAATGCTTTACACACTGCCTCTGAACTAAGCCTGTCTGCTCGTGCCAAGCTACCAAGAGGGTGAGCAGGGGTTATTTCAGGAGTGTACCTACTTTCCCTGACTAGACTCAAGGGTCCCTATTTGGACAAAGGTACTTACCTCTGCCAACTAGAGACCCCCAAATCTAACAGTGTAACTTACTCATTTTGTGTAACTTACTCATTTTGGTATTCACAGAAGGCACTTACTCATTGATGAGTAAGTGCCTTCTGTGAATACCAAAATGAGTAAGTTACACAAAATAGTAAGTTACTCATTTTAGTATTCACAGAAGGCACTTACTCATTTATGAGTAAGTGCCTTCTGTGAATACAAAATGAGTAAGTTACACAAAATGAGTAAGTTACTCAAAATGAGTAAGTAAGTGCCTTCTGTGAATACCAAAATGAGTAAGTGCCTTCTGTGAATACCAAAATGGTAGTAAGTTTAGGATTTTGTCTTAAGTTAGTTCTGTGAATCGCATTAACACTCCCCAGCACACATCCGAAATCCGTGAAAACGATAGACAGTGCATGAACAGTAAGCACAATTTGTACAAAAGATTTCAGATTCTCTCTGTCTTCTTTTCTCCTTTATTCAGTAGGTCTTCATACAAAACAACAGCCGACACGTGTTTCGTCGCGTACATGGGAATTAGTCCCGCGACTTCTTCAAGGCTGTGTAAATACAAGCACAATCACACAACTCTAGTCATGACTTGTGAACCACAAGTACACTGTAACTTATGCTAGGTAGCAGAAACCATTAAAAGGATATAACCATAAGGCATGCACAAGATGGAATACGTTCACCAGCTAGACAGATATATCCAAGAATGGCACAGCGAAAAAAAAGGGGGCTACCAAAGGAAGATGGAGGACGGAGAAGCCAACGATGAGGTAAGTGAAGGTGAATGCGTGAATCGGACCCGAAGTGTCCCTTCCTGTACATAAACAAACCTTTTAAAAAAATCCCATTTTGTAACTTTCATGTGTGCTGCATGAAGGAGCACACATGTAAGTTACAAAATGGCATTTTAGGATTGTTTATGTGTAGGAAGGTAAACCTTCCTACACATAACCAATCCACCCCTGCACGCAGACACCCTTGCACTCTGGTGCAAGGATGCCTGTGTTGGCGCTAAGTTGTTAAACTTAGCACCATCAGAGGGGGAAACGCAAGGCTGCACCACATTCTTGTAAATATGGTGCAGCCTTGGGTTTCAGAAGTGGCGGAGCGTGTCGTTAAGCCAAGGAGGCAAACGACACACTTCGCCACTTCCTAGTACACATCCCCACAAATTGGAAAAATAACACTTCTTTTTGTATATGTTTTAAAACTAAGAATTTTGTTTAAAGGTAAGTATTGTTTTCAATGGCAATATTCACAGGCAAGAAAAACCTTCAAATCTGTGCGCTTTTACGCACAATGCAATCCTATGGGAGGGAAAGTCAAAGATGCATAAAGGTAGGTACAGTCAGTTTCAGGGGTTCACCTTCAGGGTTCAGAGTTGTAGTGGGCCAAGATCCAAAGTAGTACTAGCAGTTCTTCGGGAACTGCCCAGGGTGCTGGTGGGGCTGGTAGCTGGCAGCTACCCAAAAACACATCACCCAAAATCTGGCTGCACAGGGGGACTTGCGGACACCTCCAAGAGCTCCCAAATGGGGGCTTAGATCACAAGGGGTATTGTAGCAAGGGGGCACAGCTGACTCGTCGAGACCTGGGCCTGACGGCTCAGGTTCAGAGTGGTTAGGTCGGTTGGGCCAGGTGTGCAAAGATACACCTCGGTGTCAGGGACAATCAGCTGGCAGGGGCAAAATCAAAGCAGCTGGGCCACTCTTGAAGTGGGTCTCGGTGAATCTGACATCCCTCAATGGCTGCTTGGTCCTAGTGCAGTAAGAATCCAGACTGGACTCTCAATGCTGGTGTTTGGGGCAGGGCGTCCAGTACCCTGGGGGCTGGTGCTGCATGACTCAGGTTGGTCCTGGTGTCTACCCACTCAGTGGGGAGACAGATCTGACCTTCCAGAGCAGGAGCACCTTCTCCTGGTCGTATGTGGTATCAGTCGGGCTGGAGAGCTGCAAGGCGGTAGACTCGACTCTGCTGGTCAGTGCCTGCGGACTTCAGGGGAGTAGCTACTCTACTCCAAGGGAGACTGTCAGTGATTTTCGAAGTGTTGGCAGGATACCCAAGGCTTTGGTAGTACTCCAGCTTGCAGGATGAGTTACTCTGTCACGATTGTCTCTCGGCCCTCCAGGACAGAATAAACACCAACTCACACAACAGCAAAAAACTCTTCACCATCGTCAAGAAGTTCACCAGGCCCAACAGCGAGACCGCAGACGTCCCACCCTCCCAAGACCTCTGCAACAAACTTGGCACTTTCTTCCACCACAAAATCAGGCATATCTACGACAGTTTTGACACCCAAGACCCCGATACAACGCCCCTCACCACTGCATGCAACCACACTACACCTCAACAGATCCTGCTCAACTGGACTCCGCTTACCACAGACGACACACTCAAGACCATGAAGCGCATCCACTCCGGAGCCCCATCGGACACTTGCCCGTATCACATCTTCCATAGAGCAGCGGCCTCCATTGTCCCCCCAGCTTTGCCGCACCATCAACTGCTCCATCAAAACCGCCACCTTCCACATCAACTGGAAACATGCCGAGATCAACCCCCTGCTGAAGAAACCGCACACCGACCCGACAGACCTCAAGAACTTCAGAACCATCTCCCTCCTCCCCTTCCCAGCCAAGGTCATCAACAAGGCCATCAACGCCCAACTCTCTGAGTTCATCGAAGAGAACCACGTCCTGGACACCTCCCAATCCGGCTTCCGAAGTAACCACAGCACCGAGACCACACTCTTTGCCACCACCGACGACATCCGCTCCCTCCTTGACTGGGGCGAAACCACAGCCCTCATCCTACTGGACCTCTTGGCCGCCTTCGACACCATCTCCCACTGCACCCTAATCAGAAGACACAACTGCGCTGGCATCCATGACAAGACACTGGACTGGATCCTCTCCTTTCTGACCGGCCGAACTCAGTGAGTCAGACTACCCCATTCCTCTCAGAACCTACACAGATCAGCAGCGGAGTGTCCCAGAGCTCCTCCCTGAGCCCCATCCTCTTCAGCGTCTACATGGCTCCTCTCCCAGTCATCGTCAGAAGCCACGGTCTCAACATTGTCTCCTACGCCGACGACACCCAGCTGATCATCTCCCTCACCAACAAACCCACAGATGCAAGAACCAACTTTCACATCGGAATGAAGGCAGTTGCCACTTGTATGCAAGACAGCTGCCTCAAGCACAACTCAGACAAGACTGAAGGACTCATCCTGGGACCAACCCCTCAGCCTGGGATGACTCCTGGTGGCCCGCCGCCCTAGGAACCCCTCTCACCCCCGACAGACCACGCACACAACCTCGGCATCATATTGGACTCCGCACTCTCTATGAACTGCCAAATCAACGCAGTATCCGCTTCCTGTTTCCACACTCTCCGCCTGCTCCGAAAGACTTTCAGATGGCTCCCCACAGAATCCAGAAAACGGTCACCCACGCCCTCATCATCAGTAGACTTGACTACGGCAATGCACCCTACACCGGTGTCACCCAGAAACAGCTCAGGAAACTACAGAACATCCAAAACGCCGCAGCCAGACTGGTCCTCGACATCCCCACCGCAGCCACATGACACAACACCTCCGACAACTCCACTGGCTCCCTATCAACAAGAGAATCACCTTAAAGCTCCTCACACATGCCTACAAGGCCCTCCATGACGCAGGACCAGAATATCTGAACCACCGCCTTTTCCACACACCCGCCAGACAACTCCGCTCTGCCAAACTCGCCCTGGCCTCCGTCCCACGAATCCACAAGACCAGGACCGGAGGTCGCCTACCTTGTCATCAAGACCTGGAACACTCTACCCCTCCACCTCAGGTAATCTGCATCGATGACCCAGTTCAGGAAGGACCTCAAGACCTGACTCTTTGCCAGAAACTCCACACCTGAAGGATCAGCAGCCCCCCCCCCCAGTGCCTTGAGACCCTCATGGGTGAGTAGCTGCACTTTACAAACCCCTCATTGATTAATTGATTGATTGATTGCTGAGAGAGGGCTAAGGACGGCAGGGGTTCACGCCAAAGTCCAAAATTGTCCTGCAGTTCTCACCATGCAGTGACTGTTCTTCAACCTTCTTCTGTTTATCCATTGAATCTGAGTTCTTGGGTTCAGGGGGGCCACCGAAATACTCAATTAGGGGCATTTACAGGGAGTGATGCATAGTAGCAAATGAGCAACCTACCTTTAGGGTGTCTACCCCCTCAATATGACCACTTCCTGTGGGAGGTGGACATAACCCTGACCCTAGAATGTTCCATCCAAAACAACATGGAGGAATCTGAAAAGTGGGGTCCACATCAGCTGGCCAGCCCTAGGGGTGATGCTGGCTAAATGTAGGCACACCTCCTAATCTTACTAATTTTCCCGCCTGTCTTGCCACCAAAAAGTGGAGTCAGGATAGGGGGGTGGGCAGCTCCGCTATCTGGAGAGGCCTGGGGTTGCATAACAAAGGCAGCAGGGCCTTTGAAGCTTCCCACCCTGGAATACCCTTCCTGTTCGAAGGAGGTGTGAACACCTCTGCCCAGAGCAGGCTTTGTTCCTGGCCTCCGAGAGTTAAGGCTCTCACCTCAGGAGGTCAGAAACCTGTCTATGGTGGCTGGCTGGTCGAGACCAGGCAGTCAACAAACTAGTAGTCAGTAGGTCTACAGAGGGCACCTCTTAGGTGCCCCCGGGTGCATTTATTAATGAATCCAGCACTGGCATCAGTGTGGGTTTAATAAGACGAAGTGTGTGGTACCAAACACCTTAGGGTACAGTGAAACCATCATGTAGCTGGGGAACACGTAATGACGGGTTTCCATCCCATGTATTCGTTATGGCTTCCCTGCGCACTTGTAATACCTAAGGCCCAGCTTAGCTATCAAAGGGACATAGCTACTCATATCGATATGCCCTCACATTGGGTATAGCACACCCCGCCTTAGGGCTTTGAGGCCTGCTCTAGGGGTGACTTACCTATACCACATGCAGTGTTTTGCTGGCATGGCACAAAGGGGTGTCGACTCTTTGGTGTGCTCTGCACCAAGACATGCAGGCTGCTGTGGTAGTTTGCGTGAGCTTGATTAGGGGCCCCTTAGGGTGGCACAATTCGTGCTGCAGCCCTTAGGGGCCCTCTTTAGGTCCAATGTCAGAGTTACCAGAGGTACCATTTACAAGGGACTTAAATGGGGCCTAAAAGAGGTGCCAATTGTGGAACATTGGTACAGTTTAGGGAAAGAACACTGGTGCTGGGGACCTGTTTAGCAGGAATCCAGCACACTTTCGGTCAAAGTTGCACAAGATACCAGGCAAAAAGTGGGTGGTAACCATGTCAAAAGAATCACTTTCCTACAATGACCATCTGTAAAGTCCGATCGGATCTTCGCGCTACAGAGGCGACTGTCCGGGATACCAGACATGCTCTTCGCATTGCAGCTATACCATCCATGGCACTCTCCCTGCTCCTCGCGAGTGGAAATCTTAGTGCCGAAATTTGAGAACGGAACTTTTTTCACTGGGACTAACCTGGTCTCTGTATCCGGCCTGCACTCTATCACAGTCCCCCTGAATTTGTGACTTTACCCCAGCCTAGCATGACCAGATGACCGTGAGGGGTGCTTTGTGCTTTTAGGCGCTATACTTAACTAAAACTCTAAAATTGCATATCACCAGTTCTACTGATTGGTTTTTTGTCACTCTGGTATCAGTTTATTTGTTAAAATGTACTCTATCTTTCTAAATTGGTTTGAGTTTTTTCTTGTGTTGTGTTTTCATTTTATTTCTGTTTGTGAACTGCTTAAATACTTTACAATTTACTCCTAAGTTAAGCCTGACTGCTTTATGCCAAGCTACCAGAAAGTTAAGCACAGGTTAATTTAGTGACTTTTGTGGTCCGCTTTGACAAGGAGTGTGCTTATTGCCTGAGTGGGGCTTCCACCCCTCTCAACCAATAATTTGATTTCTTACATCCGTATACTAGCTTACAGCCTCTTGGACAATATTCTGACGTCCCCTTTCATTTTGGCTCCATGTCAGGCTTTGTGATAGCCTGAATGTTATTTCTTCCAAAAACTACATTTTCAGGGAACCTTGATCTTGTGGTATATCCCTAGAATGATTTCCAGCTTCCTGGAAAACGTTCAGGACTTGACTTGCATTCCAGATCCATGCCCAGTTTTCAGGCAGCCTTAATGCTTTTACCGCAAAATCCTCCAGAATGTCTTGCTCACTGCTTATCTCCACCCTTGCAGACCAAATATAGGGGCATGAATCAGCACACATGTGGCTGTCAAGTCATATCTTGATAACACCTGAAGCATATGATCATTAGTGCTCTATTTTTAGCCTTAGTTCCCTTAATCATTGTATTCATTGTAGCATTGTTCCTAAATGGCTCACCCTCGGTTTCCAAAGGTTCCTGCTTCCTGAGCTATTGCTAATCATTGTTTCCAAAATGTGCACTATTGTTGTAGTGCAAACTTCTTTCCAGAACTAACACTGTTCTGCAGTGTTTTCCATGTTTTTTTAGCTAGACCATTTCAGTGCTTCCCGATTCCTTGAACTTTCTCTTATGTAGTTTCTCAATTTTGCTTAACCTTGCCGTCATTTCACATATTCCTTAGTTGCTATTCCCAGTGTGTTAGTCTCCCTTTCCCTGCTTCTTTAGTTTCTTGTGTTCTACCTTTATATCCATGCTGCTCTGGTTCTCTGTTTCCTAGCATGATTTGCTGGCTTGCTTTCTGCCAAACGTTACCTTTGTTTTTCTTTCTGTCTTGTTAAGGACTACTACTCTATAACTCCTTTTATATCATGACTGTGTATTTAATCTTCCACCTTTGCTGTTACACCTTGTGTGGTCATGTGTGATCACCAGGATTCATCTGCACAGCTGACAACCTAGTTGGTATTTCTTGTGCACTGTGAGTATTATCTGGGGAACGAACCATCGCAACGCATGCGTTACATCGCATGCGTTTACGTCGCATGTCGTTACAACGCACGCGACGTTATGACGCGTGCGTTCACTACGCACGACATTACATCGCAGGTGCCATTACATCGCGGGCGCTTTTAGAACGCAGGCGCAGCGACACGGATGGCGGGGAGACAACGCTAGAACCACGACGAGAGACAGGTAAGGACGACACTGTACTCGTAGTGTTTTAGGGCTTAGGGTAGTTGGTGGGGAGTGTAGTGGAGGGGACTGTTTTAGGGTAGTTTATGGGGAGTGTAGTGGAGGGGAGGGTTTTAGGCTTTAGGGCTTAGGGTTAATAGTAGTATATGGTAATGTTTTAGGCTTTAGGGTTAGGGCTTAGGGTTAAGAGTCGTATATGGTAGTGTTTTAGGCTTTAGGGTTAGGGCTTAGGGTTAAGAGTCGTATATGGTAGTGTTTTAGGCTTAGGGTTTAGGGCTTAGGGTTAATAGTAGTCTATGGTAGTGTTTTAGGCTTTAGGGTTAGGGCTTAGGGTTAAGAATCATATATGGTAGTGTTTTAGGCTTTAGGGTTAGGGCTTAGGGTTAATAGTAGTGTATGGTACTGTTTTTCGCTTTACTGTTTACGCCTTAGGGTTGAGGGTAGTGTCAGGGCGTTGTAGTGTGTTTGGGGGGCCGTTAGGGAGAATTTTGCTGTGTAATAGAATGCGTGGTCTTTATCTACGTTGTAAAGGTCTTTTGCATGCATGTGAGGGCGGAGTGCGATGTAATGGTTTGCATGGTGAATGCATGCGATGTAACGGTGCAGGCGATGTGAGAAATGCGATGTAATGGTGTGCGTTGTTTTTGGTTGCGTTGCATCATCTTACATCCGTATTATCTGTATGTTACTTTTTATGATATTACAAAGGTATTGGTCCACAGACTCTGCCTTTGCATGTATATCACACATTTTTTTATTTAAAGGTGATTTATAAAGCACTATATGAGGAGTCCCTATAGGAGTTGAAGCCCAAACCATTGAGGTATACATAAAGAGGCTGTTCAATTTAATTCTAGGCAACAGGTAAGGGTAAGGAATACAACTGGACAGAATGAATAGAATGGGTACAGCAACATCAAGAAAAAAAAACCTCCAGACATTTTTACGTGTGTTAGAAATGGGGGTCTCTAGTTGGCAATGGCTGGCGCCACTGTCCAAATAGGGACCCTTCTTCCTAAATCAGGGCAAGTGGGCTACCCCCTTTGATAATCCCTGCTCAACCCTGTGGTAACGTAGCACGAGCAGTTAGGCCTATCCCAGAGGCAGTGTGTGAAGCATTTATGACCATGCACAATAAGGCAGTCACGACACCACAAAAGGACACAACTCAAGAAGGTATAGAAAAAATAGTATCTTTATCTAAGGTTGAGTACGAGACTCTCAAAAGCGTTTTAACCAGTTACAATGCACGTAAATCAGTAGGGACTTAAAAAGGGCAATACATATTCACCAGAACGTGGCACTGACTGAGTTCAAGGCCTGGGTCTACGCGACCCGTTGCGCACCAGATACCTGCCGTTGGACGGGGACACAGCACGTAGCTTCTCGGAGAAGCAGAGACGGTGACAGGCGGACTCCCAGCGACCACAGTTCTCGATGGCAGTGGTCCGCAAAGTGCACTCGCAATGATTCAGGCACTCCGGGACAGGCGGGTCCTCAGCGGCAGCAGCACGCGGCAGCAGCACGCGGCAGCGGCGGCCCTGGCTGTTGGTGGCGATGACTCTCGTCGTGCAGCTCTGTGGTGGGCTCGCGGCGGCAGCAGCGCTCTCCTAGCTGCGGCGGCCCACAGGACAATTCACGATGGTGCAAGGTTGACAAAGACGTGGGCACTCAGCGGCAGCAGCTCTCTCTTAGCTGCGGCGGCCCACAGGACAAATCCCAATGATGCAAGGTTAGCAACGGTGCGAGCACTCCACGGAAGCAGCTCTCTCTTAGCTGCAGCGGCTCACAGGACAAATCATGATGATGCAGAGTTAGCAAGGGTGAGAGCACTCAGCGGCAGCAGCTCTCTCTTAGCTGCGGCGGCTCCCAGGTCAAATCATGATGATGCAAAGTTAGCAAGGGTGCGAGCACTCCGCGGCAGCAGCTCTCTCTTAGCTGCGGCGGCTCACAGGACAAATCACGATGATGCAAAGTTAGCAAGGGTGCGAGCACTCCGCGGCAGCAACTCTCTCTTAGCTGCGGCGGCTCACAGGACAAATCACGATTATGCAAAGTTAGCCAGGGTGCGAGCACTCCGCGGCAGCCACTCTCTCTTAGCTGCGGCGGCTCACAGGACAACTCACGGTGATGCCAAGTTAGCATGGTGCGAGCACTCAGCGGCAGCAGCCCTCTCTTGGCTGCGGCGGCCCACAGAACAAATCTCAGTGAATCAACGTTAGCAACGGTGCGAGCACTCAGCGGCGGCAGCTCTCTCTTAGCTGCGGCGGCTCAAAGGACAATCCACGATGCTGCACAACCTACACCGAGTACGGGCATTCAGCAGCGGCAGCTCTCTTAGCTGCGGCGGCCCACAAGGTTGCAGCGAAGGTTCTGAGGATTCAAAATAAGACGGGCACTTAGCGGTGGCAGATCTCTCTTAGCTGCGGCGGCCCACACGGTTTCAGCGAAGGTTCTGAAGATTCAAATTAAGGCGGGCACTCAGCGGCGACAGCTCTCTCTTAGCTGCGGCGGCCCACACAGTTTCAGCGAAGGTTCTGAAGTTTCAAATTAAGGTGGGCACTCAGCGGCGGCAGCTCTCTCTTAGCTGCGGCGGCCCATACACAGAATTCACAAGGGTTACCAGTTCGCGTTCCTCACAGTAGGACTAGAGGTTCCGGATTACTCGATGGAGGCCTCACCTGCAAGTAGAATTCCTAGCAAAGGAATTCGGGCGGCTGGCGGGGTGAAGTCTAATGTCCCTGAGACTTCAGCAGGAGGCGCTCTCAATTCAGGCCCTTGCGTAGTTTCTTCAGCAAGCTTGGTGAAAGTTTCAAAGTCCTTTCCTCTGTCCGCTCGGACAGAGTTTCCGTCTTGACATCCAGAAAGAACACACTTGAAACAGGATTCAGCGCAGCATTTTATACCTGAAAAGTCTTTGTTCTCTGCAGTCACAAATCACTGCATCCAGTCAGAACCAGTTCGGTGGGGTCGGGGAGCACTTGGTTTACGAGGCGACATCCTGCACTTTGGGAATCTGGGGGTCTGCTATCAGACGCCCAGTGGGAGATGGAGCTATCATTCACCTTGCCAGGCACGGCCATGCTCGGATCAAAGAGTCACCCCTCCCCATACTCTAAATGCCGATCTCTCTCTCCAGCCAGGTCTGACCCAGCTGGCCCTGCTGCTCCAAAACCAGGCGGCCAATGCACACGCTAGCAAAAGCCTACAGGAAAGCTTCAGACCAGAAAATACCTCGTTTCTAGTAGAGGCATTTTCGAACACGGGCTACGCTAATAATCCTTACTAAAAGATGCATCTCAATGTTCTGAGCTTAAACATATCAAATTCGACGTTTCTATCAGGTTCCTGGGGGCAGGGAAGATTAAGGCATGCAATACTCAGCCTGCACATTGTGGCCTATGAGAACGGGTGGCCTCGCAATAGTAAACAGTGAAATGGAGGGTAACTCGCTATTAGAACATGCTACACAGACATACTTTCAAAGCTGCTTCGGTGGGTAGCGCAAATCAGCGCTGCCGGCCCACCAGCAGTATTTGGTCTACCAGCCCTGGGTACACGCAGTGCACTGATACTAGGGACTGACAGGTAAACCAAACGAGCAATTATGGTTATTCCAATTCATACAGTTATCTTTACACAGGGAGCATTCGCGCTGTGTCACTGATTGGCAGTGGCACAGCGCCCAGAGCATCTAAATCCAGCCAACATAAAAGGTCAGAAGAGAAAAGAGGAAGGCAGACCCGCGCCAATGATGCCAGGTCTAACACACGCCGCCTCCAGCTGAAATGTGGGGAGAACTAACCATTCCCTTGGGAGTTCTCATCACTGAGGCAGAAAAACCTGGACAGACTGTCAGCATTGGCGTGCTCTGCACCAGGGCTGTGTTCCACCGTGAAATCCATACCCTGTAGGGAAATGGACCACCTCAACAACTTGGGATTCTCACCCCTCATATGCATCAACCATCTAAGGGGCCTGTGGTCTGTCTGAACCCGGAAGTGAGTCCCAAACAAATATGGCCTCAGCTTCTTCAGCGTCCAGACCACAGCAAATGCCTCATGCTCAATTGCACTCCACCTCTGTTCCCGGGGAAGTAACCTCCTGCTTAGGAAGGCCACCGGTTGGTCTAGTCCCTCCTCATTGATCTGTGACAGAACAGCCCCTATACCATGCTCTGAGGCGTCTGTCTGGACAACGAATTCCTTTGAAAAGTCGGGCGCCTGAAGAACGGGTGCAGTGCACATGGCAGTCTTCAGGGCGTCAAAAGCGTTCTGACAGGTGTCAGTCCAGTTTACCTTCTATGGCTGCTTCTTAGAAGTCAGCTCAGTCAAGTGTGCAACAATGTTACCATATCCTTTGACAAACCTCCTGTAGTACCCTGTGAGTCCTAAGAAGGCTCTCACCTGCGTCTAAGTCTTGGGGGGTTCCCATGCCAGGATAGTTTCAATTTTGGGCTGAAGGGGCGCCACCTGGCCGCTCCCCACCTGGTGCCCCAAATACACTACAGAACCCTGCCCAATCTGGCACTTACTGGCTTTGATTTCGAGGCCTGCCTTCCGCAGTGCCATCAATACCTCCCAGAGGTGGCGCAGGTGGTCCTCCCAAGAGGAGCTAAACACCGCAATGTCATCCAGGTAGGCAGCACTGAAGTCTTCCAGCCCAACCAACACCCTGTTGACCTGCCTCTGAAAGGTGGCAGGGACATTCTTCATTCCAAAGGGCATCACCCGGAACTGGTAGTGCCCATCGGGTGTGGAGAAGGCAGACCTCTCCTTTGCTCCCTCGGTCAAGGCGATCTGCCAATACCCAGACGTCAAATCAAATGTGCTGAGGTATTTGGCAGCCCCTAACCGATCTATGAGCTCATCAGCTCTGGGGGTGGGGTGCGCGTCAGTCTTTGTGACTGAATTGAGGCCCCGATAGTCCACGCAGAACCGAAGTTCGGGGGTGGTACTAGGCGCTGCAGCTTTTGGTACCATGACTACTGGGCTGGACCAAGGGCTGCTAGAGGACTCAATCACCCCAAGGGCAAACATTTTGGTAATCTCATCCTTAATGTAGGCCCTTAGCCGGTCAGCCACTCGGTAAGCCTTGTGCTTAATGGGAGGACTGGCCCCGGTGTCCACGTCATGGACGCACCAATCAGTGACACTGGGTACCAGGGAGAACAGATCACTGAATTGCCCCAACAGTTGGCGACAATCACCCTGCTGCTCAGGGGTCAGTGTGGTGGAGAGGATCACACCCTCCACTGACCCATCTCGCTCCCCTGCACACAGGAGGTCAGGAAGGGGCTCGCTCTCCTCCTCCATCCCAGCATCTGTGGCCAGAAGCATGCCCACTTCAGATCTCTCAAAGTGGGACTTCAGGCGGTTAACATGCAGGACCCGCAAGGGGTTCCTGGGAGACTGCAAGCCCACCACGTAGGTAACAGGACTCTTGCGCTCCACCACCTCAAAGGGGCCGGTCCACTTATCCTGGAGCGCACAGGGCTCCACCGGGGCCATGACCCAAACCTTCTGTCCAGGCTGAAACTCGATCAGAGTGGCATTCTGATCGTGCCAGCGTTTCATCTCTTCCTGGCTGGTTTCCAGGTTTGCCTCAGCAAGTTTCCTGAAACGCCGAGTCTGGTTCCTGAAGGCCAGCATGTAACTAAACACATCCTGGGGAGGTTTCCTGGGAGATTGCTCCCAGCCTTCCTTGACCAGACTCAGAGGCCCTCTTACCGGTGACCTTAGAGCAGCTCAAAGGGACTGAACCCTAAGGACTTCTTTGGCACCTCACGGTAAGCAAACAACAGGCATGGTAAGAGGACATACCACTTATGCCTCATGGGCTCGCCTAGGCCCATAATCATGCCCTTAAGGGTCCGGTTGAATCTCTCAACCAGCACATTACCCTGGGTGTGGCAAGGAGTGGTGAACTTATACGTTATCCCACACTCCTCCCACAGAGACTTCATGTACTTGGAGATGAAGTTAGTTCCCCTATCGGACACCACCTCTCTGGGGAATCCCACACGGGAGAAAATCCCCATCAGTGCCCGTCCCACCACGGGGCCGTCACTGCCCTGAGCGGGATGGCCTCAGGGTACCGGGTGGCATGGTCCACCAAGACCAGGATGAACCTGTTGCCCATGGCTGTCTTGGGATCCAGAGACCCCACAATATCAATGCCCACTCTTTCGAATGGGGTGCTCACCACGGGAAAGGGCTGTTTTGGGGCCTTAATCTTCCCCCCACTCTTCCCACTTGCCTGGCAAGTCTCACACTTTCTGCAGTGAGCATCGGAGCTCCTGTGCATCTGGGGCCAATAGAAGTGGGTGACCAGCCTCTCAAAAGGTCTTGGTCTGCCCCAGATGTCCAGCCAGTGGCACATCATGAGCCAACCCCAGTAGGAAGGTCCTGAAGCGCTGGGGTACCACCAGCACACAGGCTGACCCAGGCTCAGCAACCTTAGGCGCGCTGTAAAGGAGGTCGTTCTCCCAATAGATCCAATGTGACCCTGTCTGGTCCCCTACTGCCTGGGGGGCGGCCTGTCGCCGCACCCCCTCAAGAGAAGGGCAGGTTCTCTGCTGCTCGCAAAATTCCTCCCTGGAGGACCCCCTTTCTGCTGCCAATGGGTCAGCTCCGGTAGGTCCCCCAGTTTGGCCACTTGTTCCCCTGTAGGTTCCAGGGCATCCCTCTCAAGGTCTGCTCCCTCTGGGACCATGGGAACCGTAGGGGACGGTTTCCCACGCCCCCCTACCCCTTCTCTTTGAGGCAGGGGCCTGGGCCATACTTTCAGGCTCCAGACCCTCCTGAACATCCTTCTGAGCTGTCATGGACCGAGTGGTCACACACGCCCACTCAGGCAACCCCAACATTTCCAAATGAGACTTTCTCTCCACCGTAGCCCACGGGGAGTTCTCCAGATCGTTGCCCAACAGACAGTCTACAGGCATGGCGGCCCTCACAGCCACTTGAAGAGTTCCTGTGCCCCCCCCACTCGAAGGGAACCTGAGCCACTTCACACTGGCTCTCTGAGTTGACACTATGAGGCAGAATGCATGGGGGACAACTTGCTCTTTGGACACCAACCTGGAGCTGACAGCAGTCACACTAGCTCCGGTGTCCCTGAGAGCCTCCACCCTATGGCCATTGATGGTCACCCACTGCCGGTACTTCAGAGTGTTGGTCGGCAGTGTGGGGTTAGGGACCTTCTCGAAGTCCCCTAGCGAGACAAGGGTTAACTCTACGGGATGCCACCCACCTTGGACCTCCATTTCCCCCCCCAGGGCTACACTGGCAATCTGGCGGGATGGTGCACGGGGTGGTGCATGAGGGATGCATTGGGGTCCCTCTGGGGACACTGGGGATCATAATACCGGTGGCCCACTTGACCAAACTTGAAACAAGTAAGGGGCCCCCTATGAACAGGCCTACCTGTCGGGGACACTGGCTTCTTCTCAGGGGGAGGCTGGGACACCACCGCTTGGTTCCCTTGGGAATTACTTTGGGGCCCTCTCTGGAACTCCCTCTGTTTACCCTTGTCCCCCTCACTTTTCTGCTGGGGACCCTGCCCACCTCAGGCGAAGTCTCCCACAAAACCTTTGCGGACCCGGGTGCTTACCCAGCGGTCCGCCTCTTCAGCAAGCTTCCTAGGGTTAGTCAGCTTGCTATCAATCAGGTGCTGGCATAGCTCTGGAAAACAGTTACTGGACAAATGCTCCCATGCAAACAAATCATGCAATTGCTCGAAAGTTTCCACTTTGCTACCTTTTACCCAGCGATCCATTGCTCTGCGGAAAAAAGACACATATTCAACCCACGTGGTACCCTCTAACTTCTTACAGGTCCTAAACCTCTGCCTGTACATTTCCGGGGTCAAACCATAACGGGTCATCAAAGCTTCTTTCATATGGACATATACCATCCTGCTCTCCTCAGGCAGGTCCAACAGGGTATCCCTACCATCACTCACAAAGCGCCCTCACAATCCCGCTCCCCAATCCTGCTCAGGGACCCGGTGGGACACCATTGCTATCTCATATGCGGCAAACCATTGCCCAATATCCTCACTCTTGTGAAAATCCTTAATGACATCCTTAGGAATATAAACTCTACTTTCAGGAGTTACTAACGGTATGCTGCCACCAGAGGGGGAGACCGGGACACTCCTCGCCCTGACCTCTATCTGCCTCAACATTCTCTCATGTTCTCATTTTCTCAAGTTCAAATGACAATCGATTTTTCTCAATGTCTAACTTCTTACTCTCAAGGTCCTTCTGACCTTCCAATTTAGCCATCTCCAAACTATGCCTCCTATCTCTCTCCCTGTCCTCCAGTTCTTCTGGGGTCAGGCTCCTTTGGGATACACTAGTACCTGGATTGGAGGGTGTTCTATCACCCCCCCTCTACTGCATCATCCGGCTGCCCTCCAGCATTCTCTTCCTCATCCACAGCGGACTCTCTCGCTTCCCACCAGGCCTTCAGCGCCTTGTGGTACTCCTCCTTCCTAGAGAGGCCTATCACGGGGACTGCGAATTGCCTACAAAATGACTTCAGCTGTTTGTCAGTATAGGTATCTAATCTTCCCTCCTCAAAGGCGAGATCCTCCGAAGCATTGGAGGTTGGCCTTCCCATATTAGCAGTACTCATGGCTGCAATCAACAATTCAATACTAAACAACCAACTAAAAAAAATTCGGAGAGAGAAAAAAAAATCTGCGCGTGTCTGCGCTTTGGTCTGTACTCACTAGTGGTGTCTACCAGTTATTGTACGTGGATCATAAATGCAAGTTCTGATCCTCACCGCTAACCGCCAATGTTAGAAATGGGGGTCTCTAGTTGGCAATGGCTGGCACCACTGTCCAAATAGGGACCCTTCTTCCTAAGTCAGGGCAAGTGGGCTACCCCCTTTGATAACCCCTGCTCAACCCTGTGGTAACGTAGCACGAGCAGTTAGGCCTATCCCAGAGGCAGTGTGTGAAGCATTTATGACCATGCACAATAAGGCAGTAACGACACCACAAAAGGACACAACTCGAGTAGGTATAGAAAAAATAGTATCTTTATCCAAGGTTGAGTACGAGACTCTCAAAAGCGTTTTAACCAGTTACAATGCACGTAAATCAGTAGGGACTAAAAAAGGGCAATACGTATTCACCAGAACGTGGCCTCTGACTGAGTTCAAGGCCTGGGTCTACGGGACCCGTTGCGCACCAGATTCCTGCCGTTGGACGGGGACACAGCACGTAGCTTCTCGAAGAAGCGGAGACAGTGACAGGCGGACTCCCAGCGACCACAGTTCTCGATGGCAGTGGTCCGCAAAGTGCACTCGCAATGATTCGAGCACTCTGGGACAGGCGGGCCCTCAGCGGCAGCAGCACGCGGCTGTAGCGGCGATGACTCTCGTCGTGCAGCTCTGTGGTGGGCTCGCGGCGGCAGCAGCGCTCTCCTAGCTGCGGTGGCCCACAGGACAATTCACGATGGTGTAAGGTTGACAAAGACGTGGGCACTCAGCGGCAGCAGCTCTCTCTTAGCTGTGACAGAGTTTCCGTCTTGACATCCAGAAGGAACACACTTGAAACAGGATTCAGCGCAGCATTTTATACCTAAAAGTTTTTGTTCTCTGCAGTCACAAATCACTGCATCCAGTCAGAATCAGTTCGGAGGGGTCGGGGAGCACTTGGTTTACGAGGCGACATCCTGCCCTTTGGGATTCTGGGGGTCTGCTATCAGACGCCCAGTGGGAGATGGAGCCATCATTCACCTTGCCAGGCACGGCCCTGCTCGGATCAAAGAGTCACCCCTCCCCATACTCTAAATGCCGATCTCTCTCTCCAGCCAGGTCTGACCCAGCTGGCCCTGCTGCTCCAAAACCAGACGGCCAATGCACACGCTAGCAAAAGCCTACAGGAAAGCTTCAGACCAGAAAATACCTTGTTTCTAGTAGAGGCATTTTCGAACACGGGCTACGCTAATAATCCTTACTAAAAGATGCATCTCAATGTTCTGAGCTTAAACATATCAAATTTGACGTTCCTATCAGGTTCCTGGGGGCAGGGAGGATTAAGGCATGCAATACTCAGCCTGCACATTCTGGCCTATGAGAACGGGTGGCCTCGCAATAGTAAACAGTGAAATGGAGGGTAACTCGCTATTAGAACATGCTACACAGACATACTTTCAAAGCTGCTTCAGTGGGTAGCTCAAATCAGCGCTGCCGGCCCACCAGCAGTATTTGGTCTACCAGCCCGGGGCACACGCAGTGCACTGATACTAGGGACTGATAGGTAAACCAAACGAGCCAATTATGATTCTCCAATTCATACAGTTATCTTTACACAGGGAGCATTCGCGCTGTGTCACTGATTGGCAGTGGCACAGCGCCCAGAGCATCTAAATCCAGCCAACATAAAAGGTCAGAAGAGAAAAGAGGAAGGGAGACCCGCGCCAATGATGCCAGGTCTAACAACGTGTCAGTGAGTTTACACAAAGGGAGGAGATAATGACACAGGGAAGGAGATCACTAAAATGTTGCTATTTCAAGATATGTCAGTACTCACCTTACAGAAAACAAAAGCATTCTGCTATTTAATGAAGTTCCTGTAAGAATAGCACATTAGATACAGATAGGATCATCAATGTCACCTCATTCTTCAGTGGGATAAGAGAATATACCAGCCGAAATCCCTCTCTGAACCCAAGCACATATAAGGTCTGGAGGAAATCGACCAGCGATTCCCCTCAATGCAATGTCAGAGAAGGACTAAGGAATGGTATATGGACAACAATCACTAGTGAGAAAAGGGGAACCAGGCTCAATGCAAAGGAGATGGCACAAGAAAGAAAAGCCATAATTAGAAAACTGAAATGTGGTCCGTATCCCAATCACACTTCTCCCGAAAGACCCTACCCCAAATTCAAATGACCACCAAGGAAAAAAATGCAGTGAAAAGAAGGCAATGCAACAGAAGACTGAAAATATTGACTCACAGGGTTCCAGAACGGGGGAGGAGGTGAGATAGCTTGGGCACAATGAGTGGGTTCCACCGATGAACCCTAGGTGATGGGACCAAATTTCATACAGGAAAAGTTGCCAGGAGGGTCATGAACAAAGCAGAGTAGCAAATTTGTTCTATTGAGTGGAAAGGTTGCAGTAAGGGACTCTTTCAGACACATGCTTTTTGTCCAGTCACAGATTTAGTTGGATTGGGGTACCAGTATTATTGCTATCAATGTGCCAGTAGGTAGAGATGAATAACGGGGGACAAACATGACATTATAATGAATAGTAACAACATCTTCAATATGGGGGTTGTTATCCTCAAAGCAAGAGACCTCAATGCACTGGCCAAAAGGCAGTTGATAATTTTGTAACTCCATGAAATTAAAAGTAGTAGTAGTAGTAGTAAATATCTTTATTCGATTTTGCATTAAAACCATAAAAGCACATCATATACAATTCATAAAATAGAAGAGAATTTTTTTTTAGGGAGAACAATTGATTGAGGAGACCAAGACTATCTGTCTTAAAGGTCTGGGTTAAGTTGCTGAAATACATGTGGTGACTAGCAGCTTGGTCCTGGACATAGATCGTAGAGGGGCATCGCCAAACGTCTATTTTAAAAAAAACATTTTTTTAGATAAGCCAGGACTAAATCATTTCACTTAAATAACAACCATATATATATTGCAATTTAGTAAAATACATAATAGTAATGCCATTTATAATCAAAGATAAAATTTATACTGATACTAAAATATTTACAAGTATAAAAACAAGTTCATTTATAGCATACTATAATGACAGTTTGACCTATACATGCCATACACCTGTAGGCGGTTTGTGTTACACCTCTAGCGCGTTTAGTCAAGTTAGTGATAACAGTTACATGATAAAAATTCCATCAAGTTTAAAACATGTAAGATGCCTTCTACATATTGTCTTCGTCTTCCTTTCGCTATGAATCCTTTGGCCTGGCCTAATTGGGTTTATTCATGATTTTTACTAGCCTGCTTCTTATAATCCATGCATGAAGCAGGTATCTAGATAGGGCGAAGACCAAGTATTCTGAGGTATCACTTTTTGGGATTCTAGTAATCTCGTTAAAGCGAGTTGCTGCTAGAATCCAGCAAATCGGGATTAGCCATGTTCTTCTTGTCGCTTGGTACATGGGACAGAAGAACAAAAAGTGTATCTCTGACTCGAGTACTGGATCACACACAGGGCAACAGGGCGAAATATCAACCCCGTTCCAGTTACTGACAAAGCTATTAATTGGTAAAATACCATACCTAAATTTTAGGTATAGTATTTTAGCAAGGGGCGGCTCTATTCGATTTAGGAATTCCTCTTGTAACATGTTATCTTTGAAATTGAGGGACCTACATGTCAAATCACCTGCAGAACTCTTATTAAGCCAGCTATCCATGACGTAATTCCAGTAATTCTTTTAAGGTGATTTACCGATATTTTTTCGATTTTGCTGGGGGTAAGCCACAGGTCAAACATGTCAAGTTTGTTTAACCATGTCTTGATGCGGTTGAACCACTCAATACTCCCTTTAGTGTCTAGTAATAATATGTCTTCAATTGACTCTTTCAAGGGTAGTGGTGAATCATTCGCCCATATACGCACCCAATAGACTAGTGGTCGGAGAGAAATTACGTGAGAAATGCTCCTCATTCCTAAATCTAGGTGCATAGGTGTGAGTGGTGCATTTCGGGGAAGTTCCATTATTGATCTAATGAAATTATTTTCAACCTTCTCAATGGCTGATACATTTACATGCCACCATAGCTCTGCGCCGTACAGTGATGCCCCTAGTCCCTTTGCCTGATACACTTGGGTGACTGGGATCAGTGGTCTGAAGCTTGACTTTTTAAACTTTTTACATAAGGCCGATCCCACGTGTTGTAGTGAAAATTGGCTTTTTTGTATTTGAGGTGACCACGATAGTGTGTTAAGAAACCTCACCCCCAGATAGTCGAATTGTTTAACTTCCTCTAACACAGTTGAGCCCAGTTTTATACTTCGGTTAAAAGACTTGTGACTAATGGTGGGCGGCAAATTCCGTTCCGCTTGCGGAACTTGCGAAATTTCGGCATTTCCGCGTGGAACGCGGAAATGTCGAAACTTCCGCGATCCGCGGCGGAACGGAATTCGGGTGCAAGAAAGCACTGAAGCAGGTGCCCGAGTTGAAGATCAAATTCTGTAACGCATTAATCAGCACAAAAAATTCGTGAGCAAGGTCGAGGCTAAGCAGGAGTGCTTTCTGCCCATATCTACCGTCAAACATTAGCTGTAATCCCCGATGGAGGTCTTTGCATCCTTGATTTTCCCGAGCGCAATCCCCGTGTAGGTCCAGTGACCAGGAGGTTCTTCCTCCTCATCTGCTGCTCAGATCCTGCTCTGACCCTTTATAAACAAGAGGCATGTGAACAGGCCTAGAAGCCCCGCCCGTTTGCCCCCGCCCCACATACACTAGTGGTATGCACCGTCTTCCCGCCCTTTCCCCAGAATAATGGACAGCTTAATCAAAGGACCCCGGCGCTTTCGGCACAGTGGCAAAGTTACAGACACACAGGTCACTGGGGTCAATTCTTCTGGACCTTTACGCAGCTGTAGTGTAGGAAAGGCACTATACATTTACCCAACGAGGTAGCACTTACCGATTAGCCAGTAGAAAGTACTCCAGTTGAGTAGAGGTATTGCACAAAACGGAGGCATCTTCGTGGATAAATATGCAGGGCAGGTGTACAGAATTCGTGAGCGTGGTTAAGCAGATGTGCCTTCTCTCCATTTCCAACGTGAAAAGTTAGCTGTAATCCCCGATGGAGGTCTTTGCATCCTTGATTTTCTCGAGCGCAATCCTCGTGTAGAATTCGTGAGCGTTGTTAAGCAGATGTGCCTTCTTCCTATTTCCACCCTGAAAAGTTAGCTGTAATCCCCGATGGAGGTCTTTGCATCCTTGATTTTCTCGAGCGCAATCCCCGTGTAGATCCAGTGACCAGGAGGTTCTTCCTCCTCATCTGCTGCTCAGATCCTGATCTGACCCTTTATAAACAAGAGGCATGTGAACAGGCCTGGAAGCCCCTCCCGTTTGCCCCCGCCCCACATACACTAGTGGTATGCACCGTCTTCCCGCCCTTTCCCCAGAATGATGGACAGCTTAATCAAAGGACCCCGGCGCTTTCGGCGCGGTGGCAAAGTTACAGACACACAGGTCACTGGGGTCAATTCTTCTGGACCTTTACACAGCTGTAGTGTAGGAAAGGCACTATACATTTACCCAACGAGGTAGCACTTACCGATTAGCCAGTAGAAAGTACTCCAGTTGAGTAGAGGTATTGCACAAAACGGTGGCATCTTCGTGGATAAATATGCAGGGCAGGATTAAACGGGCGCAGCAAAATGTCCGCGAGCACGCGAAATTCCGCGTGCTCGCGGAGATTTCTTGCCGTTTTGCGGAATTTTGCGGAACGCAACTCCGCAAATTCCGCCCACCCCTACTTGTGACGATTAATAAAACATAAATTTTGTTTTTAGGTGATTGATTTCCAGCCCCTGTTCTTCGCAGCCCCTCCCAAATTGGTCCACTACGTTTTGGAGCCCCATCGGTGACCTCGAAATAAGCATGTTGTCATCTGCAAAGAGTAGTGCAGGCACCTCACAACCTGCAAGCTTGGGTGGATCGCCCCTGCAATCCCTTAGCTGATCAATCAGGCCATTTATATAAAGCGTGAATAGTGTTGGAGCCAGAACGCATCCCTGTCTTACTCCGCGGCTCACCCCTATCTGGTTAGTTAATCCTCTGTCGTTGCCCCATCTTATTTGGGCATAGTTGTTTGTGTGGAGTCTGATAAGGATCTGCAAAAGGTTTGATGGCATCCCAAGGTTAATCAGAGCTGTCCAAAGTTTTCCTCGTGGTACTAAATCAAACGCAGCCCTGAGATCTACAAACACCACGTATAGAGAGCCTTTACCTATTTTTGCATATTTCCACAGGATCAGGAGAAAGCGAAGCAATTGATCAACAGTGCTTGTCTTTTCTCGAAATCCTGCCTGCAGGGGTGATAATAAATCCCCCTCGCTGATCCATTCGTTGACTCTCTTCAGTAATTGCCGACAGAATATTTTCTGTGCTATATCAATAAGACTAATCGGCCTGTAATTTATCGGGTCGCTTTTGTCTCCTTTTTTGTGGATGGGCACGACTTCCGCGCCCAACCATGTGTCTGGAATCTCTGCTCCTCCCAATATGGCGTTAAAGGTGTAATTTAGGATCACACTCCATATTAGGGGTTCAGAGAGATAAAGGTCACCCGGTATTAGGTCTAGGCCTTGAGCTTTCCCCCACTTCATGGCTATGATTGCCTCATAGGTTTCATCTACTGAAAATGAAAGACAGACAGTGTCATCTACCTGGAAAAAAGATTCCATGGGAGGTACCTCACTTCCCTCTGGTCCTGCATATAGTCTCGAAAAATGGTCCTCCCAAACCTGAGGGAGGATGGGGAAACTGTCTTCCGCAAGCTTTTTGTCCCTTTGGCAATTAGTTGCCAGAAATCTGAGTAATTTCTAGTCTGGGCCGCAACAAGTAGGTCTTCCCACTGCCCTTTATGCCAATCCCTGTGTGCCTCGTGTTGAGCCTTTTTGTAGGCTCTTCTATAAGTAATAATGGGTTCTCTTTGGCCAGACTTTAAGGCACCCATCAGGGACTGATGCGCTAATTTACAGTCACCATTAAACCACACATTTGATTTAGACCTTGTGATTTTGTTCTTACTAGAGGTTTTGTAAAAAAAAGTATTGATGTTATTTAATAGAATCCTGAAAGCATCTACAGTTGCTTGCAACTCCGTGTTATTAGGCCCTAAGGACACCAAGAAGTTGGCAACAATGGTGTAAATTTTTGACAGGGTCTCAGCATTGTTCTTTACTTGTGGCCATTTAATCCTTTTTTTTTGTTGCTAGTAACAATATAATTCGGGGGATTTGGCTCCCCAGATGGACAACGGGAGCCAAATACCTCTTTTAATTCTAGAGAGAGGGCGTTATGGTCACTATCATTCCTCTCTAGAACCCGCATGTCAACAAGGCTTGGCCATAATTATATGTCGATCAGGAAATAATCTATTCTTGTTTTGGAATTCACCCGCTTATAAGTATGGTGTAGATCAAGGTCTGAGATCGAGCGGCCATTCACAGCTCGTAACCCTTGTTTATAGGTAAGGGAGGCGACTTGGAGAGCCACTTTAACGTTCTTAGCTAACTTCTCGTAGCCCAAGGATGGAATGCCCAATTCCAACTCTTCTTCATCAGTGATGTTTTTGGTGACTTCTAAAGGCTCGAATGTTACATTAAAGTCCCCTGCTATTAGTATATGATGGAGTGCCCTTTCCTTCTCAAATATTTTATCTAGGTGCGCAATAGTTGGAGAGTCGTGATGTTGTGAGGCGAACCTATTGTAGATATTCACCAGTAAAAAGGACATCTTCGAGCGGGTGTCTTTCAGATTCAGAGTCATTAAGTTAGGATTGTCAAAGTCAAGCTTGCTGATATAAATTCCCAAGTCGATTTTAATCCAGATAATTAGACCACCCGCTGGATGACCCTTTTTTGATGGAATGGCTTCTACACTGTAGTTGGTGAATCCCACTCTGTGAAATTTATCGACTGCCCATGTCTCCTGGAAGAGGCAGATATCATAACTGTCTATCAGCCTCCCCCAGTCGTGCAGGCAATCTTCGCCCTTAGTCCTGCTAAGTTCCAGGACAACAACCTAAGTTCCCCACCATTCTCTTTGGTTAATTGCTGGACCCTTGCCTCGTTGAGTGCCATTAAAAGTAGTATTAGCCTAATCCAGGAGACACATCTTTTAGAAAATGGTTGGTTTACATTGAGATTCAAATCATTCCCAAGACACTAGTGATCTTCGGAACATGCAAAAATGCTGGATCGCCGTTTTACTGTCCAGTAATGTCACAAGGGAGGGGGAGAGGTTTATGGAGGAAAATGTCAGGGTTCTTACTTGGAGAACTAGGGCATATAACTTTATGTTTGCTAATATATATTAATATATATGCACCAAATGACAAACAAGAAACATTCTTGAGACGTGTAATTCCAGGGATTCTCCAATCACCGGACAAGGAAGACATAATCAGGAGCACATTAAACCTGGTGATGGACAATTCCTGAGGTCGATCAGCATTAAGAACAGGACAGGCAGGAGCAGTCACCAAGGTAGGAAAGCAATGGATAGACAATCTAGGTCTGGCAGATATATATATGAACCTGACACTCAAATATGAAAGACTACTCCTACTACTGTACAGTGCATCACACATATGCAAGACTCAACCACTTCCTGGTATCTTCTCTGTTTGTGCATAGAGCTACAAGAGAAAAGATAAGCCAAATCTCAATATCAGACTGTTAGAAATTGGGTTACTGGTTGACTGGCGTGTGAGCCCTAACCAAGCAGGAACCACAATCCTAGTCAAGGTAAGTCACAAACATACCCCAAATTAACCTGTTCTCAACCCTCTGGTAGCTTGGCACAGAGCAGTCAGGCTTAACTGAGAGGCAATGTGTAAAGTATGTGTGCAACACTTCAAACAGTAGAACAGGGAAACACCACACAAAAAGATACCACACCAGGTTAGAAAAATAGAGCTTAATTTACTAAATAAAACAAGACCAAAGCGACAAAAAATCCAATTAATAGAATAGACGTTTTTAGAGAAAATAGCGCAAAAAGGCATAAAGCGCCAACTATGAATATCTGGTCATGCCGGACCGGGATAAAGTCAGAAGTTCAGGCCCACCGTCATGGAGTGCTGGAAGGCAACAGGGCCCCATTTAGGCTCACTGAATGGAGTACCTTCATTCCAGGTTTGTGGAGTGTTGCGTGGATCCGCGTCAAAGACACATTGCATATGTTGGTTCTGAGATGAGGCGAGGCTGTGGTGCGAGGTCCTGTTCCATCATTATCAAGGATCCTGTCGACTAGGGCTTGCGATGCAAAGTCCAGTGTCTGGATGCGTTGCGCAGTTGGGACGAGGTATTGGTTCCGAGGAGCGGCCGGGCTGCGATACAGAATTGGTCATCATCGTCAAGGCTGTCATCGACTGGGGATGCGAGGGCCTGCGCCAGGGATGCGTAAAGCAACAGCTGTTCTGATGCAGTGTCTGGCGGCGATGCCATTCAGGTCTTTTACAGCAGTTCCGATCCACACAGTGAGGCAATGCATCATTCTGCTAGGGTCTGCGCTGTGCAGCAGAGGAGATGCATTGGTTCCGCTGGATCCACAGAGGCTGGCAGAGCACCTTAGGCCCACTTCCAAGGGTCCAGGACTGGGGTGGCACCACTTGGAAGGAAAGACTCACAGATGGCAGAGTCCCGGTGCAGATGCAAGGTTGTTGGACGCCTGTTATGTACCTGAGGCTTCAGATCAGGAGGTCAGCCAACTAGCCCTTGGAGTCACTCTAGGTTCTTGGTTCTAGGGATGCAGGTACTGTCCTTCTCACCCAGGCAAGAGGGCAACAGGTCGGCACAGCAAAGCAGTAGTCGAGCACGGTGCAGTCCAACATAGTGACAGTCCTTCAGCAGCACAGCAGTCCTTCTTCCTGCCTGAGTGTCCACAGGTCCAGAAGTGTACTGAAGTGATGGTGTCTGAGGTCCTTCTTTTATATACAGTTGTGCCTTTGAAGTGGGAAGAAGCTTCTAGAGGCATGCCTTTGAAGTGCACAGATGCCCTGCCTTCCCTGGGCATCGCTCCTCCCTTCCATCCTGCCAGTGATGGCCCATCAGTCACACCTAAGTTCCCATTGTGTGTAGCATTCTAGGAGTAATACACAAAGCCCAACTGCCAACTACACCCAGTCATGTGACCGGGGACAGGCTGCAGGCATCAAATGGCTAAGGAAAGAAAATGCCAACTAAGGGGTCGATTCCGATTCGGGCCGGAAAACGTACCGACCGACTCGGAGCCGGAATTCATTCCGACCGACACGTACCGGTGCAGCCCGACCCGCAAAGTACGATGAGAAGCGTGCAAAACCCGACCCACTCGTACGGAACACAAGCCGAACGACCGAGCCGCGCAGAAAACTGCAATCCGGCTGGAAAAACACGCGAATCGAACCGACCGACACGCACCCGGAACAATCCCGAACGAAACGTACCCGCGAACTCCTACCCGCCAAGTACGATGCAAGGCGTGGAAAACACAACCGAGTCGCACGGAGGACAAGCCGTACGCCCCTGCTCGGTTCAAAGAGTCACCCCTCCCCATACTCTAAATGCCGATCTCTCTCTCCAGCCAGGTCTGACCCAGCTGGCCCTGCTGCTCCAAAACCAGACGGCCAATGCACACGCTAGCAAAAGCCTACAGGAAAGCTTCAGACCAGAAAATACCTTGTTTCTAGTAGAGGCATTTTCGAACACGGGCTACGCTAATAATCCTTACTAAAAGATGCATCTCAATGTTCTGAGCTTAAACATATCAAATTTGACGTTCCTATCAGGTTCCTGGGGGCAGGGAGGATTAAGGCATGCAATACTCAGCCTGCACATTCTGGCCTATGAGAACGGGTGGCCTCGCAATAGTAAACAGTGAAATGGAGGGTAACTCGCTATTAGAACATGCTACACAGACATACTTTCAAAGCTGCTTCAGTGGGTAGCTCAAATCAGCACTGCCGGCCCACCAGCAGTATTCGGTCTACCAGCCCTGGGCACACGCAGTGCACTGATACTAGGGACTGATAGGTAAACCAAACGAGCCAATTATGATTCTCCAATTCATACAGTTATCTTTACACAGGGAGCATTCGCGCTGTGTCACTGATTGGCAGTGGCACAGCGCCCAGAGCATCTAAATCCAGCCAACATAAAAGGTCAGAAGAGAAAAGAGGAAGGGAGACCCGCGCCAATGATGCCAGGTCTAACAACGTGTCAGTGAGTTTACACAAAGGGAGGAGATAATGACACAGGGAAGGAGATCACTAAAATGTTGCTATTTCAAGATATGTCAGTACTCACCTTACAGAAAACAAAAGCATTCTGCTATTTAATGAAGTTCCTGTAAGAATAGCACATTAGATACAGATAGGATCATCAATGTCACCTCATTCTTCAGTGGGATAAGAGAATATACCAGCCGAAATCCCTCTCTGAACCCAAGCACATATAAGGTCTGGAGGAAATCGACCAGCGATTCCCTCAATGCAATGTCAGAGAAGGACTAAGGAATGGTATATGGACAACAATCACTAGTGAGAAAAGGGGAACCAGGCTCAATGCAAAGGAGATGGCACAAGAAAGAAAAGCCATAATTAGAAAACTGAAATGTGGTCCGTATCCCAATCACACTTCTCCCGAAAGACCCTACCCCAAATTCAAATGACCACCAAGGAAAAAATGCAGTGAAAAGAAGGCAATGCAACAGAAGACTGAAAATATTGACTCACAGGGTTCCAGAACGGGGGAGGAGGTGAGATAGCTTGGGCACAATGAGTGGGTTCCACCGATGAACCTTAGGTGATGGGACCAAATTTCATACAGGAAAAGTTGCCAGGAGGGTCATGAACAAAGCAGAGTAGCAAATTTGTTCTATTGAGTGGAAAGGTTGCAGTAAGGGACTCTTTCAGACACATGCTTTTTGTCCAGTCACAGATTTAGTTGGATTGGGGTACCAGTATTATTGCTATCAATGTGCCAGTAGGTAGAGATGAATAACGGGGGACAAACATGACATTATAATGAATAGTAACAACATCTTCAATATGGGGGTTGTGATCCTCAAAGCAAGAGACCTCAATGCACTGGCCAAAAGGCAGTTGATAATTTTGTAACTCCATGAAATTAAAAGTAGTAGTAGTAGTAGTAAATATCTTTATTCGATTTTGCATTAAAACCATAAAAGCACATCATATACAATTCATAAAATAGAAGAGAAATTTTTTTTAGGGAGAACAATTGATTGAGGAGACCAAGACTATCTGTCTTAAAGGTCTGGGTTAAGTTGCTGAAATACATGTGGTGACTAGCAGCTTGGTCCTGGACATAGATCGTAGAGGGCATCGCTAAACGTCTATTTTAAAAAAAACATTTTTTTAGATAAGCCAGGACTAAATCATTTCACTTAAATAACAACCATATATATATTGCAATTTAGTAAAATACATAATAGTAATGCCATTTATAATCAAAGATAAAATTTATACTGATACTAAAATATTTACAAGTATAAAAACAAGTTCATTTATAGCATACTATAATGACAGTTTGACCTATACATGCCATACACCTATAGGCGGTTTGTGTTACACCTCTAGCGCGTTTAGTCAAGTTAGTGATAACAGTTACATGATAAAAATTCCATCAAGTTTAAAACATGTAAGATGCCTTCTACATATTGTCTTCGTCTTCCTTTCGCTATGAATCCTTTGGCCTGGCCTAATTGGGTTTATTCATGATTTTTACTAGCCTGCTTCTTATAATCCATGCATGAAGCAGGTATCTAGATAGGGCGAAGACCAAGTATTCTGAGGTATCACTTTTTGGGATTCTAGTAATCTCGTTAAAGCGAGTTGCTGCTAGAATCCAGCAAATCGGGATTAGCCATGTTCTTCTTGTCGCTTGGTACATGGGACAGAAGAACAAAAAGTGTATCTCTGACTCGAGTACTGGATCACACACAGGGCAACAGGGCGAAATATCAACCCCGTTCCAGTTACTGACAAAGCTATTAATTGGTAAAATACCATACCTAAATTTTAGGTATAGTATTTTAGCAAGGGGCGGCTCTATTCGATTTAGGAATTCCTCTTGTAACATGTTATCTTTGAAATTGAGGGACCTACATGTCAAATCACCTGCAGAACTCTTATTAAGCCAGCTATCCATGACGTAATTCCAGTAATTCTTTTAAGGTGATTTACCGATATTTTTTCGATTTTGCTGGGGGTAAGCCACAGGTCAAACATGTCAAGTTTGTTTAACCATGTCTTGATGTGGTTGAACCACTCAATACTCCCTTTAGTGTCTAGTAATAATATGTCTTCAATTGACTCTTTCAAGGGTAGTGGTGAATCATTCGCCCATATACGCACCCAATAGACTAGTGGTCGGAGAGCAATTACGTGAGAAATGCTCCTCATTCCTAAATCTAGGTGCATAGGTGTGAGTGGTGCATTTTGGGGAAGTTCCATTATTGATCTAATGAAATTATTTTCAACCTTCTCAATGGCTGATACCTTTACATGCCACCATAGCTCTGCGCCGTACAGTGATGCCCCTAGTCCCTTTGCCTGATACACTTGGGTGACTGGGATCAGTGGTCTGAAGCTTGACTTTTTAAACTTTTTACATAAGGCCGATCCCACGTGTTGTAGTGAAAATTGGCTTTTTTGTATTTGAGGTGACCACGATAGTGTGTTAAGAAACCTCACCCCCAGATAGTCGAATTGTTTAACTTCCTCTAACACAGTTGAGCCCAGTTTTATACTTCGGTTAAAAGACTTGTGACTAAGGGTGGGCGGCAAATTCCGTTCCGCTTGCGGAACTTGCGAAATTTCGGCATTTCCGCGTCAAACGCGGAAATGTCGAAACTTCTGCGATCCGCGGCGGAACGGAATTCGGGTGCAAGAAAGCACTGAAGCAGGTGCCCGAGTTGAAGCTCAAATTCTGTAACGCATTAATCAGCACAAAAAATTTGTGAGCAAGGTCGAGGCTAAACAGGAGTGCTTTCTGCCCATATCTACCGTCAAACATTAGCTGTAATCCCCGATGGAGGTCTTTGCATCCTTGATTTTCCCGAGCGCAATCCCCGTGTAGGTCCAGTGACCAGGAGGTTCTTCCGCCTCATCTGCTGCTCAGATCCTGCTCTGACCCTTTATAAACAAGAGGCATGTGAACAGGCCTAGAAGCCCCGCCCGTTTGCCCCCGCCCCACATACACTAGTGGTATGCACCGTCTTCCCGCCCTTTCCCCAGAATGATGGACAGCTTAATCAAAGGACCCCGAGCGCTTCGGCGAGGTGGCAAAGTTACAGACACACAGGTCACTGGGGTCAATTCTTCTGGACCTTTACGCAGCTGTAGTGTAGGAAAGGCACTATACATTTACCCAACGAGGTAGCACTTACCGATTATCCAGTAGAAAGTACTCCAGTTGAGTAGAGGTATTGCACAAAACGGAGGCATCTTCGTGGATAAATATGCAGGGCAGGTGTACAGAATTCGTGAGCGTGGTTAAGCAGATGTGCCTTCTCTCCATTTCCAACGTGAAAAGTTAGCTGTAATCCCCGATGGAGGTCTTTGCATCCTTGATTTTCTCGAGCGCAATCCTCGTGTAGAATTCGTGAGCGTTGTTAAGCAGATGTGCCTTCATCCTATTTCCACCCTGAAAAGTTAGCTGTAATCCCCGATGGAGGTCTTTGCATCCTTGATTTTCATCGAGCGCAATCCCCGTGTAGATCCAGTGACCAGGAGGTTCTTCCTCCTCATCTGCTGCTCAGATCCTGCTCTGACCCTTTATAAACAAGAGGCATGTGAACAGGCCTAGAAGCCCCTCCCGTTTGCCCCTGCCCCACATACACTAGTGGTATGCACCGTCTTCCCGCCCTTTCCCCAGAATGATGGACAGCTTAATCAAAGGACCCCGGCGCTTTCGGCGCGGTGGCAAAGTTACAGACACACAGGTCACTGGGGTCAATTCTTCTGGACCTTTACGCAGCTGTAGTGTAGGAAAGGCACTATACATTTACCCAACGAGGTAGCACTTACCGATTAGCCAGTAGAAAGTACTCCAGTTGAGTAGAGGTATTGCACAAAATGGTGGCATCTTCGTGGATAAATATGCAGGGCAGGATTAAACGGGCGCAGCAAAATGTCCGCGAGCACGCGAAATTCCGCGTGCTCGCGGAGATTTCTTGCCGTTTTGCGGAATTTTGCGGAACGCAACTCCGCAAATTCCACCCACCCCTACTTGTGACGATTAATAAAACATAAATTTTGTTTTTAGGTGATTGATTTCCAGCCCCTGTTCTTCGCAGCCCCTCCCAAATTGGTCCACTACGTTTTGGAGCCCCATCGGTGACCTCGAAATAAGCATGTTGTCATCTGCAAAGAGTAGTGCAGGCACCTCACAACCTGCAAGCTTGGGTGGATCGCCCCTGCAATCCCTTAGCTGATCAATCAGGCCATTTATATAAAGCGTGAATAGTGTTGGAGCCAGAACGCATCCCTGTCTTACTCCGCGGCTCACCCCTATCTGGTTAGTTAATCCTCTGTCGTTGCCCCATCTTATTTGGGCATAGTTGTTTGTGTGAAGTCTGGTAAGGATCTGCAAAAGGTTTGATGGCATCCCAAGGTTAATCAGAGCTGTCCAAAGTTTTCCTCGTGGTACTAAATCAAACGCAGCCCTGAGATCTACAAACACCACGTATAGAGAGCCTTTACCTATTTTTGCATATTTCCACAGGATCAGGAGAAAGCGAAGCAATTGATCAACAGTGCTTGTCTTTTCTCGAAATCCTGCCTGCAGGGGTGATAATAAATCCCCCTCGCTGATCCATTCGTTGACTCTCTTCAGTAATTGCCGACAGAATATTTTCTGTGCTATATCAATAAGACTAATCGGCCTGTAATTTATCGGGTCGCTTTTGTCTCCTTTTTTGTGGATGGGCACGACTTCCGCGCCCAACCATGTGTCTGGAATCTCTGCTCCTCCCAATATGGCGTTAAAGGTGTAATTTAGGATCACACTCCATATTAGGGGTTCAGAGAGATAAAGGTCACCCGGTATTAGGTCTAGGCCTTGAGCTTTCCCCCACTTCATGGCTATGATTGCCTCATAGGTTTCATCTACCGAAAATGAAAGACAGACAGTGTCATCTACCTGGAAAAAAGATTCCATGGGAGGTACCTCACTTCCCTCTGGTCCTGCATATAGTCTCGAAAAATGGTCCTCCCAAACCTGAGGGAGGATGGGGAAACTGTCTTCCGCAAGCTTTTGTCCCTTTGGCAATTAGTTGCCAGAAATCTGAGTAATTTCTAGTCTGGGCCGCAACAAGTAGGTCTTCCCACTGCCCTTTATGCCAATCCCTGTGTGCCTCGTGTTGAGCCTTTTGTAGGCTCTTCTATAAGTAATAATGGGTTCTCTTTGGCCAGACTTTAAGGCACCCATCAGGGACTGATGCGCTAATTTACAGTCACCATTAAACCACACATTTGATTTAGACCTTGTGGTTTTGTTCTTACTAGAGGTTTTGTAAAAAAAAGTATTGATGTTATTTAATAGAATCCTGAAAGCATCTACAGTTGCTTGCAACTCCGTGTTATTAGGCCCTAAGGACACCAAGAAGTTGGCAACAATGGTGTAAATTTTTGACAGGGTCTCAGCATTGTTCTTTACTTGTGGCCATTTAATCCTTTTTTTGTTGTTGCTAGTAACAATATAATTCGGGGGATTTGGCTCCCCAGATGGACAACGGGAGCCAAATACCTCTTTTAATTCTAGAGAGAGGGCGTTATGGTCACTATCATTCCTCTCTAGAACCCGCATGTCAACAAGGCTTGGCCATAATTATATGTCGATCAGGAAATAATCTATTCTTGTTTTGAAATTCACCCGCTTATAAGTATGGTGTAGATCAAGGTCTGAGATCGAGCGGCCATTCACAGCTCGTAACCCTTGTTTATAGGTAAGGGAGGCGACTTGGAGAGCCACTTTAACGTTCTTAGCTAACTTCTCGTAGCCCAAGGATGGAATGCCCAATTCCAACTCTTCTTCATCAGTGATGTTTTTGGTGACTTCTAAAGGCTCGAATGTTACATTAAAGTCCCCTGCTATTAGTATATGATGGAGTGCCCTTTCTTTCTCAAATATTTTATCTAGGTGCGCAATAGTTGGAGAGTCGTGATGTTGTGAGGCGAACCTATTGTAGATATTCACCAGTAAAAAGGACATCTTCGAGCGGGTGTCTTTCAGATTCAGAGTCATTAAGTTAGGATTGTCAAAAGTCAAGCTTGCTGATATAAATTCCCAAGTCGATTTTAATCCAGATAATTAGACCACCCGCTGGATGACCCTTTTTGATGGAATGGCTTCTACACTGTAGTTGGTGAATCCCACTCTGTGAAATTTATCGACTGCCCATGTCTCCTGGAAGAGGCAGATATCATAACTGTCTATCAGCCTCCCCCAGTCGTGCAGGCAATCTTCGCCCTTAGTCCTGCTAAGTTCCAGGACAACAACCTAAGTTCCCCACCATTCTCTTTGGTTAATTGCTGGACCCTTGCCTCGTTGAGTGCCATTAAAAGTAGTATTAGCCTAATCCAGGAGACACATCTTTTAGAAAATGGTTGGTTTACATTGAGATTCAAATCATTCCCAAGGCACTAGTGATCTTCGGAACATGCAAAAAATGCTGGATCGCCGTTTTACTGTCCAGTAATGTCACAAGGGAGGGGGGAGAGGTTTATGGAGGAAAATGTCAGGGTTCTTACTTGGAGAACTAGGGCATATAACTTTATGTTTGCTAATATATATTAATATATATGCACCAAATGACAAACAAGAAACATTCTTGAGACGTGTAATTCCAGGGATTCTCCAATCACCGGACAAGGAAGACATAATCAGGAGCACATTAAACCTGGTGATGGACAATTCCTGAGGTCGATCAGCATTAAGAACAGGACAGGCAGGAGCAGTCACCAAGGTAGGAAAGCAATGGATAGACAATCTAGGTCTGGCAGATATATATATGAACCTGACACTCAAATATGAAAGACTACTCCTACTACTGTACAGTGCATCACACATATGCAAGACTCAACCACTTCCTGGTATCTTCTCTGTTTGTGCATAGAGCTACAAGAGAAAAGATAAGCCAAATCTCAATATCAGACTGTTAGAAATTGGGTTACTGGTTGACTGGCGTGTGAGCCCTAACCAAGCAGGAACCACAATCCTAGTCAAGGTAAGTCACAAACATACCCCAAATTAACCTGTTCTCAACCCTCTGGTAGCTTGGCACAGAGCAGTCAGGCTTAACTGAGAGGCAATGTGTAAAGTATGTGTGCAACACTTCAAACAGTAGAACAGGGAAACACCACACAAAAAGATACCACACCACGTTAGAAAAATAGAGCTTAATTTACTAAATAAAACAAGACCAAAGCGACAAAAAATCCAATTAATAGAATAGACGTTTTTAGAGAAAATAGCGCAAAAAGGCATAAAGCGCCAACTATGAATATCTGGTCATGCCGGACCGGGATAAAGTCAGAAGTTCAGGCCCACCGTCATGGAGTGCTGGCAGGCATCAGGGCCCCATTTAGGCTCACTGAATGGAGTACCTTCATTCCAGGTTTGTGGAGTGTTGCGTGGATCCGCGTCAAAGACACATTGCATATGTTGGTTCTGAGATGAGGCGAGGCTGTGGTGCGAGGTCCTGTTCCATCATCATCGAGGATCCTGTCGACTAGGGCTTGGGATGCAAAGTCCAGAGTCTGGATGCGTTGCGCAGTTGGGACGAGGTATTGGTTCCGAGGAGCGGCCGGGCTGCGATACAGAATTGGTCATCATCGTCAAGGCTGCCATCGACTGGGGATGCGAGGGCCTGCGCCAGGGATGCGTAAAGCAACAGCTGTTCTGATGCAGTGTCTGGCTGCGATGCCATTCAGGTCTTTTACAGCAGTTCCGATCCACACAGTGAGGCAATGCATCATTCTGCTAGGGTCTGCGCTGTGCAGCAGAGGAGATGCATTGGTTCCGCTGGATCCACAGAGGCTGGCAGAGCATCTTAGGCCCACTTCCAAGGGTCCAGGACTGGGGTGGCACCACTTGGAAGGAAAGACTCACAGATGGCAGAGTCCCGGTGCAGATGCAAGGTTGTTGGACGCCTGTTATGTACCTGAGGCTTCAGATCAGGAGGTCAGCCAACTAGCCCTTGGAGTCACTCTAGGTTCTTGGTTCTAGTGATGCAGGTACTGTCCTTCTCACCCAGGCAAGAGGGCAACAGGTCGGCACAGCAAAGCAGTAGTCGAGCACGGTGCAGTCCAACATAGTGACAGTCCTTCAGCAGCACAGCAGTCCTTCTTCCTGCCTGAGTGTCCACAGGTCCAGAAGTGTACTGAAGTGATGGTGTCTGAGGTCCTTCTTTTATATACAGTTGTGCCTTTGAAGTGGGAAGAAGCTTCTAGAGGCATGCCTTTGAAGTGCACAGATGCCCTGCCTTCCCTGGGCATCGCTCCTCCCTTCCATCCTGCCAGTGATGGCCCATCAGTCACACCTAAGTTCCCATTGTGTGTAGCATTCTAGGAGTAATACACAAAGCCCAACTGCCAACTACACCCAGTCATGTGACCGGGGACAGGCTGCAGGCATCAAATGGCTAAGGCAAGCAAATGCCAACTAAGGGGTCGATTCCGATTCGGGCCGGAAAACGTACCGACCGACTCGGAGCCGGAATTCATTCCGACCGACACGTACCGGTGCAGCCCGACCCGCAAAGTACGATGAGAAGCGTGCAAAACCCGACCCACTCGTACGGAACACAAGCCGAACGACCGAGCCGCGCAGAAAACTGCAATCCGGCTGGAAAAACACGCGAATCGAACCGACCGACACGCACCCGGAACAATCCCGAACGAAACGTACCCGCGAACTCCTACCCGCCAAGTACGATGCAAGGCGTGGAAAACACAACCGAGTCGCACGGAGGACAAGCCGTACGACCGACACGCATACAAAACTGCGAGCCGAAGCAACCCAAAACACCGCGCCCGAGGCGTATGCAGCATAGAAAACAGCACAAACACAGCGTGAACGAATCGGAGAAGCCCGTACGAGACAACTGCAGGGTCCGACTCGGTTACAAGAACGTCTCCTACATGCACGAAAAGTACAAAGGGAAAATATACAAAAAAAGGCCAAACAAGCAATTACAAAGCCAATAAATACTGGGGGGGGAGGGGCAGGGAACAAAGACACACCCACAACTCCACCCATATAAAGGACACAAATCCATACCATGATCCTTTGCAAATTCAAATTACCTGCCAGCACTCAACAGACAGCAACCACACACCCACAGCTCATCCATCACACAAGCCACACACCATCAGCACCCCAACAAATAGCAACCTCACATACACCCAGCAAAACACACACTGACACACCTTCACCTGCACACCAACACACACATCACTCACCATCACCACCCATCACCATGCCCCCAAAGAAGAATCATAAGTTCCTAGATAGTGAATTGGAAGTCCTGGTAGATGAGATCCTCAGGGTAGAGCCACAGCTGTTTGGTACACTGGTCCAACAGACACCCATGTCTCAGAAAACCAAGATGTGGGAGAGGATCGTCGACAGGGTGAACACACAATCACCATGTTTGCGCACAAAGATGGACATCCAGAACAGGTGGTATGACGTGCGCTGGAGGGTCAGGGAGCTGTTGAAGAAGGACTACCTCTTGAGCCAACACACCGGCAGTGGCCCTCCTGCCAAGCCAGTATACCTCAGGCCCTGGGAGGAGAAGGTGCGGGCCATCCTACCACCAGTGAGCGTATATAGACTAGAAAACATCCCAGAGCCTGGTGAGTACACAACAAATGTACACATTTTTTGTGCCACAATACACACACATCACTGTCAAGGGGAGAGTCAAACCATGCACCCTTAGCAAATACACAGCAACCAGAACAGAATCATCCCAAAATGTGTATGTCAGTCAGATAAACACAACACATGCCATCTCATACTGACATGTAACTGTGTCATCACATGTACAAACACAACTACAACTACAGCTAGGCAGTGGCACAAATATAACTAACAAACACATCCAGACATGTAGCCACCACTACAACACCACCACACAGTGAAGCCCACTGAAAGAAAGGAATTCTGTGTATGCTGGGCAAGTCAGTGTAGCCAATAGCATCATGGTAGTGGTAGTCACAGATATTGGTCACCCCCACAACTGTCCCATCAACACCACCATGAACCATGCTCACATCACAGTGAGTGGAAAACAACTGACAAGATGGCTGACACTGGCTACTGCTGTGGGGAGCACAAGGCCCTGCTGGCAACTATGCACCAACCAACAGCAGGACACCACTGACTGACATCCTGAAAGACAACTTGCACTCTCTGCAATGGAAGCACGTTCCATGGTGGGATATCTGGCTGGGTGGGAAGGAGGACTCACATCCCTGACCATAGTTACCAGCAACGTTTCTCACACACACCCCTAACACAAACTCCACAAAACTCACCTGGGAGAATGCATTGCCTCACACTCCAATCAAATATCCCACAAAGAACCACAACCCTGGGTCATGCTGAGTGAAGCACAGGGACACACATGGGACCTGTAGCAGAACTAACCCCAGGATAACACTGTTAGCCATCTTGTCAGCACAGGCACACAACCCCACAGGGAAGCAGAGAAAAGGGAAGGAAGCATGGGCATGCTGGGAACTGGGGTGGAGGCAATAGCATGATGGGAGTGGTAGTCACAGCTCAACATCCCCCACCCACATGGCCCAGCAAGCTCACACTCAAGCATGCACACCCCACAGAGAGTGGAAAGCCCCATCAAAGATGTCTGACACTGGTGCTCTGTTGTGGGGAGCACAAGGCCATGCTGGGAACTGCCCACCAACCAACAGCAGGACACCACTGTCAGCCATCTTGCCATTGCTCTCACACTCACACACACTGAAGTCCACCCAAAAGCAAGTAAGTATGGGCATGCTGGGAAGTGGGGTGGAGGCAATAGCATGATGGGAGTGGTAGTCACAGCTCAACATCCCCCACCCACATGGCCCAGCAAGCTCACACTCAAGCACGCACACCCCACAGAGAGTGGAAAGCCCCATCAAAGATGACTGACACTGGTGCTCTGTTGTGGGGAGCACAAGGCCATGCTGGGAACTGCCCACCAACCAACAGCAGGACACCACTGTCAGCCATCTTGCCATTGCTCTCACACTCACACACACTGAAGTCCACCCAAAAGCAAGTAAGTATGGGCATGCTGGGAAGTGGGGTGGAGGCAATAGCATGATGGGAGTGGTAGTCACAGCTCAACATCCCCCACCCTCATGGCCCAGCAAGCTCACACTCAAGCATACACACCCCACAGAGAGTGGAAAGCCCCATCAAAGATGTCTCACACTGGTGCTCTGTTGTGGGGAGCACAAGGCCATGCTGGGAACTGCCCACCAACCAACAGCAGGACACCACTGTCAGCCATCTTGCCTTTGCTCTCACACTCACACACACTGAAGTCCACCCAAAAGCAAGTAAGTATGGGCATGCTGGGAAGTGGGGTGGAGGCAATAGCATGATGGGAGTCGTAGTCACAGATATTGGTCATCCCCACAACTGTCCCATCAACACCACCCTGAACCATGCGCACATCACAGGGAGTGGAAAACAACTGACAAGATGGCTGACACTGGCTACTGCTGTGGGGATCACAAGGCCCTGCTGGGATCTGTGCAACAACCAACAGCAGGACACCACTGACTGACATCCTGAAAGACAACCTGCACTCCCTGCAATGGAAGAACGTTCCATGGTGGGATATCTGGCTGGGTGGGAAGGAGGACTCACAGCCCTGACCATAGTTACCAGCAGCGTTTCTCACACACACCCCTAACCCAAACTCCACAAAACTCACCTAGGAGAATGCATTGCCTCACACTCCAATCAAATATCCCACAAAGAACCACAACCCTGGGTCATGCTGAGTGAAGCACAGGGACACACATGGGACCTGTAGCAGAACTAACCCCAGGATAACACTGTCAGCCATCTTGTCAGCACAGGCACACAACCCCACAGGGAAGCAGAGTCAAAGGGAAGGAAGCATGGGCATGCTGGGAAGTGGGGTGGAGGCAATAGCATGATGGGAGTGGTAGTCACAGCTCAAATCCCCCACCCACATGGCCCAGCAAGCTCACACTCAAGCATGCACACCCCACAGAGAGTGGAAAGCCCCAACAAAGATGTCTGACACTGGTGCTCTGTTGTGGGGAGCACAAGGCCATGCTGGGAACTGCCCACCAACCAACAGCAGGACACCACTGTCAGCCATCTTGCCATTGCTCTCACACTCACACACACTGAAGTCCACCCAAAAGCAAGTAAGTATGGGCATGCTGGGAAGTGGGGTGGAGGCAATAGCATGATGGGAGTGGTAGTCACAGCTCAACATCCCCCACCCACATGGCCCAGCAAGCTCACACTCAAGCATGCACACCCCACAGAGAGTGGAAAGCCCCATCAAAGATGACTGACACTGGTGCTCTGTTGTGGGAGCACAAGGCCATGCTGGGAACTGCCCACCAACCAACAGCAGGACACCACTGTCAGCCATCTTGCCATTGCTCTCACACTCACACACACTGAAGTCCACCCAAAAGCAAGTAAGTATGGGCATGCTGGGAAGTGGGGTGGAGGCAATAGCATGATGGGAGTGGTAGTCACAGCTCAACATCCCCCACCCACATGGCCCAGCAAGCTCACACTCAAGCATGCACACCCCACAGAGAGTGGAAAGCCCCATCAAAGATGTCTCACACTGGTGCTCTGTTGTGGGGAGCACAAGGCCATGCTGGGAACTGCCCACCAACCAACAGCAGGACACCACTGTCAGCCATCTTGCCATTGCTCTCACACTCACACACACTGAAGTCCACCCAAAAGCAAGTAAGTATGGGCATGCTGGGAAGTGGGGTGGAGGCAATAGCATGATGGGAGTCGTAGTCACAGATATTGGTCACCCCCACAACTGTCCCATCAACACCACCCTGAACCATGCGCACATCACAGTGAGTGGAAAACAACTGACAAGATGGCTGACACTGGCTACTGCTGTGGGGAGCACAAGGCCCTGCTGGGAACTGTGCAACAACCAACAGCAGGACACCATTGACTGACATCCTGAAAGACAACTTGCACTCCCTGCAATGGAAGCACGTTCCATGGTGGGATATCTGGCTGGGTGGGAAGGAGGACTCACAGCCCTGACCATAGTTACCAGCAGCGTTTCTCACACACACCCCTAACACAAACTCCACAAAACTCACCTGGGAGAATGCATTGCCTCACACCCCAATCAAATCTCCCACAAAGAACCACAACCCTGGGTCATGCTGAGTGAAGCACAGGGACACACATGGGACCTGTAGCAGAACTAACCCCAGGATAACACTGTCAGCCATCTTGTCAGCACAGGCACACAACCCCACAGGGAAGCAGAGTCAAAGGGAAGGAAGCATGGGCATGCTGGGAAGTGGGGTGGAGGCAATAGCATGATGGGAGTGGTAGTCACAGCTCAACATCCCCCACCCACATGGCCCAGCAAGCTCACACTCAAGCATGCACACCCCACAGAGAGTGGAAAGCCCCATCAAAGATGTCTGACACTGGTGCTCTGTTGTGGGGAGCACAAGGCCATGCTGGGAACTGCCCACCAACCAACAGCAGGACACCACTGTCAGCCATCTTGCCATTGCTCTCACACTCACACACACTGAAGTCCACCCAAAAGCAAGTAAGTATGGGCATGCTGGGAAGTGGGTGGAGGCAATAGCATGATGGGAGTGGTAGTCACAGCTCAACATCCCCACCCACATGGCCCAGCAAGCTCACACTCAAGCATGCACACCCCACAGAGAGTGGAAAGCCCCATCAAAGATGTCTGACACTGGTGCTCTGTTGTGGGGAGCACAAGGCCATGCTGGGAACTGCCCACCAACCAACAGCAGGACACCACTGTCAGCCATCTTGCCATTGCTCTCACACTCACACACGCTGAAGTCCACCCAAAAACAAGTAAGTATGGGCATGCTGGGAAGTGGGGTGGAGGCAATAGCATGATGGGAGTCGTAGTCACAGATATTGGTCATCCCCACAACTGTCCCATCAACACCACCCTGAACCATGCGCACATCACAGGGAGTGGAAAACAACTGACAAGATGGCTGACACTGGCTACTGCTGTGGGGAGCACAAGGCCCTGCTGGCAACTGTGCACCAACCAACAGCAGGACACCACTGACTGACATCCTGAAAGACAACTTGCACTCCCTGCAATGGAAGCACGCTTCCATGGTGGGATATCTGGCTGGGTGGGAAGGAGGGCCGGATGTCAACCAAATACAACCAATGCAGACCATGTACACACCCCAACATTCACATAGAAATGCCCAAATAATGCAGGACAATGTGCTACACCAATATCAACCCCTGACTGTGACAACTTAGGACAATGCAATGTACAGGCCCGCATCCAGAGGCACAGTCACAACTGTCAGGTGTGTCAACCATTGATGCCTGCAGAAACATAACATACATTGTGTGTGTCTCCCAAAAACAGGTGATGATGGGGACACAGCAGCAGACGCTGAGGAGTCCTCGTCCCAGGCTCAAGAGGATACGGAGCTCACTGGTGTGGAACAGCCTCTGCCCTCCTCGGATGAAGAAGACCTACCTGGCACCTCCGGAGCAAGTCATCATGCAGCACCAGCAGGACCACCAGCTGCACCCCCTGCACCCACCCCTCCAACGACTGTCAACACACATACCACCCCTGCCGACATGGACAGACCAAGGAGCACCACCACCACCAGCACAGGGACCCTGGACCAACGTGGGGCCATGGACACCAACACCACCAACAACCCCCAAGGGGGCCCAGGGTCACCTGTGCGTGCCACCTCAGGTACTGCACGTGTCGCCAGGGGTGGTGGGAGGGGTGGGAGACATAGGTCGCTGCTCGCAGAGGGGTCTGGACCGCATGATGACCCACAACTGGCACGCATAGCCGATGCGTACCAGTCCAGCACCGGAGAGCTCAGCCAGGTAGTGGGGCTCCTCAGGGACATTAAACAGCAGCAGGCTGCCCATCATGCCCGCTTGGACTCACACATGTCCCGCGTGGAGTCCAAGTGGGACACACTGCAAGAGATGACGGCGGTGCATAGGGACATATTACAATGCCTCCGCCAGATGAGCAGCAACCAGTCAACACCTCCCTGTGTGCCCACAACATCTGGTGCTGAAACAACTGCAACTGCCACAGGGAGGGAGGATGACTCTGGCGGAGAGTCCCCTGCACCGCAGCAGCCTGCACTTGAGGGTCCCCCCCAAAGAAGAGGGGTCGTCCGAGGAGGGGCAAGTGAGAGGCCGATGGCCATGTGCAACCCCAGGAAGCCAAAACCTGTTCTGGATAATCACCTTTGTGCGCAAACTGTTCACCCTGTTGACTGCAACACAACTCCCCCACATGACATGGGGAGTACAAGTTGGACCAATGTCTCAGATGACTGTGGACCTGATACAGGACATTTTTGCTACCAGGACTTCCAATTCATCTAGGAACTTTGGATTGCAATCAAAATGTACAGCACTCACCATCCTGTGCACTATTCAACACACATGTATGACAATAAACACACTAATACACCATACCTGCCTCTGTCGTGATTCCAACGTGGTTACTGTCATGGAGATGATGACCAGCAAAATTACACTGTGCATGCTAACTGCTACAGCAAGTACAACACAGGCATGTGAGTCATGGCAACGTGACACATATGAGGGAGACACACCACCAGGGCTACACAACACATACACACCTAGGCCATCTGACTCATTGCCTACACTGATGTTGCCAGGAAATACGGTGCAATGCACAGACACAACACCTATTCACAGTCTTAGTCAACTAGCCCACTGGTGCAGTAAGCAAATGTCAGTCAAATGTGTGACCACAGACAACGCACATCACAAAGTGAAGCACAGGTTTATTACACAGTTGCAACATGTCGTAACCACTACAGATGCAAGGTAATCCCACCTGGCAGCGGGCACACAGTCAACAAGTGTAGAAGGAAGGAAGTCCATGGGTGTGGCGCACATCACCTGTAGGGACACGACAGCTACCACCCTGGAAGTCGAATCACGGTGTCGGGGATCACAGTTGACCAAACGACTCTGAAAGTACCCTGTGAAGGACAGAAATGACACACAGTCAAAAGCACTGAAGAACAGGACAGAACTGCAATACTCATGCCCAATACATGTCACAAGATACCCACCCAGAACCAAGTTAGCATGTCAACACTGTTGGGGAGTACAGACTACCTGTAAGGACACATCGCTACACGCATACAGTCATGTAGCCCATGGACACACTCAAACAGCACCAGAGCACCACCAACACATATCATGCAAACTCACATCATTGACATGACATCTCTGGATACTCACATTCAGCTGAAGAAGTTGGTGATGAGCTGTGTGCGGACATCACCATCACCATCATCATCATCATCACTGGCATCGTGGTCCAGGCCAGGATCCTCCACAGGTGGCGGATGTTGGTCATCGTCATCCAGGATGAGAGGCAACTCCTTCCGCACTGCCAGGTTGTGTAGCATGCAGCAGACGATGACAATCTTGCACACCTTTGCTGGGGCATATGGGAGGGACCCTCCTGTCTTGTCCAGGCAGCGGAAGCGGCTCTTCAGGAGACCAAATGTCCGCTCAATCACTCTCCTGGTCCGACCATGTGCCTCATTGTAGCGCATCTGGGCTGGTGTCACAGGGTTCCTGAGGGGTGTCAGCAACCACGGCATGTTGGGGTATCCGGAGTCACCTACAGACAGACAAGTGCACATTAGCTGATTTGGAAAAGTGGGCGGAATACTACAGATCAGAACACACACAATGGTACAAAGTCAGTACACACCGACAAGCCAGGCACGCTGGTTCTGCATCTGTGCCATCATCCTCGGGATGCGACTACTCCTCATCACGTAGGCATCGTGTGCTGAACCAGGGAAACGGGCACACACGTGTGAGATGCTCATATTTGCAAGACAGACCACCAGTGCATTGACCGAGTGGTAGTGTTTGCGGTTCCTGTATGCCTGCTCATGGGCCTGTGGTGGTACCAAAGCCACATGTGTCCCATCAATGGAGCCAATGACATGCGGCATCCTCCCCAGGGCATAGAAGTCACTCTTCACGTCAGTGAGTCGTTGGAGTCTAGGGAAATAGATGTACTGGTTCAGGTATATCAACATAGCCTCCAAAACATCGCGGAGCACACGGCTGAACATGGTCTGTGACATCCCACCAGCAGTCGCCACAGTGTGTTGAAAGGTACCGGTGGCAAAGAAGTGTAGGGTTGCCATCACCTTCACCTTGGGGGTCAGCGCTGTAGGGTACGGCCGGCCAGGTTGCAAATGTGGTGCCAAGCGCACTGCCAAATCCTCAATCAGCTGCCTGGTGAAGCGGTACCGTCGGATGCTGTCACGTTCCACCATCGTTGCCAGGTCAGGGAATGGTCTAAGGACAGCTGGTGCCCTGCAGTGCATAGGTGAAGAAAGCAAGATTGTCAGTCACCCCACATCATGTGGCATTGAACACACTCAATATCACATGATACATCATTATGAGGCACAAGTACATGATGTGTGCAGTTCCGTAAGGACATGTATGGCACATACATGGCCAACATCTAACATCACAGTTCAACAAGTGGCATCAATAAGTCCCAGGTTGTGCCATTGGATATCATGAGGCCGTGTCACAGCTCCCATCTCCTGCTGCCACGTTACAAACACACCCCACAGTGACATGTGAGGACAGATGTGCCCCAGGCATCACAGCTCAACGACAGGTAGATTCCCAGGGACCCTGTATTGCCACATGGACACTGGCATGACATGGTGTATCATGTATACACCACAGCAAAACAACCATGACCCCCACAGGTAGTGGTCCCTGTTGCCTCGGCAGGACAGACATGGACGTCTGTGACACACACGCACAACATCAAAGTCCATGCACAAACAACGTGGATGTGGAGACTGTCTCCCATTGTGCACATGAAATCAGAGACATTGTAAACACAACATGCACACAGACTGTGGAGGACCATCACTATTGTGCCAATGGGTCACCCTGGGTTAAACATACCGTCCCAACTGGGACTCAGGGGGTATGTGACATGACATACACATACACCACCGTGAAATGTGACCATGGCACATGCTCAGATATGAACAGTTGCACATCACAGTGGTCATGTACACGAAACACCAAGGATTCTGTCCCCATGAACACGTGCACAGCCTGGGGGTGGCTGCCCCCAAGTGACACCCACAGAACAACATGTTCACCCCCATACACGGAATAGGTAATGCAGCCTTACATGCCTTAGGATACAGTATGGACAGGCTGTGGTGTTGTAGGTGTGCCCCTCACTCCCTGGGAAGTATATGTGGCTGGCATATGTTCACCTGTGACAGTCATGGTGACATATGCCAGTGACTTGTACAGGGACGCATTGAACAGCAATGGACCGATCGGTGTGCCCGGCCGGCCCATTGCATTCAATGTGTGCGGGTACGCCTTGTCTCCTGGGTACGCGTTGAACAGCAATGGACCGATCGGTGTGCCCGGCCGGCCCATTGCATTCAATGTGTGCGGGTACGCCTTGTATCCTGGGTACGCGTTGAACAGCAATGGACCGATCGGTGTGCCCGGCCGGCCCATTGCATTCAATGTGTGCGGGTACGCCTTGTATCCTGGGTACGCGTTGAACAGCAATGGACCGATCGGTGTGCCCGGCCGGCCCATTGCATTCAATGTGTGCGGGTACGCGTTGTATCCTCGGTACGCGTTGAACAGCAATGGACCGATCGGTGTGCCCGGCCGGCCCATTGCATTCAATGTGCGGGTACGCGTTGTATCCTGGGTACGCGTTGAACAGCAATGGACCGATCGGTGTGCCCGGCCGGCCCATTGCATTCAATGTGTGCGGGTACGCGTTGTATCCTAGGTACGCGTTGAACAGCAATGGACCGATCGGTGTGCCCGGCCGGCCCATTGCATTCAATGTGTGCGGGTACGCGTTGTATCCTAGGTACGCGTTGAACAGCAATGGACCGATCGGTGTGCCCGGCCGGCCCATTGCATTCAATGTGTGCGGGTACGCATTGCATCCTCGGTACGCGTTTAACAGCAATGGACCGATCGGTGCGCACCCATTGGCTATGGCCTGGCCTGGCAACGGACGCGTTTTCAAATTTAGAACGAGTCTGATGCTGTAAATTCAGTTGGTCACCCACAACAATGTTGCAAATTCATGGGTGTCATGAAGTTGAACTTTTGAAGGATGCTGTGGGCGTGTGTAAGTGGTGCAATTCCATGGATTGGCCAGATTCAGAAGATGCAAACGACTTGGACCTATCACTTTGGACACATGGGACAGTATCTGCCTCTGCAGCACACATATAATGCTGGCTGTTCCCCTGAGAGCTCACTTGCCTGCACTACATGCTCCAGGACGACATCTGCCACTACACTGCTGCTGTACTCTGCACCCTCTGGACCCTGCAATGGCACGTACTGTGGAGAGAGCCCCAGCCTTCAGCACTGAGGAGAACCAGGCCCTGCTGGACAACCTCCTTCCACAGTACAGCAAGCTGTATGGGACACCAGGGGAGCAGGTGAGTGTTCTGTCCACTGCCTTTCTAAATGTGCATGTTGTCTGACTAGCAAGGCTAACAGTCTGCACGCCACTGGCTAGCAGGCTCACTGAGTAGTTGTCACCCCCATAGTGTGTAGTTACATGCACTGGACAGGTATAGTGCAGTGACAGTGCATTTAAACAAGGTCTTACTTCCCAGGCAATGATACCATGTAGTAACTGCTGGCATACTGTCCATGGCCATCGTTGCACTGCCTGTGTACATCATGTGCCCCTGTGATTGAGACATGTATATCCAACTGTGTAATGCACGGATATGTTGCATGTGTAGTAATGGCATTCTCACTTTGTCATCCTCACAGGTTGATGCCCACCAGAAGCAGCAGATATGGCTGACCATCGTCCGGGCAGTGAGATCCGTGGGGGTCTACAAGCGCCGGATCCGCAACTGCCAGAAGAGGTGGCAGGACCTTCGGGGCTGGACCCGGAGGATCGCACGGGTCCAGCTGAAGCTGTCGCCTCCTCGCAGGAGGGGCGGACACCGGACCCTGACCCCCACATGCTCAGGATCCTGGCGGTGGTCTTCCCTGATCTGGATGGGCAGCTGAAGGCCAGAGAGCAGCAAGGAGGGGGTGAGTCCATGACTGCATTGTGAACTATGTCTGCCATGCTATGTGCCCTCCTCTGGCCTGGTTAAACTTCCACAGTACATCAGTCATGTGCTCCAGGACCCATGTCCCTCTATTGTGCACTGCCCACTCCTCATCTGATACCCAGGTGTGGCCCTTACAGTCAGGGAATTGTGTCACTTGGGTACTGTGTCCTTGCAGTTTGCTTGACTCAAGGTGGGGGACAGCATCTGTTTCCCTAACTCTGTGGTGGGCATCATGGGTGGGTCCATTGCTTACACAATGCCTGTGTTCTGACATGTAATCTGCGTGTTACTTTGATATGTGGTCCAATTGCTGAGCTGATCCACCACATGTGCCTGGGGTATCTGGCACACACCCATGCTGCGGGTGGGAACAATGTTTGGGCCCCAGGAGTGTGTATATAACGTGTGTCACACATACTTAGCCAGCTGCCTACTGTCCAGGGCTCATCCCTCATTCATGTGGGGCAGGACAGTCATGCCTACTCCAGGCCATACAATACACTCTGTACTCCCACTCCCGTGTATCAGCTGACACGTTGTGCTCAGTGATTTGTCCCCTCAGGTGTCTGCCTCTGTGTCAGTGTGCTGTGGCTTCGTTGTCAGGTCTGCTGGGGTGTTTCTCGGTTGGGGCTCAGCATGCCACCGGAGATGTGACCATAGGAGACGATACTTGTGTGACACATAGGTGTTTGATCACCTGACCGTGCAGACTGGGGTATGCGAATGTGAAGTTCAGGCAGCTGTTTCCCATTCACAGCAGATTGTGAGGTGCTCAGGTTCAGAGGGTAGTGTTACAGGTCTCCCATATGTCCAATCGGTATGACCTGGACAGATGAGGGTTCAGATGATGTGGTGTGTGGGGGATGTACATGTGCACTTGTTCAGCTCCAGGACTTGCATTCCCCATGACCTACTATTGTGACACAGTGCAGAGTGTTGTTGTCTGGCTGCCCTGCCCATGTGACTGGAGACAGTGATGTATGACTTAGCAGGCATGCCTGTGCCATGGCATGTGACTTCCTATTAGTGATCCTGCAGGGGAGTGACATGTGCTACATGCACACCATTGTGGCAATGGCTATCAGGACATGGGTGCATCATGGTGTCTGTCGCTGGTATGCATGACATGCATTTCCTATTTGACTCTGGGCATCCCTTTCATCCGGACACCTGTACTGACTCAGTGGCAAGAGTTGTGATGTGTGCATGTCCACATGCTTCACCGGGTTCTCTGCACTGTCCAAATACTGTGTAGGTGGTGCATGTGTCCACACTGGGGTATTGCCATCCAACAGACACCAGACAGATGGGTGCAAGGCCAGGTGGGATGTGAGTGCCATGGTTGACCATCAGACTGACAATTGACTTCTCCTGTTCTGTTTGGGCACTTTTAGCAATGTTCAACTAAGGATGCCAGGGCTTGCTCTGTAATGTGCTGTACTTACTGTGGTGTGTGCGTTCGGTGCAGGTGACTGATGTCTGTCTGTTTCCCTATTGATTGCAGATACATCCACGGCCACAGGAGGGGACAGCTCCACGGACCAGGAGGAGCCGCAGAGCCAGACTGGGTCAGCAGCCGAGGAGTGGTCGGAGGGACCCAGTGGCACGGAGGGCGAGGGGAGCCACACCGAGGAGTCCTCAGCACCATCCACCTCAGCTGAGGACCACAGCAGCTCGGACGATGACTCCCTTATGGAGGCGGGTGTCAGCAGCCACCACACCCCAGCTAGTGTTGCTGTCCCCGCCACCACCACCACCACCGCCCTCCCGTCGGCTCCCATTCCCGAGGTCCGTGGAGGCTCCCATGTTCGGGAGCGTGTCTCCTTCGGGCCAGGCACCGCACCCCCTGCCCCTGTGTCCCCTGCTGCCCTGAGTGAGGAGTCTGTGTACCTCCTTCGCCAGCTCCATGTAGGACAGACAGCGATGCTGAGTGTCCTCCATGCACACACCACTCTGTTGACTCAGCTGGTGTCGTTCATGGAGGGCATCTCATCGGGCATGTCTGACCTACAGAGGGGCAATAGGTCCATGGACTCCTCCCTGACGGCAGCAGTGTCCCTCCTCCGACAGTCCCTCACCCCTCCTGCCTCTGCCCCATCCACACTCCCCAGCACCTTACCTGTCCCAAGCACACACACACTGGCACAGGCACACACCAGCACAGACACGTGCAGCACACAGACACACACGCCACAAACAAGACGCACACGCACGCACCGTCAGGGGACTGAAACCACACTCACAGGGGATGGGGCCCAGGCACACACACACGCATCCACGAGCACTGCGCAGTCCTCAGTTGCCTCTCCCTCCAAAGCCCCCTCCCTTGCCTCACCTGCAACCCCAAAGACACAGCGGCTCTTCCTCAGTGACCTTGGCCTCTTCCCCTCCGATCCAGCTGATCCAGCATTCAGGGGGAAGAGGAAACACACCCACATGGAGCGGAGTGCCCCTCGCCCCCGGGCACCCTCACCCAGGCGCAGACCAACTGACGCCCCCCCCCGCAAGTCCCCCCGGACCCAGAAGAGCAAGACCCCGCCGCCGCCCTGCAGCTCAGGCACCACGTCTCCTTCCTCCATCTCTCAGGCCCCCACTCCACAGGTGCCCCCACCACACCCTGCCCCAGGTTCCCCCACCCACAGATACACCATCCCCAAAAGGATCAGGCCTTCTCCCCCTGGCACTTGCTCTTCCGGCCCCACACCCCCTGCTGCGCTTGTCTGTACCACTGGTGTGGTGAGGGTGTCCTCCCCCTCTGTCCTGCCCACCTTACCTGATCCCCATTCTCCTCCCCTGGAGGTAGGCACTGCAGTGGAGTCCACTACCACCCTGTCTGACTTGGGCACTGCAGTGGCGAACCTGTCCACTCCATCTGCACAGTCCACTGCAGTCGTGCCGGCACCCACAACATCCGAGTCATGCCCCCCAGTTGTGCCGGCACACACCATGTGAGACACCTCCACTGCAGTTGTCAGTGGCTCTCCAGCACCCACCACCCCTTCCCTGCCTCCTCCTGGTGAGCCCTGATCCTGTCCCTGCGGTGCCTGGCCTGCCCCCCATATGCCCCTCCTAGGGGATTGTCCCTGGTTTTTGTCAGTGCAGGCATGCGTAGGGTGGCATCTGCCACTGTCACCCTGTTTTGAGTTTAATGATGGACTGGCCATTGGTCTTTGTTTATTTTGTACATGACTTCTACTTTTGATACCACATATGCTGAATAAAGCAACTTTCTGTTCTCTAGTGCTTTTGCTTCTGATGTACATGATGTTGATGATGCTAACCATGCCCTTGCTGCAGTGATGGTGATATTTGGTCTCATGAAAATGAAGTGTTACTGTGCAGGAACCCATGTGGTCCAGGGGGACAGTGTCCTATCCTGTGGTGTATCCATGTCATCCTTAGCAGCATCTGAGGGTGTCATGTTTTCAATATTTGGCAATGGGATTTCCTACTTACATTAGCAATGTCACATCTGTGGGTTCCACCCCTGCACATCTGTTGTGTTTGCCATTGTTCAATTAGTCTACTTCCCTGACCGTGTGGCCATCTCCACTGGACATGCAGGTTTGGGCATCAATGGGGAAGGACTCATCTGTGTTGTCAGTGCAACTTGCTATACATGTGTGTTGGATCTGTGCTGATGATTTCGTTGACACTCCCATGACCAGGCTGATGTGACGGGAGCCTTCATTTGGTGCTAATTGTTGACTGTGTGACCAAGTGTTCTGCTGACATGATGGAGCCCTACTGATGCGACATATGGCACAGCTTTCCTCACACAGGAGTGGAGTCCCCTCATGGCAGTGTGTACTCCTGTGACATCGCCTGCGCCCAAGGTGTGTGTTGTATGAGCATGTCTGTGTGTTCACTTCCATTTTGCTGTGCATGCTGGGATCCCTAGTGATGTTCCTGTTTGTGATGCTTGCTGAGTTGACCTATGTTCCCCCAAAGTCTTCTCCCTGGGTTCTCTGTGATGTGGGTGCATGGCACATTACTGGTCATCAGGGTGTCACCCATAGGTGTGTTTGCTGTCAGGGCTGAGTTTGTGGGCAGACGCTGATGGGTCACAGTCAGGATTCCCCTTGGCACTTGTTGTTTACACCTGTCATGTGATTTCTGGTTTGTGTTAGCTTTCATTGGTTGTGACACGTTGTGTGTGTGACTGCTGGCACTCCTCAGGGTCAGGGCTGCAATGTTGGTAGTTGTCTATGTGTGTTCTTTGTGGGTGACCTTGGCTTCTTCATTGGTGTGTGACTGTGGCTGGGATCCCATTGGTTGGTGTGGTATTGCCGTCATGTCCATGTACAGCGTAGTGTGCAGTGTGTCAGACATTCAGGAGTCTGGTTGAGTGGCCATGTGTGATGTGTTTCTGCACCTTGGTTCCCACCACCCCCTGGGATTGTCATGGGTGCATGTGCAATGTCACCAGTGCATGTGAGCTTCACTGCTGCACATTGTTGGAGGTCGAGGTGTGTGGTGTTGAGTGTGTGCAGATGAGAGTTGTTGCCCGGCTAGACCCCTGCCTCCATGTTGGCCTTGGCTTACTGGCCGTGCTGATTGATTTGTGCTTGTGTAGGTGTGATGGTAGTTTGTTGCTCAGGACACATGACTGTGGTTCACAGTGTGAACGACATCTAGCTTTGTCATCACAGTGGGATTGTAATGCAGCCCAGGGACACCACATTGTGGGGGCCCTGGGGGTAGTGCTGTGGTGTCTCTGTGTCTTGCTGTGTCAGTTGCTGTTCCTCCATGCTTGTGTGACATGTGTGATTTGTGCTCCCTCTCATCTGACAATGCCTGATTGCCCACATAGGGGATTTGGATCCATGAGTTACCTTTGTGTGGCACTGTATGCACATCTGTGTAATTGGTATTCAGGCCTCCTCATGTGTTGTGTGGTTGCCTGGGGACACTGGTACCCCCCTCACCTGTTGTGTTTGATGTGCAGTGTGGGTCTGCCTGTTTGTGTTTGTGCATCTGCACCACTGCATTGGCATATCTTTAGTGTGCCATTGGCTGTATGTTGTTTGGTGTGTTTCCCCTGCTGTCCCTGGGACTCCTAGGTCATCAGTCAGCACAATGATCATTGTTTGTGTGTCCCATTGCTGCCATGGTATGGTATCTGTTCACCTCACATCTACAGTCTCCACAGGGTATCTGCATTTGTGTGCCCATTGGTGCAAATATGTGGGTCTGCATTCTGATGGTCACTTCTGTCATTGTGTCATTGATGAATGTTGACAGTGTCAGCCCCCATGGGTGATGTTTGTCTGCACATGGCCAAAGGTATGTCTTATTTGCACTGCACTGTTTGCCTCCCCCAATCTATGTTGCTATGGGACACAAGCACTACTTTGCCACTGATGTGTTTGTTGTTCTGTGACCAGGAATCATCCATGCAGTTTGGCAGTTGCAGCTTTTTCTTTGTCAACACTTACATTTTGGTCACTGTGATGATGGGGGTTTGGACCCCATTGCCACAATGTTCAAAATGTGCTTCAGCTATGGACCCCACACTTACATTTTGGTCACTGTGATGATGGGGGTTTGGACCCCATTGCCACAATGTTCAAAATGTGCTTCAGCTATGGACCCCACACTTACATTTTGGTCACTGTGATGATGGGGGTTTGGACCCCATTGCCACAATGTTCAAAATGTGCTTCAGCTATGGACCCCACACTTACATTTTGGTCACTGTGATGATGGGGGTTTGGACCCCATTGCCACAATGGTCATGGCCTGCTTGCATTGTGGGGGCCACACACATTTATGTGTGGCACATGTGATAGGGGGTCACATTGTATGTTCAAAGTCATGTTCAGTGTTGTAGGCATTTGACACAGTCTACACACGCTTGTCATGGTGTTGGGGGGATGTCTTTATGTTGCATTCTTTATGTTGGTGTGTGCTTGTTGTGTCATGTATTAGCCATCCTGTGAGTGGGGGTGTTGTTGGTGGTAGGCATCCAGCCCCCCATGGGCAGAGGTGGTAGTAGTGGTAGGCATCTGGCACCCCCTGGGTAAGGGTGGTAGTAGTGACAGGCATCCAGCCCCCCATGGGTAGAGGTGGTAGTAGTGGTAGGCATCTGGCACCCCCTGGGTAAGGGTGGTAGTAGTGGTAGGCATCTGGCACCCCATGGGTAGAGGTGGTAGTAGTGGTAGGCATCCAGCCCCCCATGGGTAGAGGTGGTAGTAGTGGTAGGCATCTGGCACCCCCTGGGTAAGGGTGGTAGTAGTGACAGGCATCCAGCCCCCCATGGGTAGAGGTGGTAGTAGTGGTAGGCATCTGGCACCCCATGGGTAAGGGTGGTAGTAGTGGTAGGCATCTGGCACCCCCTGGGTAAGGGTGGTAGTAGTGGTAGGCATCTGGCACCCCCTGGGTAAGGGTGGTAGTAGTGGTAGGCATCTGGCACCCCATGGGTAGAGGTGGTAGTAGTGGTAGGCATCCAGCCCCCCATGGGTAGAGGTGGTAGTAGTGGTAGGTATCTGGCACCCCCTGGGTAAGGGTGGTAGTAGTGGCAGGCATCCAGCCCCCATGGGTAGAGGTGGTAGTAGTGGTAGGCATCTGGCACCCCCTGGATAAGGGTGGTAGTAGTGGTAGGCATCTGGCACCCCATGGGTAGAGGTGGTAGTAGTGGTAGGCATCCAGCCCCCCATGGGCAGAGGGTAGTAGTGGTAGGCATCTGGCACCCCCTGGATAAGGGTGGTAGTAGTGGTAGGCATCTGGCACCACCTGGGTAGGGGTGGTAGTAGTGGTAGGCATCTGGCACCCCCTGGGTAAGGGTGGTAGTAGTGGTAGGCATCTGGCACCCCCTGGGTGAGGGTGGTAGTAGTGACAGGCATCCAGCCCCCATGGGTAGAGGTGGTAGTAGTGGTAGGCATCTGGCACCCCTGGGTAAGGGTGGTAGTAGTGGTAGGCATCCATCCCCCTGGGTAAGTGTGGTAGTAGTGGTAGGCATCTGGCACCCCATGGGTAGAGGTGGTAGTAGTGGTAGGCATCCAGACCCCCATGGGTAGAGGTGGTAGTAGTGGTAGGCATCTGGCACCCCCTGGGTAAGGGTGGTAGTAGTGGTAGGCATCTGGCACCCCCTGGGTAAGGGTGGTAGTAGTGGTAGGCATCTGGCACCCCTGGGTAAGGGTGGTAGTAGTGGTAGGCATCTGTCACCCTATGGGTAGAGGTGGTAGTAGTGGTAGGCATCCAGCCCCCATGGGCAGAGGTGGTAGTAGTGGTAGGCATCTGGCACCCCTGGGTAAGGGTGGTAGTAGTGGTAGGCATCTGGCACCACCTGGGTAGGGGTGGTAGTAGTGGTAGGCATCTGGCACCCCTGGGTAGAGGTGGTAGTAGTGGTAGGCATCTGGCACCCCTGGGTGAGGTTGGTAGTAGTGACACGCATCCAGCCCCCCATGGGTAGAGGTGGTAGTAGTGGTAGGCATCTGGCACCCCTGGGTAAGGGTGGTAGTAGTGGTAGGCATCCAGCCCCCCTGGGTAAGGGTGGTAGTAGTGGTAGGCATCTGGCACCCCATGGGTAGAGGTGGTAGTAGTGGTAGGCATCCAGCCCCCCATGGGCAGAGGTGGTAGTAGTGGTAGGCATCTGGCACCCCCTGGATAAGGGTGGTAGTAGTGGTAGGCATCTGGCACCCCCTGGATAAGGGTGGTAGTAGTGGTAGGCATCTGGCACCCCATGGGTAGAGGTGGTAGTAGTGGTAGGCATCCAGCCCCCCATGGGCAGAGGTGGTAGTAGTGGTAGGCATCTGGCACCCCCTGGGTAAGGGTGGTAGTAGTGGTAGGCATCCAGCCCCCCATGGGTAGAGGTGGTAGTAGTGGTAGGCATCTGGCACCCCCTGGGTAAGGGTGGTAGTAGTGACAGGCATCCAGCCCCCCATGGGTAGAGGTGGTAGTAGTGGTAGGCATCTGGTACCCCCTGGGTAAGGGTGGTAGTAGTGGTAGGCATCCAGCCCCCCATGGGTAAGGGTGGTAGTAGTGGTAGGCATCTGGCACCCCATGGGTAGAGGTGGTAGTAGTTGTAGGCATCCAGCCCCCCATGGGCAGAGGTGGTAGTAGTGGTAGGCATCCAGCCCCCCATGGGCAGAGGTGGTAGTAGTGGTAGGCATCTGGCACCCCCTGGGTAAGGGTGGTAGTAGTGACAGGCATCCAGCCCCCCATGGGTAGAGGTGGTAGTAGTGGTAGGCATCTGGCACCCCCTGGGTAAGGGCGGTAGTAGTGGTAGGCATCTGGCACCCCATGGGTAGAGGTGGTAGTAGTGGTAGGCATCCAGCCCCCCATGGGCAGAGGTGGTAGTAGTGGTAGGCATCTGGCACCCCCTGGGTAAGGGTGGTAGTAGTGACAGGCATCCAGCCCCCCATGGGTAGAGGTGGTAGTAGTGGTAGGCATCGTCCTCGTCGCTGGCGTGTTCGTCTCGTAGCCGTGGATCGTGTTGTGGCGCGAATCGGAGCTTATGTGCGCCTCTCCCAGATGCTTTGAGGTGCCGTGCGTAGCGACGGGTTCGGCGCGTTCGGGAAGCGCATCGTACTTGTCCGGACGGGGCTGCATTTGGCTTCCGTGCGACTCGATTCTGCGTTTCCGGATCCGGCTCGGTCGGGGAACAGGACCTGGATTGGGTGAGTACGACTGGGTCGGAATCTATGCTGTTGTGCGCATCGTACTTGCTCGTTCGGGATGATGTGCGGATCGGTCGGGAAACAGGCATTCGCATGGCTTTTTTCCCGACCGAATGGTGTTAGGTGCGCCTCCGACCGAGATCGGAATCGGCGCCTTAGTGTAACAAACAAGAAATGTCTCAACAAGTAATATTTATAAACAAGTAAATAGAACACAAAAAACCAATTGCGACGCAAAGACAGCAGGGAGACAAAAACAATTATATTTGGAGAAAGAAAGTCTGTATTAAGATTGCACAAATATAAATTATGGACTCTACTTCAGCACTGTTATAATGTATAAAAATGTAATCCAAAAATTAGAGTGCACAAAGTGCTCATGCAGAAAGTGAATGGCGTAGGTGAACATGTGACAAAGTGAAAAAAAACAGCAAAAAAATGGCACGACAAATAATGACTTTAGAAAATGGTTACAGAACATGAAAATCAATAATACAATTAAATTAGGAGCATGTTAAGAACCAGAAAACGCCAAGAAATTGCTCTGTGTGGTTGATGGCGTTTCAACCTGTTTGCATTTCAGGTCGTCATCAGGACTGTATTACAATTGACGCTTGTAGATGCTGGAATGTAGTTTGATTGTGCCCCGCATATAGGGCAAGATATTGTATTGTCGGGTAACCCAGGTAATGGATTGCACACTGGGAAATCCAAATTGAGCAGGCAGGTTCAGGCACTTTTTAAATTAGAAAAACAGGTGTATAATTCCAAGAGTGGTCTGCCAGGAAAGGGCTGAATAAATAAATTCCAGGTAGCGTATAATCGAAATGCAAGCCATCCCGGTGATAAAATAAGTCGTCTCGAACATAGCGGACCAATTGGGGTCTACTGCCGAAAGCTGTATTCACAGGTTCCAGTCTAAGTCTGGCCTGGGCCGAGCCGTTCAATGTAGGACAGTGTTCGACAAGGCATTCCCAAGTGTTGTGGGCGTGCAGGAAGCTGAGACAATGTAATAAGGCAACTCCAATGTTAGCCTATGGTAGAGATAGGCCTTGCAGTGACAGGACATTGACATGTAAAACTTAAAAGTACAAGTAATGGCAGAGAAAGGACATGTAAAACTTAAAAGTACATGTCCAACTTTTTAAATACACTGCACCATGACATTGGGGCTGTCCAGGGCCTTCCTTAGGGGTGACTAATATGCATCAAAAAGGAAGGTTTGGGCCTGGCAAAAGGTTTATTTTGTCAGGTCGAAATAGTAGTTTAAAATTACACACACAGGCTCTGCAATGGTAGGCCTGAGACATGTTTAAAGGACTACTTAAGTGAGTTGGACAATCAGTGCAGCAGGCCCACACATAGCATTTAATTTACAGGCCCTGGGCACATGTAGTTTCCTTTACTAGGGACTTACACATAAATTAAATATGTCAATTGGGTATAAGCCAATGTCACCATGTTTTGAGCAGAGAGCACAAGCACTTTTGCACTGGTTAGCAGTGGTAGAGTGCACAGAGTCCTAAGGCCAGCAAAAAGAAGTCAGCAAAAACAGGAGGTCTGAAGGCAAAATGTTGGAGGGAAACCATGCCAAGGATGACAGGTCTAACAAAGACCATGCACCAATAACTATGGCCATCTCCCTCCAGAAAGACCCACATGCGGGTGTTGCGGCGGATGTCTAATACATTCACGAACATAACCTTATTACTCATACTGGGCCCATATGGGTAGGTTTTCTACTCAGGGTCAATACTTCACTTCACAGGCGATGGTCCTTCGATGGACCTTTCTCTGTTGTAGTGAGGGGTGAGGAAATAGGATGTCGAACAATCAGCTACCCAATGAGGTGCCATTAATTGGTAGCCAACTTACAAATTTGTAATCAGGTTCAGGCAAATTACTCTCAAAACCATGCTATAGAAATAAGGTATGGCAATTGGTAGACCGTACCTCCTAAGGAAGTTTAGTCTAACAAGAATCATGCAAACCAAAAGCTCTGCTGTGGCTACACAGAAAAAGAGCAAAATAACCTGATGTTCTGAAAGTAATCTATGACTGCCTCTATTATACATTTTGAAATTAGCACTGTTTCTGTAAGAGAACATTAGACACAATAAGACTCAGACAACTTTAGAGAATTTGGTTATTGCATTAAAGATCCAAAATCAATGCATATAAGTAACATTTTAAGAAATTCATTCATAAATCTAACAGTCGGAATATAAAATCACACATCTAGTTAAAATATTCTATCCCTAAATAAAAAATCCATAAAAGGATGATTTTAATCAACAATACAATTTCTATCACCTACAGAGCAAGACGTTGGTCCTCAAAGCTTCTCCTAACACTGGCAAGGGGATCAAGTTAAAGTCCACTAGGGGGAAAGTCCATGGAAATAGGCAAGGGGGAATAGAGCATAAATCAGGAAAGTTCAAGTCTGGCTTCTCACCAAACTGCTCCAAATCATCCGACAGGCAAGTTCATCAGCAAGGGAAAAAAGCAAAGGGGCATGACAGAGATAGTCCGGCAGGCAGGTTGGAGGCAAGGAAAAGTGACAAGGGGCCATCTGAGCTTAGACGTAAGCTCTCCTCAAATGGCGCAAAAAGGGCAATGAGGGTTTCTCCTCTTCCTGTGCATTGTAGTTATTTGGCTCATATTTGTCATCATAACATCAATGGTTGGTCCACAATGGTCTGATCATCATGTGATCGTCCTTCCGTCTTTCTAGGTACAAATTGTTACTCTGGCATATTTTCTCACACACATCATGAGAAACAAATGTCCTCCCCATCCTTACAGGTTAGTTGACAAAGAGCTTATTCATCTCGCTACTTTCCACAGATATAGGGGAAAAGTTACTTTCCCACCATTGACACACAAAGGGGAAAAAGGAGCTGTCTTTGTTGTCAAAAAGGAATGTCGCATGAACCAAGAACAAATAAAGCAACATTTAAGAAATACATCAAAGTCCATTGCACAAGGCTATAAAATAATGCAATCTAAGGAGAAAAAGCATCTCTATATATTTAAACTCAACATTTCATATTTTAGTATAATAAACTCCTAATTACGTTTAAACATAATTAAATAAATCACATATATAAGTATTTAGTAATGTTGTCAATAATGAGTACACAGAAATGTTCAACTTCAAGTATGGCCTATTGCCACTATTTCAGAAAGTAGTAACAGGTATATTAATTCTAAAAGTCATTAAAATAATGTAGCATTCTTGAACTCATATTATTAAGCACATATACTGAAAATTTCCAACATCTAATATGTTTAGTTTAGGAATTATACCAAAGTCAAATTTGTTAGGACACTCTACAGTGAAGTCAGTAGTAATGCTAAGTTGTCATCAAATATTATGACATCTCTTGTTATAAGGTAGTAAGTTACTTAAACATCTTAAATTCACTAGTTGATTAATCAACTTTTTCTAAGTTTCTGTGTCATTTTTCTGACGTGTGCAAAGTGCACATTTATGTTTTATTGTCGAGGTAGGTTTTTGTTTGTTCAAGGCAAGATCAGCTTTTACGCTTCATCAAGCCCCCCTCTGAAGGTGACTTAAGCCATCACAAAAATCCACATCAGGTTGTCACAAATCACATTTGTGTTTTCTTCAGCCTCTTTCTTCTAAACTCTTCTAAAATGTTAATTTCATCATAATATTTACATTACTCATCTTCTAGTTCAAGATCGGATCTTGTTCTTTAAACACATCTTTTCTCCTTGTTATAATTACAGAATTTGGTAGCTAGAATCATCAGCAGTATGCACAAAGAGATTGCCACTAATGGTTTCAAGATTGAAATCACTAGTTCATTACCTAAGTTACCCAACCAGTTACTAACAGTTGACAATCCCATAGCTATTATTTCCCAGGCACCATCAGATTGTAATTGTTTCAGGTTTTTAATTAAGCCTGTAACAATTCTAATGTAGCTCTCTAGAGCTTTACTCTTGACTGGTATGTATGTGCAACATTGTTGAACTTTTAACAACCGACAGACTCCGCCCTCTTTTGCGAGAACAGTGTCAAGGGCAAGTCAATTTTGCATCACCATTGATCTTATTGAAATCATTTCAATATCTACAACAGAAAATCAGTTGTACTGGTGGCTAATGTATCTACTATAGTAGACAGCTTTCTAATTTTATGTGAGTTTAATGCTACTCCTACAGAAGGACTTAAAGCTCCAAAAATGTCACCCACTACTTTACTAGCACTCACACCTCTCTTCATTCTTTCGTTTGTTTCTTGTAATTCGTCTTCAATTTGTTTCACATGATAATTTTTGGGAAAAACAATTCTCAAACTACAGCTTCCATACCATCCTTTCGGCGATGTATAATAGGCATTCTTTCCCCATGTATAAAACACTCCAGGAAAGATAGGATCAACTTCTAAGTATCTTCCCCAGTTCTTGTAAACATCAAAGGTATGTTGACATTTGCTATGACCTACAAATTTTGTGTTAGTATTTAATCTTTTGAAGGTGCATCAGTTTTATTAGTTGCATAATTTCATCTACTCTTTACTAAATCTAAGAATTTCTTCTCAGCTCTCCCTATTTTACAGGTAGGTTATTTCTGTGTTCAAAAATATTTTATTAGAATTTTGATAATAAATGACAAACAGAAAAGAGTTCCGAAAAGGTACAAACATTAATCCATAAAATACAATATGAGTAAAGATAAACATTCTAATATTAAAAATAAGAACTTCAATAAAATACTATAAAGTACCTACAAAACTAAATGATATCTCCGCAATGAAAAAAATAAGCACAATACTATAATATCATATAATAAACTTCAGAGCTACTAAACTAAAAATAGATTCATAAATAGAAATACTTAAACATGTATCAACTAGGATTCAACATTAAATAATCATCAATTGGTTTCCAAAATTTTAAATAGTTTGAATTATTATGAATAATACCAGATAAAGTCAAATTAGCACCCTTTCTTGTGAAAATAATCCAAGCCCACCACATATGAACAGATAAAGAAGGTGAGTCTTTCGAATTAACAGTAATCGTTCTTACAGCTGCTGAAATTAAAAAATCAAAAAGCTTATTGTGCAACAGGGGCAACGTAGTGGTGAGAGAAGAGGCTTTACAAATAACTAACTCAAATGATAAAGTGTCAAATACATTCAATATACAAGTGATCCTTTGCCAAACTTCATCCCAAAACCTCCTAACAAAATGACAATCATATAACATATGTTTTAATGATCCTACTCCTGAAGAACAATTCCAACAAATGGAAGAAGTTGAAAGTTTGGCATTATATAATTTTAAAGGGGTCCAAAAACAATTAAGAAGTATATAGGAATTAGTTTGGTGTAGTGTTACAGGCAACCAACCCGAAATAGAATTTACCCAAATCATCCTCCACGTATCTAAAGATAAGGACAATTTTAATTCTGCGTTCCAGAAGGTATGAAGGAAATTGATATTATCCTCATTAGAGATATTTAATTTTTTGTACAATAATGACACTGTATTAGAAGAAGATGCAATTGTTTGAAGATACACTTCTAAATCAGAAGAAACAATGGAAGGAAAACCATTCGGGAAGGAGTCAAGAAGAGAGTTACAAACCAATTCATATTTAGTACTATCTGACGCCAACAAATGAAATCTATGGTTTAAAGCCTCAAAACTTAAAAAGGCATTATTATTATAAATGTCTTTAAAATACCAAATGCCGCTTTAATCCAGGAATTCCAAAATTTTGTATGACGAACTAATTTTACTAATGGGTTATACCATAGCGTTAAACTCAATGTATTGGAAATAGAACAATGGAAAATAGAGTCTAGATCACGTAAAATCAGTCTAGTAGATTTCAACATTACTGATTTCTTTAAAAAAAACAGAAGAATTGGACATTGTAAATAAAGCAGTTAGAGGAAAAGGTGATACTAAATTCTGTTCAATACGTATCCATGCAGGTGAATTATTAAGATCTGAATGTTGAAACCATAAAATACTTTGGGGCATATTAGCAAGACCGGCGATAAAATTATCGCCTTTTTAGCGGCAGGAAACTGCCGCTAAAACGGCGATAATGGGCTTGCTAATATGCGCTATAGAATTCAATAGAGCCCAGGTTAGATGTCCTGCACATCTAACCTGGGCTTCTATTGAATTCTATAACGCATATTAGCAAGCCCATTTTCGCCGTTTTAGCGGCAGGAAACTACAGCTAAAACGGCGATAATTTTATCGCCGGTCTTGCTAATATGCCCCTTTGTTTTAAAATAAATGCTTTATGATACTTTAGAAAGTCTGGCAAACCAAAACCTCCATTGGATTTAGACAATTTCAATTTTTTGCAACTTATGTGAGGCGATTTATTACTCCAAATAAATTTAGACAGAAATGTATCTATAATTTTATAACATTTGAGAGGAAGTTGAATAGGTATCATTGAAAAAATGTAAAAAAGTTTAGGAGCCAAAATCATTTTAACTGCATCCACTCTTCCCCACCAAGATAAACATAAGGAGGACCACTTTTGAATATTAACCTTAATATATGCCAAAGTAGATTCAAAATTCAAATTTAATGTTTGTTTTACGTTGTTAGCAAATAAAATACCTAAGTATTTCAATTTATCCTTTTGCCAAACAATCTCCTTATTGATTAGCATATCAGGGGAACAGTGAATATGAATATAAAAATCTGTTTTTTTTGTGTTAAGCTTATAACCTGAAATAGTAGAGTAGACATCAATTAAATTTAACAATGAAGGAATGGAAGATTCAGGGTTAGCAATATATAAAAGAATATCATCAGCATAAGCGGAAGTTTTAATAGAAACATTATTAATTTGGAGGCCTTCAATTTCTGTACAATTTCTAATTGAAGATAATAGTGGTTCAATTGCAATAAGAAAAAGTAAAGGAGATAATGGGCAGCCTTGTCTGGTCCCTCTAAAAAGGCAAAACTTTTGTGAGAGTCTACCATTAATAAAAGGTTTAGCATAGGGATTTGAGTAGAGTGCTAAAATCATACGCATAAACAAAGGACCAAAATTGAAAGCATGTAGCGTACGGAAAAGGTATTGCCAATGCACTTTATCAAAAGCTTTTTCAGCATCTAATGCTAAGACTCCAGCAGCAAAAGGCAGTAATGCTCCAGTATCAATTGCATGAAATAGAAGTCTAATATTGTTTGACGAATATCTTTTTTTCATAAACCCCGACTGATCCACATGAATAATATCAGAAAGTATACAGGCTAACCTAGTCGCAAGAATTTTAGCATATAGTTTACTGTCTTGATTTATTAAAGAAATAGGATGGTCATTGGTAACTTGTGAAGTATCTTTGTCTGGTTTCGGGAGGACAATAATCAAAGCTTCGGTGAATGATCCAGAAATATACCCTGTATTGCTAAAATGTGAAAACAAATCAAGCAAATATGGTGAGAGGTTAAGTAAAAATTCTTTATAAAATTCAGCTGGGATACCATCCGGACCTGGAGATTTCTTTAATTTTAGTGACTTCATAGCTGAAAGTATTTCCTTAACTGTAATAGGGAGTTCCAATTTATTTCTATTGGTTTGTGAAATTTTAGGTAAACCACATCCTTTCAAATAAGTATCAATAAGAGCTGTATCTGAAGAAGGTGGATTATTATATAAGTCCGAATAATAGATCAAAAATTTCTTAATTATATCATCATGGGATAAAGCAATTGAACCATTTGGAGAATGAATAGCGTTAATTTGAGTTTTAACATTTTTAATACGAAGATAGTTAGCTAAAAGCCTACCAGACCTATTGGCGCTAAAACAATATCTAGCTTTGTTATTAGATATTTGCACTCCAGCTCTATTGCTTAAAATAAAATTCAGTTCATAACGAAGTTTCTGTAACTGTTCCTTATATTGAAGGTTGTTAGAGGAAATAAATAGACGTTCAAATTTGGCTATTTGTTTACCCAATTCTTCAATTTCAGCATTAAATAATTTATTTTCATGTGCCATAATGGATATGGCTTCACCTCTAATGTACGTTTTAAATGCATCCCATCTATTAATAATAGAGGTGGAGCATTCAGCGTTGAATGAAAAAAATCTTGAATAGCAGATAAAATTCTCGGTTTATTCTTGTCATTAAGAACAATACTGGTATTCATATGCCAGCGATTATGATTGTTCTGACTGGAATCACCAGAAAAAATGCAAGAGATTAAGGCATGGTCAGAAATATCTATATTCTGAATATCTGGATTGGAAATTGAGGAAATTAGATTACGAGAAATTAAAAAATAATCCAATCTAGAATAAGAATCATGAGGGTTATACAAAAAAGTAAACTGTTTATCTGTAGGATTATGTAGACGCCAAATATCTACCAATTTAGTAGTATTAAAAAGGATTTGAGAGAGAAAAATGCTTTTGGAGGGCGAAATTTGGCTTGAGATATCCTGTCCAATAGTGGGTCAGAAATAAGATTAAAATCACCGCAAATAATTAGAGGTACATTACCTAATTTTAAAACCTCTGATGTAAATCTTGACCAAAACTCTGGATCATCATTAGTAGGCCCATAAACATTAATTAGGTGAAAAGCCTTATTGTCAACTTTTGTTAGCAAAAAGAATTGCTACCCCATTTTTCCTATTGAGAGCTGGAGATGAAATAACAGTCCCTACCCATTTTTTATTCATATAGGATAACACTTTATCATCTACATGAGTTTCTTGAAGTAAACAAATATCTGCTTTATGTCTAGCTAAATAATCTAAAACTTTAGTGCGCTTAAGAGGGTGCCGCAAACCTTTAACATTAAATTAAACAATTTTAATACCACTTGGCATTGTGAAGAGAGAGAAAAGGGAAAATAAAAGATAAAGAAAAAAGATAGAATATAGAAAGAATAGTAGATCGAGTGATGAAATATAGAAAACACAAAAAACACCAACGAACAACAAAAATAATAACTATACAACATAGAAACATATATAGAATTCCTGAATCACACACACGCATACCGAGGTGATCTACTCAAAAAGCCCTGCAAAAATACTGCAATAATACATTAATCAATTAGACATATTGACAATAAAACAAACAACAATTAAATCATGTAGTGGCCTCATTTGTTTCCATAGATGACTGAGACTGCATATCCAGAAAACGACGAAGATTTTCAGGATGTTGAAACGATTTAGAAAATCCTTCTTTCCAAATTCTCATAGTGGATGGATCGAACAAGCCATATTTCTAGCCACCATTTCTCAGTCTCGGACGAAGATTCACAAATTACTTACGAATATTGACCGTGTCTTTAGCAAAGTCTTGATGGATAAAGATTTTATTCCCATTGACCATCAACAAAGGGATATCTCTGGCAGCCTTACGTATCAAAATAAGATGGTGATGGCGTAACACTTTGAAAATCATTTGACGAGGCTTATCCTCTCTGGGATTGCGATGAGAGGGGATTCTGTGCACCTTGTCAATCTCAAATTTTTCAGGAAACTTAATACGTAAAAGACCAGGAATTAAATTCTCAAGATAACCTTCTACGTCTTCTGGTAAATTAAAAATACGCAGGTTATATTGTCTATTGCGATTTTCCAAATCCAAAAGTAATTTATTCATTGGTTCCATCTTTGCCGCAATAGGTATAAGATGGTCAATTTTAGATTTATTGTCTTGAATTTTAATAACATTGCCAGAAACCTTCATGGAAAGACCAGCCATGTCTTTATGTACATTTTTGATCTCTGTAGCAATATTATCAGTATTCGAATGTACAGCTTGTAACTCCTCCAATAAAGTGGATAATGAGGGTTCATTAATATCCACTAACTTGGATTTGACTGGTGGAGGAGACATATTTTGTTTTCTTTTGGTGGACAAATTATGAGACTGCTTATTTTCCATATGTTAAAGCAAATAAACAAATGAAAATAACAGTAAAAGAGCAGACTTGAGCAATATTGTAGTGACAATATGCAAATAATGGAAAGAGGAAAAATGCTGCCTGGATAAGCAGGTGCAGCAGCTATAACCAGCTGTGGGAGTGGCCTAGGCCTCAGCCGCGCCCTTTCCTGAGCTTGCTACCTCCCCTCTGACAGGAATTCCACGGTCAGGAGCAGTCTAAGCACCGGAGAGCAGCTCACCTCAATTAACTACTGCCAAACATGATCAAAAGCACTAAAAAGGTAACGTGCAGGATCAGTATCTGTTGCTTGTAGTCGTCAAAGAGTTAAAAATTAAAATGCTTGCCTTAAAACATCTTAATTTTCGTCGAAAATGGGCTAAATCGCCGCTGTTTAGCAGGAGGCGGCCATCTTGCAAAGCGCGCTCGCGCGACTCCACAGGTTAGGTTATTTCTATGTGCATAAGGCATATCCAAAGATTGAATCAGTCTGTAAAGATAGCCCATAGCTTCAACAAGCAAAGATTCAGGATGTGCATTTAAGGTGTTTAGTACAGGAAGTTCAGAAAAGATCAGACCTTGATTTGAATAGGAATATTATAAGCAATCAGTACCATAAAACAAACTAGTCGACACACTACAAGAAACTCCATATGTTAATGGCAAGCTATGGTAGGTCACACCTTTGGCAACTGATGCAGGTAATTACATACATACATAGCAATCACTAGCATCCATTGTATCCACATACTCATTAAGCAATCTGTTATAGACATTTAGTGAAGGTTCACAATTTGAGAAATCAAGATGTAAAGTGCTGTCATTTAAAGCAGTAAAACCAGTGCCATTAGTTTTAGCAGTTTTTAAAGAATTGGTAAGCAACAGGTACATAATGTGGCAAATTGAAAAGAATAAGCAATGCAACTAATATCAAAACAATAGCAGAAATAATTCCTGCATACACGTGCTTCCATCTAGGAGAGAGTTCAGTGTTAGACCTCATGGCTTCTTACAATTCAGACCGCTTAAAAAAAATTGAAATCTCAAAAATATAGCAGCAAGTGGTTTGAGCAATTCAGCAAGCTCGGCACAAAGCCAGCAAGGCACAGTTCAGTGGTTCAGTTCAAAATGAGAAATGTGCAGATCAGCTTTGTTGATTAGTATTTTTAGGATAAATTGCAACAGTCCTTCAAGCGGTACAGCAAGATTGAAATTCAAATCCACAACAAGGTCTGTTTCACGGAGGTTCAGGTTGACTCGTATTGTTAAAGCAAAAGGTAGCAAACTCCTGCTCTGATTCATTTGCAGCCAGATAAGTCCATTCAGGAGACAAGTACTTTTGACTGGGTACTCTCACTCTTTTTGATCTCCTTACAACTGTTCTCTCATCATCACTGTCACTCTGGTCAGACTCTTCAGAACGTTCAGTAATAGTCTGTGGTATTCACACTCTTCCTTCTGTTAGGCAACGTCGCAGTATCTCACCTTTTCTTGGTCAACCGTCTCCGGGTACAAATCGCTTTCTTGGTGCACTACGCCTTTCGTTAGGGTCAACACTTCTCGTAGTCAACTCTACTGGCTGAGACCCTTTGGTACCGACACTAATTGACTCTCTCAAACCCCCGTCAGGCCAAGTGAGTGCTGTCCGAGCAGCTTGCTGATCCCAACAGCTTGACTAACCTGCACTTTTTGTCTCTCTCTTACCACTGGCACAACAGGGACAGGTGCTGTATTTGTCATCAAGGGGACATAAAACTCTGTGAGTATATGCAGCCTGTGCCCAGTTCGGGAGACCTCCACACTTTACAGCAGTGTTGGTAACCAGGATCACCTGGTAAGGTCCTTTCCAACGGGGTTCCAAACACGATTTTCGCATGTGCTTCTTCACCAGGACCCAGTCACCGGGACTGTTGAGTCACAAGGGCATCCTCTCCAACCTGGTTAGACACAGAACGTACCACATCAGCCAAACCTCTACAATAGTCCAGGACCAGATCATTTGTTATGTTGACTAAAGCATTGGCAGGAACAGCTGGCTTTCTTATCACTCTGTCCACTATAACTTCATAGGGTGACATTCTGTTCTCCTTTCTGGTGTACTACTCAAGCTCTTCAACACTGGAGGCAGTGCATTGGGCCACTTCAAAGACATTGAAGTGCACACCTTTGCCATTCTGGATTTCAATGTAACATTTATTTGTTCGACAAGGGCAGTAGCCTCTGGACGGTAACTGCAAGGGAGCTTCTGGTCAACCTGTAATGCTGTACATAACAATTTCAGGACCTCATTATTAAAATGAGTTCCTCATCTGACTCAAGAGAAGTTAGGAAGCCGAACCTCAAAATCAACTCCCTTAACAACAATTTAGATACCGTTAAGCTGTCTACCGTAACAGGCGATCTTTTTCCAACATTGTATTGTTGACACACTCTACACCTTTGGCAGAGGTTTTCTGCAGTCAATGTGAATCTGGGGTTAAACTGCACATGTTGAAAGAGGCACATCATTGCATCTCTTTCCACATGTGCAGGACCATTGTAATGTCGAGCCATAGGTGGTAACAATCTATCAGGTAATACAGGTCTGCCATCAGTGTAATTCCAAACATCATACTTCCTTCTGGTGCAACCTGCTCGCACCCAACTTTGTTGTTCTGTTTCTAAAACTTCTTCCTGCAGTTGTCTAACTTTCTCCCATGTGTCTATTGCAGCTAGCAATAGGTTGCAATTTGTGATGTCTGATGTTTCATCTATTAATTCTCCATTAAAGATATGGGAATTTATGGCACAGTACTTGGACATCTCGCCAACATATCTATTTCCAACTGTCACATAGTCAGTGTCTTTCCTGAGAGCTACGCACTTGACTACTGCAATTTGGGCAGGCAATTGTAAGTCCCGAAAAAGGTTCCTCACACTTTCTCCATTACATCTTGGCGATCCGGAGGAAGTCATGAACCCTCACTGTGACCACAATTGCCTGAAGTCATGTACGATTTCAAAGCTGTACTGACTATCTGTAAAGATTGTAACTCTGAGTTGTTCCGAAATGCTGCAGCGTGCATTAGAACTATCAGCTCTGATACTTGAGCTGAATACACTCCTTGCAACCATGACGCTTCCACAACACCTGCAACAGTACAAACAGCATAAGCCGCTTTCAGATTTCCTTCATTGTCTCAAAAGCAAGAACCGTCAACAAACACCACATGATCAGATTCAGGCAATGGCTCATCCACTATATCAGGTAAGGCTTAGTACATAATTCAGTCACATCCAGGCAATCATGTTCAACATCATCAGTCACTGTTTCATGTCCAGGCAGTGGCAACAGGGTGGACGGTTTCATTATCGTGCATCTTTAATATTCTCTGCACCCAGAAGTATCTGTTCATATTTAGTCAAACAACTTTTGGTTAAATACTGTGTCCGAGTACGGGTCAACAGTATTTCCACTGAGGGAGGCACAAACACAGTCAGTGGATGTTTCATGACTATGCTTTCACACTGCTCAAGACACACACATGCAGATGGTACCACTTTCAAACATCCAAGCAATGCAACAGCCTCAGGATCAAGAATCACTGAAAAGTATGTGACTGGTCTGCGATTGCTTCCGTGCATGTGTGTCAGTACTGACAGAGCGCAGCCTTCTCTCTCACAACAAAATAACACAAAGCACCTCTTGTAATCAGGCATTCCCAGAGCTAGTGCCCTACAAAGGCATTCTCGCGACTCAGTGAAGGCTGTCATACAACTGTCATCCCAGGGTACCAGATCTGACACATCTTTGTGTGTCAACCTCGTGAAAGGTTTCGTTATCAATGAGAAATTTGGAATCCAGTGTCGACAATAGACCACCACTCCTAAGAACATGCAGACTTCTTTCTGGGTAGTTGGCGGACTCATATTTAGAATCGCTGCGATTCTTTCTTGTGACACTTTCCTTGCTCCTTTTTCAATGTGGAGTCCTAAGTACAGGACTTCAGTTTGGCAAAACTGTATCTTAGTTGGGGATACTTTATGTCCATTTTCGGCTAGATGCTTTAAAAGGGCAATGGTATCAGTTTTCCAAGCTTCCTTTGTATTTGACACCACCACTAGATCGTCAATGTATTGCACTGAAACTGAGTGATTTGGCATCACCAGGGACTCAAGATTTTCTTGAGTATCTGATTAACAATTGACCCTTGTAGGACTTGGCACCATGCCAATACATAATTGTCGAAAGGGAAAGAAAAGAGGAATTGACTATCCTCATGCAATGGAATAGAAAAGAAAGCTTGGCATAAATCAGTGACTGAAAAATATTTAGCTTCTCATGGAATTTGAAATTGGATCACAGCTGGAGTCGGTACCACAGGACAACAGGGGACAACGATCACATTAATTTTCTGCAAATCCTTCACAATACGATACTAGCCATTCAGCTTCTGCAAGCCCATAATGAGTGAGTTACATGGACTCCCCATTATCTCCTTTAAGATCCCTTGCTCAATCCTTAAGTTGATCACAGGAGTAATTCTAGCAATAGTATTTTGAGTCAAATTGTATTGTGGGATTCTGGGATATTCCACATTGGATTTGACTGTGATTCGGACTGGTTCAACACCTTTGATTAGTCCGATATCTTTACCTGTAAAGTCCCAGACTTTAGGGAATACAGTATCTCCTAGCTCAATGGATAGATCCTCTTTGGTCAATAAGGGATACATTCCCATGTCGGATGTCTGTTGGTAAAGTTTAAAAACAACATCCTCATCATTGGTATGAAACTCAATACCATTTGGAGTGCAATAGATGGAACAATTTAACTTACATAGCAAATCTCATCCAAGCAGATTCACTTGACTTGAATCACACACCACAAATCAATGTCAATCCTTAAGGACCCTTTTTTAACAGGAACTGCTTCTGAAACTGTGGTGGACAACTTTTTATTTGTACCTCTTACAACTTGGATACTTTCTACCGAGAGCAGAGCGAGTAGCACCAGTGTCAACAAGGAATGAAACATGATTTCTATTTACCTCTCAGCCCACATATGGAACACACTGGTCTACATCAAAGGCTGCGCCAAGCACGCAGTCCTCCTCCCCCCTCAGGCATCATCAGGCTGACGGGTCCTGTTCGAAGTCATCTGTCTGAATCAAATACTGTTGTGAAGCATTTTGATTTTGGAATGAATTTCTGTTCATCTGCTGATTCTGATTTATGCACATAACCTCCACCAGTGACCTCCCTCAGAGGATGCATTCGTACTTCATCTAACCCTTCGTCAAGCACGACTGGAAGTTTCTGCATCCTAACTTTCTGTACTTCCTTCTTTTGACCATCTACCTTCCCATCAATTTCTCTCGCTCCATTTCTTAATCAGTGTCATCAGTTCCTTAATCTGTAGTTTCATTCCAACTGGCCTCATTTTTGCATAATCTTTGTCACTAACTTCTAATCTGTATGTCCTTTGCAGGACCTTTGATTTCTGAATGTCGGTTTCATATTTCTGAGCCAATTCAACTAGCTTCTCGTGTCTCACTTGTCTGGCAATATCTTTACACAGAAACAATAGTTCCTCTTCCTGGTAAGTGTCTAATCGAGATGGACTAAAAGTTCCCAAAATCATTTCTTCTAGCTCTAGTTTCAGCTTGGCCGCGTCTGATATTTTTCCCTTTAATGGGCCTGGAGCAGTGTCACAACTTTGATTATTATTATTTGGGCTACTATACCCTCTAAGCCTATCACCTAATTTTTGTGAAGTAAGTCCAGATGTTTCTCTTGAAATGCTTGAATGCAAACCCCCATTAGCCAAGCCTCTGCTCATTCCTGGTTGCATGTCTATTGCGGCTGTAACAGGAACTGCAATTCCCACTGATGCTGTCATTTCAGTAGCATGATAACTTATTTCAGGAGGCACACCTGTTCTGGAGATATAACAAGGTGGCAACCCCTGAACTATTCCGTTTCTTGGATCAATGTGTGTCTGATTTAAATTTGAACTTGTACTCTTAGGGCCTCATTTATGAAAAGTGTTGCATCGCTGTGGGAAAACAGCGATGCAACACTTTTCCTAGCATCATCCTTGCGACACCATGGATGCACTGTATTTATTGCAAGGATTAACAGATACGTCAGTATTCCTGACGTATCTGTAGGCACAAGATTGGCGCAATGCTGAAGTGTGTCTGAAAACAGATGCAACTCCAGCAATGTGTCATTTTTACATGAGGCAAGCCCCATGTGGAAAGCCCTGCATCAATTCTTACACCTGCTTCAAGCAGGCATAAGGATTTGACATAGTGACGCCCTAGAAGTGGCTCAGTGAAATCTCATATATTTCGCTGCTTCACTTCTATATGGCTTTGCAGCGAAAGAACGCACGCCCTGCATACATTATACCTGTCGCAAATATAATGTAGTGCAGGGGTTTACAAAGTGACGCATCTGCCTAGATGCGTCACTTTGTAAACATGGCGCATTTTTTACGCTGCCGCAGCGGCACAAAAAGTGACGCAATGGCAGCATAAGGGCCACATAAATGAGGCCCTTAGTTCCAGAAGTATCACTTCGTTTCGAAACCATTGGTGTCTGAAGCAAAGATCCTGTCTAGTGGATTACCTTGTGTAGTATTCATTCCTGCAGGTACAGTCAAAGTGTGTGAAGTATTTACCTGTAACCCAGATTTATAAAGAGGTACAACAGGTCCAATAGTGAAAAGGAACAGTCAAAACATCTGGAGCATGCAGTTCATACGGATTAAAATGGACCTGGTATTTCTGTTCCCCTCTTACAGGAGAAATCAGTGTAGTTTCTTTTGGTACTTCAGGCATAACAGGGTATTTGGAATCTCAGCTGTATTTTTATCTATCGTACTCTCACTCTGAGATTCATTGCATTGTGGTGGACGATTCAACAATAAGTCATCTAATATCGTCATCTATGTCATTATCTTCTTCTTCCACTTCAGCATCACCCTTTTCTATCTCAGTGTGTTTCCTTTTCACTTTTCATTTTCCCTCAACTTCTCCTTCAATCGGTATCAAGGGATACATTCTTGTTCCCTAAAAAAAATCTGCTCTCCATGCTCTTTGCTGTACATCCCATCCAACTTCTGCATAGTAATCTACAGTTTTCTTATACCGTGCATGATATTTTTCCTTCTCTTTCTGATGAGCCAAGTGTTTTCAAGTAGTTAGTGCTTCAATCTGAGATGATCTAAGAGGTGGTCTCATTTCATATAATTTCCTCCTCAAATTCTCAACGATTCTCAAATTAAATGTCCCATAATGAAAAAATCTTAGACTCTCATCATTCGCTGTAATTTCATGCCAATGTTTAAGCCAAAGACATGGATGTAATCATTTGTCCAACAATACGATGTATCCTGAGGTAGTGTATCTTATCCTATTCTAAGAGGTATGGTCACATCTCCTTGTATAAGTTTTCCTAAAGCTTTGAAAAATGTCATTTTTATTCAATTTCGTATTTCCCAAAAAAAAGGAAATAAATTCTCCCACAATTCTCTAGTTCGGCAATCTCAACCAATAACGGCGCGACTTTCTATGACGTTGTCAACCAATCTTGGCATGGCTTCACACCAACCAACTAATGCCAACGCGACACACTGTGACGTCAACCTCGCTCCTTGCAGCAGCTCATCATCCTTTACAATTTTTTTCGGCGCGATTTCTAAGCAAATACACAAGACAATATGCAAGCGCTTCAACATAAAACTGTCTGCTCCACTAAAGGAAGAATGTCTCTCACTCAAAAGCAATAAGAAATAATCTTTTTCTATACCTATACTTCACATTAACTTCAAATGAAATCTCAACCAGCAGGATTTCACCATTAATTGATACAGTTATTCCCTGTGCACCTGAGATCAACTATACCAATCGTTACCACTAACACTCATAAGGAAGTCCCTTTCCATAAGATGTTGTCAACGACGTCTCACGACAAACATCTCAACACAGCAGACAACTTACTTAGTGTCTTCTGCACTAAGAACACCCTATAGGTATATATCATCATCCCGGGATCTTAGGCCACAAACGGACCTGTGAACAACTTTAACTTCTTTGCATTAAAGCGCCACAATCATACATCGATTTTAACCACTTCATCACTTTGCTCAATCAACACATAGTCATTTTAAACACCGCAGTCTTAAGTCAAAGCAATCGCAATGCGGAACCCTATTAATACTCACACTTCCTTTGCTGCCACAAGTCGTCGAAATGCATCAGTTACTCCATCAATCCTTCAGCCAAACCATGGGATTTTTGAGATTTTGGACTGGACAGGGAAATCTATTTCTGGACACCCTAAATCCTTCACCTTTCTAGACGGAACAACTACTCTGCTACCAAGTTTCTTTGCAGCGGAAGTCAGATACAGTCACAAACATAACCTTAACACTCCTACTGGGCCCATATGGGTAGGATTTTTACTCAGGTTCAATACTCAATAAGGTGATGGTCCTCTGATGGACCTTTCTCTGTCGTAGTGAGGGGTGAGGAAACACAATGTCCAACTGTCACAGAGAAATTGGTCTATATATTTAGAAATGTTTTCTGTGACACAACCAATGGAGGATACAATGGGTCTGCCAGGAGGTACTTTAGGATCCTTATGCACCTCGGGTAGCAGGTAAAATTACCAATAGGAAAACCCCTAGGACTTGAATAAGGCGTCTCTGCTATTCCTTTGCCGATAAGTGTGTATTTTACACATTTAATGCAGAGAGCATTGTGAGATCAGCGTAATAAAGTCGAAATCTATGCACTTTGCATTAGAATTTTAACGTTACAAAATGGCTGCCGTAGAATCTTAGGTCTGTCGTGTGACATGAGTAAACGGATGTTTACCGCATCTAGCCTCACAGGTTATCACTTGAATTGAATTGATTTTATCTCACTGGTGGGACCCATGATTCACTTTGGAAATGTATGTATGACAGAAATACACCTTTTCAATCTGCAGTGACAATTTATTTACAACTATAAGTAGTAATACCACACTACAAAATGGATGCCATTTTGGCTGCAGTAATGTATCTACCTGTTGGTCCTCCTTTGATTTCCACACTGCCTATGTATTGCCAGTCTTGTCCCATGAATCACTGTGTGACCAAGCTTGCTGTGCAAGCGAAACGCGTAACCTGGAATAAAATCAACCACTGGTGTTTGCAGACCTCCGAGTGATCGCTTTATTTGTGCATTTAAGAAATATATATATATATAGGTAGCACAAAGCTGGCAGTGCACAAAAGAATTTTGCAGCACATGAGGGCCATCACCAATAACGATGCCAGTTATCCGGTCGCTAGACATTTTAAGGAGTTTCACGACAGTGACCTCAAACATCTTAAATACTATGCTATAGAGTCGGTTCCGCCCCATAAGAGAGGTGGCGATCGGGAAGGCAAATTAAGACGCCTAGAAACAAGATACATTTTAGAATTCGACTCTAAGCATCCAGGAGGTCTGAATTATACAGAAGATTTGTACACCTATTTATGAATGTGAGATCCTATAAAAATTACACAAAAATTATAATGTTTTATACAAAACAATAATGCAATTTTAGGAGGTTTTATTATCTTTTATCATCTTTTATGGGTATTTATATGATTTTATTATCGTATGGATTTCTATAAAATTTTGATGTAACTTTCCTATTGTGTTTTAGGATGAACGCACTTGCACTTTACAAATTCTGATGAGTTAATAATATGGAAAAGATCTGTGCCACACTTAGACATCTATAGGTCTGGTAATTGTATATAGGTTCTTGTTAGAGGAAATACCTCTTATCATCTGCATTTATGAGATCTACAGTATTTTATGAACATATTTATTGTGAATATATATGAATTTTTGTATATCTAATTTTATGTATTTTAACAGTAGGAGGTTGAATCAGTATCTTAATCCAAATGTAGATGTTCAAGAATCTTACATACCTTATAAAATCAGGTTTCCACAGCTGCTTGATCCCACCTAGTGATATTGATTACATTGATTTCCCTGGCCTTATTGAATCTGCATCCGTAAGCATATGTCATTAAGACAATACCCATAGCCCATTATTAATGGGAATATATGGATGTGCTTAAAGATTTAATTGATTACACCAATTTATGTATTTATACATTTATAATGAACATTATATTGTCGTCCCAGAAAATACCATATAGGTTGTACAGCAATATATAGCATACAGCACATCTTTTCTTTCTTTCTATTTTATTTTTGCACTTTATTCATAGGGTTTCACGACACTTAATTATTATACATATGCACTTTATAATCTTTTTGCGGATAGTTGACAGATAGACTCCGCCTGTTTGGCAGTTTCAAAGCATTTAAGCATATATTAGGCGGATCAATTGCCCTTGTAGATTTGAGGCAACTTCACATACTTCAGCAATACAGGGATCTGTATGCAGAAAATGTCAAATAGTGAAGATTATTGTAAATATATATACAGAAGAATCTTACTTATTTATAATGTATAATTCCAGAGTATAATGTATATAGTATGTTGTCTATGTCCTTTCATGCAAATTGAGCACTAGAACTTTAAATAAGTTACTCACAGTTTGAGCCGTGTCATGTGATCAAGGCCGTGGGACAGCCGAAACGCGTCATGGCGGACTAGCTTGGTGTCAATAAAGAATATCATGCACTGATTTGGCACTACGCTCGTTTTTACTTTGAGGAGACTTTAAGCGAGAACCAGCAAAATATATATATATATATATATTTATTCCTTTCGTATTGTAGTCCTCCACCGGAAAAAACACAGCAGCACACCTGCTGCATAAACTCTGGTTTACTGGCTCAGTGGAACGTCATTCCACTGAGTCAATAAACCGTAGTTTAAGGAGCTGGTGTGCCACTGTGTTTTTTATGGTGGAGGGATACAATACGAAAAGAGTATTCTGGACGGTTTCGTTTCCAAGCTGTCGCTGGCACCCCCGTTGCAAGGCGGCGAGCGGCTGTCTTGGAAAAGAAGCAAATATATATAGACAAGACGCCTAGACTTATTTTAACTTACAACCGACAGGAGAGACAAATCAGGGCAATCATAAAACGCAATTGGCCCATTATTCTCACTGATGCGGTTGTAGCTCCTGATTTGGCTGAAAATCCCACCATTACCTTTAGAAAGGGGATCTCCATGAAATCGCAAATAGTAAAAAACAGTCCAGAAACTCAAGTGAAAAAAACATGGCTTCAGCCAAGACAAGGGTTTTTCAAATGCTCATCCTGCCGAGCCTGTAGATTTGGGAAAAACACTATTAAATACAAAACTCCATTCAGCCCCATTGAGACCAAGATAAAAGGCAGCTTCAACTGCAGGACGGAGTATGCTGTGTATGTTCTGACGTGCACCTGTGGCTTACGGTATGTGGGAAGCACTAAGCTACAGGTGCATGCCAGAATTTTGCAGCATCTCCGTGCTATTGTCAACAATGACACCGCATACCCTGTGGCAAGGCATTTCAGGCAAACACATGATAATGACTTGAAATGCCTGAAATACTATGTAATAGCTTCAGTACCCAACCCCCGTAGAGGGGGCAACAGGGAGCGAATGCTGCGCCAATTAGAGTCTCGGATGATCTTAGAATTAGATAGTAAACATCCTCGAGGACTCAATAATACCGAAGATCTGCATAATTTCTTATAGTAATGCTCCAGTCCCAGGAGACTGCCCCCAATGATTTATACTCCTCAGCTGCTAAATCCTTGTTTTTTTAAAAATCCACTGTTTAATGTATTTTTTATATTTGCACAAATATTTTAATAGTAGTAGATAGGACGGCTGTACTGTCTATACTAGTATGGGTACACACATATGCACTTTTGCACGATATCTAATTTGAGCTGCTAATTTGTACATAATATCATTTTAACCTTGGTTTTTATTGCAACTAATCATATGATCAATGCCTACTGTTTTAATATCTGAGTTTTTAAATAGGTTATATTATATAAATTATTGCAAGATTTTAACACAGTCTATCTTAAAATTATTTACATAATATGCATTCATATATGTTTTATTTATTTTCAAGAAGATATGTGTGCAATTAGACATGAAAATCAAAAACGCATTTATGCAGACTATAAGATATTTCATGAACATATCCCTTTGAGTTTTCGTTAAATGAATTACACAATATTTCAGTATATGTGTTTCAAATATTATGCATTAGTACAGTATTTCAATTTGCGATCAATATGGGAAATGTGACATCTACTAATGCAATCATGTTATGAACAATTAGCACTTACACTTTATTTATTTACTTATTTATTTATTGAAATTTCTCTAATTGCAAAAGTTTTCAATATATTACTGACAGTATATATTGTGAAAAACACCGAAAGACTATTTTCGGCATTTAGGTACGTTTCAAACAGATTAGGCAATAACAATTACCAAACGTAGTACAAGATAGCAAGATTTCTAAGTATGTTGTTTATTTCTATGAATCACGTGACACGGGTGCTAGCAAAAAACAAATGTATAAAAACAGTTGGCGGACTGCATTTCCACATGTGAACAAGGACACTGTGTTGTCCGAAACGCGTCATAAGGCTTTGAACAATAAAGACTTAAATTGCCACAAAACTCTGGAGTCCGTGACTCTCTCTTCGCCGACGGGGAAGTGGGGAGAGTCTGCAGCACTGAGAATGGTCGTAAACTTTGCCAAGCAGAAGCAATTCAAAGGTTTTTAAAAAGAGGATATAACAGCAAGGATTTAGATACAGCTCTTTCCAAGGACAACACCAATGAGATGTTATCCGTTACAACCAGTCAAGCTGATTCTGCGACTAATAATGCTAATTCAGGCGACATCAACACGATAAGACTCATAACTACATTCAGTGATCAAGAATCTCAAGTCAGAAAGATCATACTCAATAATTGGCACATTGTCAAAACTGATTTGACTCTTTCGCACATGCTGCCCGACTCTCCCTCCATTATATTCAGAAGGGCGCCCTCAATGAGGGACACTTTAGTGAGAACTAGTCCCGAGGTTATGATGACACCCACTACCTGGCTATCCAACAGAACAGGTTTTTATAAATGCAGTGTTTGTCGAGCCTGTAAATTTGGTGTAAACAAACAAGAATATACAGACGCATTTGATCCAATACCTGTTAAAATCAAAGGTATGTACACATGCCGCACCGATTTTGCGGTTTACGTATTAGAGTGTACTTGTCATCTCAAATATGTGGGGAGCACGAAGTTGCAGGTATTTAACCATATCCTGCAACATTTGCGTGCCATTGTCAATACGGACCACAACTACCCTGTTGCCCGACATTTTAATCTGGTACACAACAATAACTTAAAAGATTTAACTTATTTTGTTATTGATGCTGTTCCGAAGTTACCCAGAGGGGGAAACAGAGAAAGGAAGTTGCGCCAATTAGAGACACATTACATTCTGACACTTGACACTAAGATGACAAATGGGTTGAATACGGGTGAAGACTTGCACAATTTTTTGTAAAGGGTTATGATTATGTCAGTATTCAGTACCCACCCGGGCATCTCTGCATGAACCTGTTTGGATTGGCCATGGATTATGAAATGAACTGTACAGTGAAACATGTATATATATTTTTTATCCAAGGGGCTTTTTTTTTTATCCGACTTATGGGACCTTGTTATTAACCCCCGTTTTACCTTGTTTAGCCAACATCTCAGGTTTTAACTGGTTTTATGGGAATTTTATGACTCGGTTTTAGTCGGTTTTATGGAAGCTATTCTTTGGGTATTATGTATATTTATATGTATAGTTATATTTATATTTACATCATTTATGTTTAATCAATCACTCATTATGCTGCTATCTCTTGGTACTGTAACTGCGCATTTGCACATCTTTTCCTTGCTGGATTCAACCTTGCACTTTATATTAGCACCAATCTAAATGTTAATGTATTAACAACAGTGCAGTCAGGCATGGTCACCTATGCTACATGTTTCTTACAACATGTCTTCTCGTTCTAAGCGTCACCCTCACTGGGTTTAGGTATATCTTGCATTTTATGCTATTGATTTGTAGCCTATATATTCACATTTTGAGAAATCACCGGCTGCCCCAAACCTGTACCATTGAAGCTATGATGTTTGAATAGCTACAATTTTATGTGTCACGAACAGCACTTTATACTGCACTTGCACTTTCACTTCAGCACCCCAACTCCTTATGGCAGGCTTTGCAATTTTTAATAGGATCCTGCATTAACAGAGATGTCATGAATCTGAATTGTACTGTTACTGCTTATTATCCTAATAATTTTTGGCCACTTGGCTTTACGTTAAGGAATTTAATTGCATTTACTTCAAATACTATTTATGTGTGGCCACTACATTAGGCATTTCAATATGTACTTGTTCTAATGCCCATTTGGCGCCGTATAGTATGCTTTCTATGTCTGTTACCATAGGAGGAGTGGCTAATTGTATAGCACGTTACTATTTAAGACACACTAATACCTTTGCACGTCATGTGATCAAGACCGGGGTAACCCGGTCGAAACGCGTCATGCAGTGGAGATCCTTTGTACAATAAAGCACTTATTCCACTGAAAGCTGTTAGTGGTCCGTACCTGATTTTCCGTCCGTAACGAAAAGGAACTTGGCTCAGGATTTGCAAGCTCATATATATATATATATATATATATATATATATATATATATATATATATATATATATTATCTACTGGCGGTCGCCAGTAGATAGTTATAGTTAGGACCTATTTTCCATAGGAAATTCACAACATTCTATTTGAAATAACTTTGGCGCCGGTTGACGAATCTTCGCGAAATTTTCAAAACTCGTGGGGCGCTCCGGTCCGCTCCTATCCTGAAAGTCTCGGGGTGATTCGTCAAGCGGGGGCTGATAAAAAAGGGGGGTCCCAAAACGTGTTTTCCCCATGCAATTTTCCATAGGAACCTTTCCTCGCATCTACAGCCCGAACTGCTGAACGGAATTACACCAAATTTGGCAAAAAGGTAGCCCTTGGTTCAGAGTCGTGCCTTTTGCTTAAATGGTGTAAATCCGTTCAGTAGTTCCTGAGAAAATCAAAAATAAAATCACATATATATCTATGGCGTACCCACCCGATCACGAGCTGTATGGTAATTGGCTGTCAACACTCCAAACCAGGAAGTGTTGGCAGCCATCTTGTGCCTCAGTAGAACCGAGGCACAAGAAATTAGAGAAACAATCGTGAAAAACGCAAAAAGGGGGCAGGGTAGAAACACCCTGACCCCCTAGGCCTGCTCAGGGGGTCCCACAAGTACACCAGGGCCCACATTTTTTTTTTTTAAATCGGCGGGATGCGCCTAGGATGCGCGGATCCCGCCGTAAAAAAAAAAAAAATGAAGCGCGGTCTCCCGCGCTTCGTTGTTAATTGGCCTCCGGGTGGGCCAAGTCCCGGGGGCATGCGGGGGTTTATGAAATTAATGTATGGGGGGCCTCTAAGGCCCCCCCAAGCACCGGGGACCACCACCCCCTGGGGCTTTAAAAAAAATGGTGCGGGAGGGCTCTTGGCCCTCCCGCAGCCCCGAGGACCGCCACCCCCCGGGGCACTAAAGATTTAAATATGGGGGTCCGTTACGGACCCCCAGAGCCCCGGGGACCACCACCACCCCGGGGCTTTCAAGATGGTGGGAGGGGGGCCACGTGGCCCCCCTCCTGGAGCCAGTGATGGCCCTGGGGACCGCCACCCCCCTGGGCCAGCTCCTGCAGTGTCCCGGGGTGCCCACCCCCGGGACACTGCCCCGCCCTGCCATAGCAAACTGCTTTGGTTTTTGGAAGAGAGAGCAGGAAACCTGCTCTCTCTTCCAAAAACCAAAGACAAATGCTTTTCCACACGGGGAGCTGCATCTTAGCAGCTCCCTTTGTGGAAAAGCAATGCCGGCTCCCGAGGGAAGCGAGGAGCCGGCGGGACTGTGGGGGGATTGGGGACCCCCCCACGGTCCCCAATGGAGAGGGCCAGCCCCGGGGGATTGGGTCTCCGGGGCCATAAGTGGCCTGAGGAGGGGGGCAACGCAGCCCCCCTCCATAAGTTATTTAAAAAAAAAAAGAAGGCCATGCCCCGGGGGATGGGGTCCCTTGGCCGATTAAGGCCTCGGGAGGGGGCCACGTGGCCCCCTTCCAAATTTTTTTAAATTAGGGGGCAGGCCCTGGGGGATGGGGTCCCCAGGGCCAATAAATTAGAAAAGGGGGCCACACAGCCCCCTTCTTAAAAAAAAAAAAAAAAGACCGGCATCGCGCCGGAGGCCACGCCCTCCTTGCAGCACTCTGCAAACGCGCCCTGGCGCGTTTGCAGATGGGGAACGAATTCCCCTTGAATACTGGGGTCTCTGGGGCTAACTAGCCCACCAGGAACCTCCAGTATGCACCAGGGGCTGCGTTGCAGAGAGGTGTACAGAGGCCACGCCCTTTTTACACCTCTCTGCAACGCAGCTCTGTGGCAATTTTTTGGAGGTACATGGTGGGCTAGTTGGACTCCAGGGACCCTTAGGATTCAAGGGGACTTAATCCCCCAACTTAAAACGCGCCACGGGGCGCGTTTGCACAGTGGTGAAGGGAGGGGCGGGGCTTCAGGTGACAAGTGTGCAAACAGGCCCCGTGGCGCGTTTTAAGATGAGGAATTAAATCCCCTTCAATCCTGAGGGTCCCTGGGGGCCAACTAGCCCACCAGGTACGTCCAGAAAGCGCCACAGAGCTGCGTTGCAGAGAGGTGTAAAAAGGGGCGTGGCCTCTGTACACCTCTCTGCAACGCATCCCCCTGGCACATACTGGAGGTACAGGGTGGGCTAGTTGGACCCCAGGGACCCTCATGATTCAAGGGGACTTAATCCGCCAACTTAAAACACGCCACGGGGCGCGTTTGCACAGTGGTGAAGGGAGGGGGCGGGGCTTGAGGTGACATGTGTGCAAACAGGCCCTGTGGGGCGTTTTAAGTTGGGGGATTGAGTCCCCTTCAATCCTGAGGGTCCCTGGAGTCCAACTAGCCCACCAGGTACCTTCAGTAAGCACAACAGAGTTGCGTTGCAGAGAGGTGAAAAAAGGTGCGTGGCCTCAGAACGCCTCTCTGCAACTCAGCTCTGTGGTCCTAACTGTAGGTACCTGGGGGGCTAGTTGGGCCCCAGGGACACTGAGGATTCAAGGGGACTTAATCCCGCAACTTAAAAAGTGCCACGGGGCGCGTTTGCACACATGTCACCTCAGGCCCCCCCTCTCTTCACCACTGTGCAAACGCGCCCTGTAGCGCGTTTTAAGAGGTATTTTTAATCCCCCTGCCCTATTATGTACTAGGGACTCATATAGGAGGTCATGCTAATCACAGGGGTACCCCAACGCATAGTGTTCCCTAGTGTATGTAGGTGTTTTCACTGTATTCTAAGTGTCTTTCAGCATAGCACTGGCTCTGGTTAGTCAGAGTCAGTTACCACCAGTACACGTCGGAAAAGTTGTGGGCACAGGATGATTTTGGAACAAGGCCTCTTTCTGCTCCTCTGTTGGTTCTTTCTGCACATCTTTTGCTTCTTCCTGCACTTTTCTTCGTCTTTGTGGAGTTCTGTTGCTTCTTTCTGCATTTCTTTTGCTTCTTTCTGTGCGTTTTTTCTTCTTTCTTTACATGTCCTACCTCTGTAGGCATAGTTAGAAACTAGCATTTAAAAACCTTTGAAATTCACTTAAAAACCATAGGTTTCAGGCACGTTATAGTTAGAAATTAGCATTTAAAAACCTTTGAAATTCACTGAAAATACCTTAGGTTTCAGACACGTTATAGTTAGAAATTAGCATTTAAAAAATCTTTGAAATTCACTGAAAAAACCATAGGTTTTAGGGACAGTTATAGTTAGTTGGACATTTCACTCGTACAAAACCCGTGAAATTCCCCCGTTATAGTTAGTTCAGCTAACTATAACTCGCGCCCCCGCAATGCACTGCTGATGACGTCACATATTACATCACTCATGACATGGTCAGTGACATCACTGATTACATCACTGATGACATCTCAAATTACATCACTGATGACATCACTGATGACATCATCCATGTGATAATTTGATGCATCTTCTCACACCCTAATATAACTTTGATACACCCACTGTAAATTACAGACTGCCATTGTCAAAACCATAGACACTCCAACACCAATAACTATATACATACTCACTGATTCTTAGGTCTACACACACATCCACTCACTCACCTGTACAGTCACTCATACTTATGGTCACTCAGTACAGGACTATCATATGCACTCATACACCTACATAGACACTCACACACCGCCACTCATTGATAGAGGTACTCACACACCTAGTCAGTCATGCAAATAATTAACCATACTGCCATTTACTCACCTATACAGTTATACACACACCAGCTCACTTACTCATACAAATACTAGCACATTCTTACGCTCTTATACAATCAGTGATACAAGTACCCACTCATCCATACAGCCACTCTCACAATCACACACTCTCACTTATAGCCATTTATATACTCCAACACACAGATATACTGCCTTTCACATATGTAGTTACTCACACATGTACCACTGAGATATACATCCACTCACTAACACACCCATACACACACTCACCCACCCATACAGTCCATCACAGATGCACTCTTGAAACCATGCACCCAGTGAATCACCCACTCACACATCTATGCACAGAGTCACACACAGCCCACCCACACAAACACTCAGGCACCCATACAGATACTCAGACAACCAATCAATAACTCATATAGACACTCATTTAGCTATTCACAAACCCATGCAGCCACTTACACAGCAACAGACAGACGGATACAGACATTCACACAGTTTAATCACTAACCCATGCATTCAGTAAGATACGTTTAATCACTCACTTATAGAGTCAGTCACGCACCTACTAAATCATCCATCCAGACACTTATACACCCACTCATTCTTCAATACACCTTGGCATATATATTAAACATATTTAAACTTTATAGAAACACACAGTCACTGCTTGATGTCATCAGTGATGTCATTTGAGATGTCATGAGTGATTTCACTGACCATGTCATGAGTGATGTAATATGTGACGTCATCAGCAGTGCATTGCGGGGCGCGAGTTATAGTTAGCTGAACTAACTATAACGGGGAATTTCACGGGTTTTGTACGAGTGAAATGTCCAACTAACTATAACTGTCCCTAAAACCTATGGTTTTTTCAGTGAATATATATATATATATATATATATATATATATATATATATATGTATATATATATATATGTATATATATAACCACAGATGCACAGACACACACACATACATAAATATATGCACATTGTTACAATAGTCAAGCTGAGGCAATACCTGTGCAAAGATGAGGTCTACTGTGTAACAGAAGCTTAATAAGGGTGCCACATTGCTGAGTGCATTGAGGTGGAAGTGTGCACTCCTCACTGCAATCACGTGGGGAGAAAAAAGCATTTTGTGATCAAAGCCTGTACCCAGTTTTCTTGTTTTACGTTTTGTAGAGGGAGGTTCTTGAAGTGAGCATAGCCATTTAAGAAGGAGGTGACTCAGAGTGAGGTTGCTGAAGATTAGAACTTTAGTTTTCGATCTGTTAAGGATTCATCTCTTCATCTCATCCACTTTTGTATGGAAATGAGGCATGAGGTAATGGCTGTTCTGCTGAGGCCGCTCTATTGGACTAGGACAAGAATCTTACTGTCCCGAATTAATCAATGATGTCTGACAACAGACGAATGTAATCACTGAATACCCATGGTGATAGAGACGAATCCCGTGGGACCCTACAAGGAACGAGATGGATATGCTATGTGATCTTTCCCAGATTACCTGCTGAATAGGCTTGGGAAGAAATCATTTAATCCAAGCAAGTGCTGTGCCCTACATTTCCTCTCAGGTAATTTTCAAGTCTGCGGATAAGAATATTGCGGTCTACTCTATTGTATTAAGAAGGCAATTCAAATCGTATTATAGCAGTGGTTTGGTTCTTGTCTAGTGCTCTAAAAATCTCTTCATAAATGTCATACAGGGTAGATTCTTTGCTTCTGGTGACTCTATAGCTAGATTGTCAGTCATGAATAAGGAATGCTCTTTCGCTATGTAGTTGAAGTTGCTGAGATACTATTTTCTCCAGAAGTTTTACTTCAAAGTGGAGATTTGAGATAGGTTGATAGTTTGCATTTTTCATTAAGCTAGCTGGTAAGGCTTGACTGGGGCTGACAAGGTTTTGATGAACCTGTTGATCAACTTCTCCTCAGATATTGGGGAAAAGGATTGGAACATATGAGTATCTATTGTTGATCGCTGTACCTTGTTGCATTACATTTTTGCAAATTTACCCTGCTGTTTAAACATCTATCATCACAGAACACCCATGAAACACTTTCCAGCATTCCTCTTGGGTTTGTAACTGCACACCCCCCTTCCAGATTCCTGGACTCTTCTGTTACAAATCATTGTTATCATTTGTGTTATGGTACACGAAGAGAATGGTCTCAGTGGAGTTCAATTACAAACCAACTTAGAAGAAATAAATTCTAACATACATAAAAACAATTTAGACATCACCAACAAAAGTTAATAAGTACTTGTGATTTTAATTAGCATCACACAAAATTAGTAGTCGTATGAATCAAAAGATCATAAAATTTGGTGCTCAGAAGAAAGGAAGGGGGTGAGTGTTCGGGAGGGCTTCGTGATGGTGTAGAGGAAGGGGAAGGTAATGTGTTTTACATACATTCAGGGATTGTAGAACCTATCCCGCCTATTATTTGGCAAATGCATATATAGCAAAACGTAACATAGTAGGTACAGATACACAAATCTCTGTCACCTATGTTTGATACATAACAAAATATGTCGACGTATCGACCCCTGTAATCATAAAGGTGATTCCAGCCTTATTGGGGGGTCTTCATCAGGACCTTTGGGACACGAGATGGGTGGGGGGACGAAAGCACCAATGTAAAACAGCTCGATTATTCCGGCTGTGTATAAGATGAAGGGCCCGTGAGCTCTGTAAATAATAGAAGTAACCAACAGTCCGTTATTGGAGGTGGTTGGCGCCTGAAGTGCACCTAGGAGTCCATGCAAGGTTGAATTTGTAACCCGACGGTGGCTCTGTGTTGAGTACCGTTCCGATGTCTAAATGGTTTTTATGTATGTTAGAATTTATTTCTTCTAAGTTGGTTTGCAATTGAACTCCACTGAGACCATTCTCTTCATGTACCATATGTATACCCGGGTCCAGTGGTCTTACGGGTCACCCCATTCATATATAAATCATTTGTGTTAGTCAAGTTGGTTCATTGGAACTCACAAACACTTCAAGCTGTCACACTGAAGTCCAGGACTGGACATGCAGGATCATTTAGCGGCTGCACTCCTGCCTTCCCAAACTCATGTTTCTCCTGCTGGATTTAGATTTGAGGGAATTGCACTGTTTACACTGGCAAAGTATGCTTCTAGTATACCCTTTAACCCAATGGCCTCTTTACCACAGGGTCATTATTTAAAAGTGGTCACTTGTTTTGTTTACATGGAACCGCCATGTGAGGCATAGCACTCCCGGGTACTGGAAACATACAGTAGCCATCACATGATGGAAGAAGCTGCCTAGGCACCAGAACCATTTTGTTTGGTTTTCAAGGAACAAACTCCCACTTTGCTGAAGGAGCACAACAAACATGGTGCCCCCTTGGCAATGTTTGGTGCCTTCAATAGATCCACCACACTGGTGATTCCAATAATGTCTTAGTCTCTACTTTTGGTGCTCCTAGTATACATACATCTGTATATGTGTATTGTATGTCATCCTATTGATGTGCAATATGTTTTCTGTGAAGTTCTCTATTTTCTTCCCCAGGTAATGCAGTGCTTTCACTGTTGGCCCAATTTGCCACTTGTTTGTGCTGCTTTTTAATGGGCAGTAGTACTGTTGCTGAGCATCACGGCATGGTTCAGGCACTTTTAGCCAGCAACGATGCCAGATCTGTAAACCTGTTCTCATCTCTGTTTGGTTTGGGGTGCTTAAGTATCCCAGAATAGAGTAAGCTGGTTTATGCTGATAAGTATGATCTAATGTTTCCTCTAGTGTTGTAGTTAATTTTTCTGGGAGTCAGTAATTATGCAGCGTTTCAACGTCATATAGAAAACATCCTGCATCTGGGAAGTGAGTGGGCTCTATGTATAAATATATTGTTGAGCCTCTTAGGAATCGGGTACGTTCTGTCCGTCTAGTTCAACTGTATATTCGAAAACAGTGTTGCTTGAAACTTTTTGGACATATTCTAAAATTATTTCTCATTGTTTGTTGGTTAGGTCTAACCTCATGTCCCATTTATTTCTTATGTTGTCTGCATCAGTTTGAAATTTTTTATATAGCCCTTTGTCACCTGCCTTCCCCCAGGTTGCATATAGTACGTAGCAACTCGTTGATGAAGGCTCTTCCTCTATAGGATTCCCCTGAGCGCCTATGACGTTGGTGATGGCTCCATATGTTAACAGTTGGCCAGCAGGGATACCTTCTGCCTCGTTCAGCAATGAAGCTTTTTAGCACTCCAGAGGTATAGCAGCCACCTAATCTTCAACTCCAGATCTGTTCCAGGTCGCAAGCCATTGAGATGGGAAGTCACAAGAGTCCCTGGAAGCTAGATAGGCATGTCAGTGAGAAATGGAGGGCATATAGTGGATATTTTCTGGTCAGTAGCTTGCATTTCTTCCTGCATTTTAGTGCTTTCCTGAGTAATTTCGTCCCTGTGTCTGGTGGTCTGATTACGCCAATCATTATTTCGTGGAGTCTTAGAAGTCGTCAATCTTATCTTCCTCTCACATTCCCACTTCATTGGTCTAATTTCCCAAGACTTATTGCATCATCTACAATTGAGCTGTGAATTGTATTGTGTCATCTAATGAAGTTGATTTGATGTATAGTAATGCTGAAAATATGTGGCCTCTGTTATTGAAAGTCTGAAAATGCTACCTTAAGCCTGCCTAAAGCCCAGACAAGATCAATTGAGTCAGTAAGGAGTCCAGTTCCTTAAAGAAAGGTCTTGGATCCCACACTGGTAGGTTAATGAAATAAAGGAGTAAAAAGAAGGCGAGGAGCGTAATCATCTTGGCTAATTCAATTTTACTCATGTCATATATAGGCAATGGGTTCCAGAACCCTTAAGAAACTGTAGTGCCCTTCTCAGGTTCTCAAGCTTCAGGTCATGTTGTGAATGCAAAATTTGTATCCCTAGATATTAGAAGGTCTTGGTTTTCCACACTATACCCCAAGTAGGCACTGGGTCTGCTAATTTGAGACCTTGGCTGCCTCCCGCCTTTCTAGTAATGGTGGCAAAGTGGTCCATTGCCAACACCAGTAGCATTGACATTAGTGGGCTGCCCTGCCCTACCCACAGGACATAGTCAAAAGTGGTGAATATAAGTGGTGATATTATTTTGCCTATATTAGCCCTCACTTCTTCTATAACTCTATAGAGTGGCAGTAAGTACAGTGATGTGCTGCATTTGGGAATAAGACCTTTTGGTGTGGGTGTTTTTTTTATTCATTTTATGCATATTGCCAGGATTTTACTGAGTATTTTATAATCTGTGTTAAGGGTATAAGTATTGAGATTATTGCTGCCTCTGTGGCAGGGAAGGCACCCAGTTCTGGTGCTGCCATATATACTGCTCAATGCAAAAAGAACAATTGATGGACGGAATGCTGAACAATGTCAGACATTCACCCCCATTACAGAGATCTGGGGCTAAATCCATCATTTTTTATTTCACCACGCCATTCCAGTTTGGACCCAGACATATGCAAATCAGTCTTGAATCTGCTCCCGATGGGAACAGTACAGCCTGAACGCCCATGCCAGGTCCTCCCCGGACCGGAAACAAGCATCCTGGAACCGGTTTCGGGGTATCACCCCTCATCAGCCAGGTTAGCTTGACTCCAGTGGCATGGAGAGCATGGGGCCCACGTCTGGGCATACCCGTCCCACATAGGGCAACAAATGCAACAAGAGCAATTGATTAGTGGAATGCTGAACAATATCAAACAATGTCAAACAGGTGGTAGAGAGAGAAGTACAAAGAGCAGTAGAGAGGGTTGTCAGGTCTTGATCTTGGGGTAGAAGGAGCTGGTGTAGACAGAGGTCTACTGATAGAAGTGAGGTAGATATAGTTGCCTATCCTACCACCTGCTGGAGGGTGCTTTCGTGAATAATGTTTCAGCTATGTGAATGCCAAAATTACTCTCTTTTCCCAGGGTGGATGCCCCACAAAATATGCTAAACTGTCCCGGTGTCATTTTCATACACCGGTACACATTCAGCAGTGACAGCACATTGTCTGCTTTCCTTCCAAACTGCAACGTGCAGACGGGGAAGGGGCTCATCAGCTTGGAAGAGGTGTGGTGCAGCAGCCAGGGCAGCTGACTTCGGAGCACAGGGCTCACGGTTCGATCCCCGGCTCCGGGGGCAGCTCAGCTCAGCACCTTTTGACTCTGGGCAATAGCTCACTTAATTTCCACGACGGCCCCCAGCGCCTTGAGACCCGTAAGGGTGAGTAGTTCGTGCTTTACAAATACGGATTTACATTTACATTTTTTTCCAGCAGGGCCCATAACAAAGGATGAAGCTAAGGGGCAATCAGGCCTCTTTTTGTTGGAGTATCCGGGGTGAGAGCGATTGGGAGCATCTCAACTTAATGCAATGAAGGGGAAACAAAGGCACACAGCATATCACATCACAGGTACTTAAGAGAGGCATGCATTTGTCCTTGATCAGTCATGGCACAAGCACAAACTGTAAGAATGACAGAAGTGTTGGTCTGTCCCGGTATTACACAAATAACATTTTTTTTCTGATCCTTTTTATTTCCTAAGTGTGTATTTTGTGTTATTTTCTATTTTTTTATGTGTTTTTGCTTTAGTTTTGTACTTTTTATTTTTTAGCTTTACTACTTCCTTATTACCCTCCTTCCTTCTTTTTCCAGTTTCTTTTTGTTCTCTCTTCCCCCCCCCCCAGCACCATGGCAGATAAGGGCACACCAAGGCGCGCAAGTAGCAGCTGCCTTCCTTGCGGACGGGTGTGCTAAGCAGGGGTGCAGCCCCGTGCCCTATTTTCCGAGGTGGAGGCACTGTTTTTTTTATATCCAGCGACACCTCCCCTCCATCATGGCAGCAGGCGGCATGACTGGGTCCAGGTACGGGATGCGGGATCACCAGCAGCACTGGGCGAGGGTGTGTCAGGCAGTGTACCACTGCTCTGGGGTCTGGCGCACCCATCATCAGCTGACATACCAGACCTGCTAGGGGTTGAGGTCATGTGGTTAGGTGAGTAGCTAATTAATAAAATTATGAATTTATAATTGTGTGTTCTATGCTATTGCAAATATTTTTTTCTCAAATAGCAAGCATGCTGCTCACATCCAGGTAAGTTAAGTTTTCAAATATTATGTGATCGTTATTCTAGACAGGTGCTCGGCGCTACCTAATCATACTTGTTGGCCTTCTTTTGCGTTGATTATGTAAGAACTGTAATGCAGCGACTCCTCCTTTGTCCTGTCACTAAGATAGTGGTAGTTAGCATTAGTAATTTAGCAGCGCGCATCCTCTCACTTCAGTTCTTAGAGCCTTTTTTGTAGCTTGCACTATAGCAAATAACCAATTTGGTTTATCCAACTATGCATGCGTCCATCTATGCTTTTAAAGAAAAAATGCAGACTTAGGGGTCAGGGCATCATTACAATGTCGGGCGGAGATCCACCCGACATTCTGCAGTTTTCCTCCGACTGCCGTAACAATTTTTTCGTTTTAATTTCTCTTTTTATTAAACAGTTGTGATGGTACAGCGATAGGTCACAAAGCCACACAGCAATAACATATGAAGAGAAGGGCACATGAGCATGTTTACAGATGAAATCGCTTCGCAGTGTGACATTAGACAGTAAGAAGATTAATATCCAAGTCATGTTTCCACAATTCAATCGAAGGAGAGATACATATTTCACCACGGGACTTGTTCCAGTTCGCCCACTTGTGATCCCATTTCGAGGGACAACCTCTATGCTTAAACACATCCTTCTCTGCGATCATGGCAATGTCCACATCCTTAGCCCACTTTGAGTATTTAGGTAGATCTCCGGTCCCCCACCCCTGAGCTATGTTCCTTTTAGCCAGGACAAACCCAAGGGACACCCATGTGTGCTGTGTTTGAGTCAGGTCCGTGGCATCCCACACATTTAATAGACACAATCGCGGAGAGTGAACGATGGCCTTCCCACACACCCTCACCAGTGTAGAGACAATTTTCCCCCAATAAGGCTGAAGCTTTGGGCACTCCCAGATTGTATGAAAGAAGGTACCCTCGGCTGTGCACCCTCTGAGGCAACTAGGATCCGATCGACTACCCATCCTGACCAGTGTGTGTGCTGATAGATATGTTCTGTGTAGAATTTTCAGCTGAATGAGTCGTAGATGCATTGGGATGGCAACCTCCCTAGGGGAGGAAAGGGTTTCCTGCCAGTCATCGTCCTCTAGGTATCCCAGGTCTGTTTCCCACAGCTGTCGAAGATGTATCAGTGGATCGGGCTTGTTATTTTTTAGTTTGCGATAGGTGAGCGTGATCGCTTTACGTGTTAGGGGGTCCGTCAAAAGCCTATCCTCCAGCGGGGAGGCCTCAGGTAAAGCCTCACCGCTGGTGACAACAGTGGTGATTGCAAGTCGGATTTGGAGATAATGAAATGTCTCGTACTCAGCCAACTGGTATTTCCCCTGGAGATCGGCAAATGAGACCATAGCATTTCGTTTCCAAAGGTCCCCCACTGAAGAAATTCCAATTAGGTCCCACTTGTCAAAGCCCGGGCATCCACTCAATGTACCAAGCTGTTCGGATTCCCACAGGGGAGTGAGCAGTGTTAATTTCTTGTGCCAACCCAGTTTCTTTGTTGCACAGTGCCAAAGTGCCACCGTGTGTGCAGTGGGGCCAGTAAGGTGCTGTCTTTTGGGGCTAGAATAGAGTGTGCGCTGGTATCCACCCCTAGCCATTGCCCATCTGTCCGTGTGGTACGCCGGCTCAGACGGTGGGGCAAAGACCCATTGATTGACCACCGCAAGCTGGGAGGCCCAATATTATTGTTTCAAGTCAGGCAACGCAATCCCCCCATCGTACCACCCTCTGGTCAGTTTATGTGTCGCCATGCGTGGGCATTTCCCATCCCATAAGAGAGTTCTAACCTCGCGCTCCACGCTGATAAAATAGGCATCGGGGACCCTATGGGGGTATTCTGTAGGACGTACAAGAAACGAGGGAGAGCCAGCATCTTAAACAGTGCCGCTCTGCAGAGCAAAGTAAGAGGCTACGTCCGCCAATGAAGTACGTCTTTCCGAAACCTGACCAATGGGGGTTGAAGATTAGCATCATAAAAGTGGGCTGGGTGTGGAGTGATATAGATGCCGAGATAGCGAAAGCCCTCAGTGGCAACCGTTATACTGGTGTCTTTGAGCATCCGTGGCACGGGGCCCCTCAGCATAAACAAAACAGACTTTGTCCAATTGATGGTGTAGCCGGTGTGGGCGCTAAAAATTGCAAAAATGTGCAAAATTCTGTGGATTGAGGCCGAGGGAGCTGCCACGTATAACAGGACATCGTCAGCATAGAGGGAGATTCTATCCTCGTGCTGGTCTGTCTGTCCACTTCAGTCCCCTGATCATGGGGTCACCCCTGACCCAAGTCGCTAGTGGCTCCAGCAGTAGAGCAAATATGAGGGGTGATAGGGGGGGCCCTGCCTGGTTCCCCTCTCAAGGTGAAAGCTTCGGGAGGTGTGCTGGTTAACTACCACCTGTGCAGTAGGGCCTGTATACAATAGTTTGACCCACTGTATAAAGTGAGGGCCAAACCTCAGGCGTTCGAGGAGGGCAAATAAAGAGGGCCATTCAATAGTGTCGAATGCCATTTTTGCATCCAGTGATAGTAATGCAGCATCCTCTAGGATGGTATTGGTTCTCCCCATCACCCCGTGGAGTCTCCGGAGGTTAAGTGCCGTATTGCGGCCGGGCATAAAGCCCGACTGGTCGGGGTGGACAAGCTGGCATATAACTGGTTTCAGACGATTGGCCAATGCCTTGGCCAAAAGTTTTACCTTGGCTCTCAACAGCGAGATGGGTCAATAGGATTCGCATCTCGTCACCGATTTGCCCGGCTTGTGTATGACAGCAATGGAGGCCAGCATCAACTCTTGGGGTAGAGACCCTGCATGGTAGCTCTCTAAATACATAGCATGAAGAGCGGGCGTTACCTTGGAGGACACTAGCTTAAAAAGTTCTATTGGGAGCCCATTGGGGCCCATAGCTTTGCCTGACTTAATGCCGCCAATGGCGGTCGCGAGTTCCTCCTCAGTGAGATCGCCTTCTAAGGCATCACAGTCGTCTAGTGTAAGTACAGCTACCGGAATAGTGGCCAGAAGGCCTCGTGAGTCCTGCAGGGTGGTGTGAGTGCTGGAGGAGTATATGGAGGCGAAGGCCTCAGCTATGTTTTGCGGGTCTGTCACTGATTCACCAGCGTCCGTCTCGATAAGGGGCACCCATCTCCCAGCGGTCTCTCGCCTCTCTAGCCATGCAAGCATTTTGCCAGTGGCGTCGCCTAATTCGTATATTCTAAGAAGAGTTGCTTTGTGTTTTGTCTTGACAGATTCCGTCGCTAGCTGACGATAGTCTAAGCGTTTAATACTCAAAGTGTGGGTGAGCTGCTCGTCGTCGCGTATTGCCACCTCGTCCTCTAATTCCCTGATTTCCTGCTCCAGGATTTCTAATCTAGCCGTCCGTTCCTTCTTGTGTCCCGCCATTAGTGAGAGTGCTTGACCCTTGATTACTGCCCCAAAAGCCCCCATAACGTGCAGTGGGACTGAACTGAATGCGTATTCTCAGTAAAGTAGTGATCTACTCCCTTGATCAGAGCGCCTCTGACCTGTGGGATCTTCAAACTCCACGGGTTTATGGATAGGGTGAGGCAGTGGTGTCCCTGGGGTAGGGTCAGCTTGGTCAGAACCGGGGAGTGGTCCGAAAAACCTCGTTCCAGGGATTTAGCGTCAGTAAAGTAAGAGAGATCGTCCGTATGTGTGAGCAGGTGATCGATTCGGGACTGACTGCCATGGGCACTGGAATGAAAGGTAAAATTCCGAGTCAAGGGGTTAAAGTGGCACTAGAGATCCACAAGGCCAAAAGCCAGGAGAAAGTCCATCGGGGGGAGGTGTCCTGCGGGTCTGGTCGAGGGGAACGCCGGTCTACCCTGCCATCTACCGCGAGATTGAAGTCACCTCCCAATACCAATGTACCAACTGGAAGGTCTAACAGGAATTTACCCAGATCAGATAGTGTAGATGTCTTCAGCGCTGGAGGGATATAAATTGAGAGGACATTAAGGGGTATCCCCTCCCACGTCCCCGCCATGGCAGCGTATCTACCTAGGCCGTCGGTCCACGTACTGTGTATTATGAATGGACATTGTTTACGGATGAGAATGCCCGTCCCCCTGGATCCAGATGTAAATCCCGCATGTACCACTAACCTGTAGCCCCAACGATCTAATGCTTTACAAGTATTGCCAATGAGGTGTGTCTCTTGTAGTAGGACGATATCTGGGGCCTGTCTCTTGAGGTATTGGAGTACAACTCCTCTCTTTAGCTTATCACCCAATCCGTTAACATTCCACGTGAGAATGCAGAGGGCCCTATTCATGTTGCGATCAGACATAGTGTATACATGCGGTTTGGGATCCTACCTGTCCATGTCCCGAATATGTGTAGCAAAGTCCAATGCGTCGAGTCTGTGGGCCCTGAGTGCACCTGAATGAAGAATATATATTGCTGCACCTCCATCACAATAAAATAACAATCAAAACAAACTAAATAAACCCCCCCCAACGCCCTTCACCCTCCCCCCACCCTGCCTTCCTGCACGACGGGCACAAAACCTCCCGCCACCCCAAACTTGCAGAGTGCCTTTCGCCCACCCTTGAAATTATGAGGAACATGGTCCAACCCCACTTCCTGGGGCAGTAATTCGTTTGAGTACATTTTACCCCTAGCATTGACCCCATGACATATAATTGAAGCATATCAAATGTCAGAAAGTAGAAAAAACAACGATACCCCTCCATGGGAAGCAAGTATGGTCTCAGATCTGTAGGCAGTGATCCAGCGCTATCAATAAAATTTCTTCTCCTATATGCTTTGGACGTCCAGGTACAAATATCCCTTTTCCACAACTTATATCCATATGACGGTGGGGCCCATAACACCGCATAAACATTCACTCTCTCATATACTCCCTGGATTTCATCCGTTTACTTAGGAGAAAACAGTAAATGATTTGCTGGAAGGAGATGGGATACCCTTTAGAACGACATAATACTTCTCAAACCTTAAGGTATTCCGCTCATTGGTCGATGGACCAACTAGTAGGAATCAGTTGATGGTGATTAAGACCAGCTCAATCACTATAAATATTTAAACATTTATATTTATCATTGAGCTAAAGAACCACAGACTCATTGTTTTAAAGATAATAAAGTTTATCTAATTTTTAGAAGCATGAATAAGTTTCAAATTTATTATTCAGATTAATACATTTATCATCATTATAAGAATAAATTTAAGTTGCAATGCATACCTATTAGATGGAAAAACAAAGTTCGTCACAGCAATGAATTCAGATCACAGCATAGAAACTCCCGAAAGACTGTCTATCTGTCCTGTAAAAACAGGCCTTCTCGACCGATCACCTATATGGTGTTTCCCGCCACAATCCAGTTCTTTTCCCCTTATAGTATTTAAGAATAAAAAGGTCTAATAATATTAAAAATGGAAAAATCTATTAAAGCAAAAAGGTTTCTCCATCAGCAGCGTCCCGTGCTCAATAAAAATATAAAACAGCGGCTCCCGCAGCAACAACACCGGCAAAAAGCAGTAGCATCAGTAGAAGTTCCCCCTCCCTCAGAGTAGGTCTTCTTATACCCTAAAACTAGCTTACTAAGTGAAAATGTTACATCTTTGGGGGCGAGATTCTCTCTAATTGGTCCATTTGGGGTCAGTATACATCTCATTATGAATATCCTTGCTCCAACCAGTTCTTTGTGGAAAGTTCATACTTCTGTCGTTTCTCACAGGTTCATGACATTACCCATCCGCACATTGGTCTCCATCTGTGTCCTTTTTTGCTACTTTAAGTTGGACAGTTCATTGTTCCTTCACGTATTCACTGCAACTTCTCACGCTTTTCGCAATGTCCTTCTTTGGCACACGTTTGTATAATAAGGTCATCGCAGCTTTGACCAAACTTCCATCCTAGGCTTTGGGACGGTTACATGATCCCTCTGTTCACAGCCTTTCTCATTCGCGGAAACCATTTGCGCCTGCGTACTCTAGCTTGCTTGCCTCTGTAGCCATTTTACATCGCGGCACAACAGGCCTAAGCGAACTATTTAAAAAAAGATAAACAGAACATAGTTAAGAATAAAGAATATAAGCCTTTTCGTTTCCCTCCCATCATTCTACGTACCCCAATTACGTGTTACCTAGCAAAAGCGACATATAAAGCTATTTCTTACTTACCAACCGCTTTACTTTGCCACCACACAGTTTATTTTCAAGCACAAATCATGCAATTATTATTTTAATTAGTACGCAAATTATTAGATTTATGTTATCCACGTTAACAAATGTAAGTAAATTAGTTTGCACGGATATAGCGTGTTACCCATAACCCTTATCATGACACATACATGGTTGGTTATTTACTAAGACGAACCTGTGTGTGAATTATTCAACGTAAATATTAGAGGTTAAATTTTTTCGTTTACCCTGCTCCATCAACTCCCCCTTTGGTGATTTTTAATATCACCACAAAAACCCATGTTATACAATTTTGTCAGATAGCATATTTCTGGTCCAGTTTGTTTTTGTTAGTTTACACAACTCTATCCCTTTCATCTTGTCTCTTTGTTTTCTTATACATGTTTTCTTTTAATTCTTCTAGCTCTATTTCACCCATCTCTCTTTCTCTTTCTTTATTTATCTTATTTTCCTTTTCTATTTTATTCTGTCTTTTTCTTCTCTTTATACATACAATAATCAATTTTAATACTAGGACTATTAGTACTATTATGGTCGCAATTATTATGATTTTCCCTATTACTAATCTACTCATTCTAGTGAACCAATTTATTACTGAGGAAAAACTCTTACCAAGTTTTCCCAATGCATTTTCAACCTCCAGTGGAACAAGTTCTTTGTGCAAATTGGTAATATTCTTAATATACTTTTGTATATTGTCACTTTTATCTGGAATGTAAGTGCAACAATGTTGGACTTTCAGCATTCCACAGACTCCACCCTCTTTTGCCAAAAGAATGTCAAGGGCAAGTCGATTTTGCATCACCATAGCTCTCATGGCAACCATTTCGGTATTTACCATCAAGAACCCTCCAGCAGTATCTGTAGATAAACGATCTACTACTGTGGATAACTTCCGAATTTTAAATGCATTCAAAGATATTCCCACTGCTGGTATCAATGCTCCAAAAACATCACCTACTATTTCTGAAAAGCTCTCCCTTTTCCTACGTGTAAATGTCTTTACCATTTCGTGTGTTCTCTTTTCTGTTCTATCTACATGAAAAATCTTTGGAAAGACCAGGCCTAAGTAACATGATCCATACCAATGGTCCGGCAACCTGTAATAAGCTCTGTTACCGCAAATATAATAGATCCCAGGAAATATTGGATCTTTTCCCCCTTTGAATCCCCAACCTCCTAAAATGTTATAATTGTCTTGGCAATCACTGGAACCCACGAAATAGTTGTCATATCTTGTTCTATTTCTTCTAATGCACAACCTTCCCTGTTGGGGCCAATCCAGGGACATAGCTGCATTTGTCTTTTTCTTGTCATGATTTTCTTCCTCAAACACCCAAAGAGGTGTTTTTGTCTCTTCTATCACTTTTCTTTGAAATTTTACTCTTCTATCCTCGACCATTTCTAAAAACACCTTTTCTTCATTCCTTAACTCACAGGTAAGGTTGTTTTTAACTATATCATCTAATGTTAGAATTTTATTTTCTATGAAAAATTCACCAAACGCTCTTGCTTCTTTCACTTTGTTTAGTTCAGAGATTATAGGAATCTCTGCAAAAATCTTATCTATATCAGTATAATAATATTCTAATCTTCCTGTCTTGTAAATAGACTTGCTAAAACACTACATGTTATTCCATACGTCAAAGGAAGGTGATGATAGGTCACACCTTCTGCAACAGACGCAGGCAATTGCATACAAACGTAACAATCTCTCACATCCATGGTTTCTACATACTCATATAATAATTTAGTAAAAACATTTTTTGAAAAATCTGTTATTGATTTGTCCTTATGCAACTCTGCACTACTTTTTAATATTGCTGTTTCCTGCATGTTAGCTCCCTTTTCTATCTCTGTGTTATTCTTTAATATAGACGTCTCTTCTACAGCTAATCTAATTGGAATGGTGATTGCTAAAATAATCCATACGGTCATTAATAATCCTGTACAAAAGCAGCACATCTTACACCATTTACGTAAGAACTCACATCTACATGTTCTATTTTTAGTATCTACCATTTTGTTCTATTACCTACTTTATAGTATGTACAGAAAATGTGTCACCACACCTCAGAAATGACCTCTTAGCCACCCTACGCTCTCACTTTGTCTCGTTTGGTACTTCATTTAGTTCTTTTCAGAACTCTTTCTTATCAAATCCAGTGTTTTGTCCAGTCCGGTAGAAATTTGTTCAAATTTCTTTAAATTTGTTGCACTTCACCTTCACCCATTAAATTGTATCTTTGTTCCGGGTTCTCGTGAGTGATCTCTTCTTCTTTGATATCAGTCAACGCAATGTATAGCCATTCAGGCGATTTATATTTTAGATTAGCTTTCTTCACTCATTTTGTCTTCTGCAAGTGTTTTCCTCCTTGTCTTTCTTGTTCCTTTTGACTTGTTATTTCATTTACATGTTCTGCATTCTTTCCATCTAACCTTATGATCTTGTATCTCAATCTCTTAACTTCGTGGGGCCAATTGTCTCCTTTTCTTGGCCTTTTTGGTTCACTTTCTTTTTCCTCTCTTTCTGTTCTCCAAGTTCTCTTTCTCGACTCTAGTTTCTGGTTTCTTTCTTCTCCATTTTCTTCTGACTCTGTTTCAGTCCTTTCTTTATTGTCTCTTATCTTAATTTTTAGAATTTCACTTCCTTCATCTGTTTTTGATTTTCCTCGTGTTTTCCTTTGATCACCTACTTCTGTCCCTCCTCGAGGTTCTTCCGAATTTGTGCCAATCTCTCTATCTGTTTCTGAATTTCCCTGTTTCTTTGTTCGCCGATCTGTCCCTATTGCTCCTCAGGGGTCTTCCGATTCTTCTACCTTTCTATTTGAAACTGTCCCTTCTTCTTCTATTAATATAATTTCTGAAGGATCTTCACCATAACTTGTACTTGGTTGCTCACTGTTACTATCTTTTTGCTCAGTTTCTTCTTTTATGCTATCAAATTTCCAATCTCTTTTCAGATTTTCATCACAGTCAGAATGCTCTGTATCAGATGCTGAACTAGGGTCTGATATTTCCAGATGTCGACTCACATGTCGATCTTCAGATTCTGGAACTTTTGCTATTTCCTCCTCTCCTCCTGTCGTTACACTTGTACTTGGGTCTTCCAGATGTCGACTTAAAGGTCGATCTTCAATTTCTGGAGCCCTGTTTGTCTCTTCCTCTGCATCAGATGCTGAACTGGTATCTGATATTTCCAGATGTCGACTCACAGGTCGAGCTTCAGGATCTGGAACTCTGATGGTGTGGCTGGCGTGTACCCAGTGTTTTACTCCTGCACATTTGACTGCAGTTGTTGTTACCAGGATCACTTGTCGTGGTTGGTCCCAGCGAGGAACCAAACAGTTTCTTCTTCGGTGGACTTTTATGCGGACCCAATCTCCTGGATTCAAGTCATGAGCTGGTTTTCTTTCAAGAGTGGTCGCATCCGGTCCAACCTGATGAAACACAGAATGTACCACATCAGCCAATCCTTTGCAATAATCCAACACGAGATCATCAGTTATAGTCAGCAGTTTGTTGACAGGTACATGTGCTTGCCTCATTGCTCGTCCCATGATTATTTCGTGGGGACTAAGTCCTGTCTTTCTTTCAGGTATGCTTCTGATAGTCATTAAAACCAATGGCAAGGCATCTGGCCATTTGAGTCCTGTGGCTTGACACATTTTCCCTAGCCTGTTCTTTATTGTTACATTTACTTGCTCTACTATTCCAGAAGCCTCTGGTCTGTATGCACAGTGCAATTTCTGTTTAATACTAAGTGCTTCACAAATCAGTTGAATCAATTTGTTTTGAAAATGTGTTCCTCTATCTGTTTCAATACGTTACTGGAAAACCATACCTTGGAATGAATTCTCGCAGCATTAGTTTAGCTACTGTGATTCCATCATTCCTTCTGGTCGGGTATGCTTCCACCCAACGAGAAAACAAACAGACGACTACAAGAACGTATCTTAGTCTATTGCTTGGGGGCATTTCTATAAAATCCATTTGCATTCTCGTGAAAGGACCTCCCTCTCGTCCTATTGTTCCTAGACTCACTACTGTCTTTCTTCCTGGATTTAGCTGTTGACAGATAAGACATCTTTGACAAAGACTCTCAGCTATGGCTCTGAATTTTGGATTATACCATGTTTGCCTAAAAAGTCTGATCATTGCATCTCTCATATATGAGCTTGTCCATGGTACATCCGTGCCATGTCAGAAATCATGCTATCAGGCCTAACAGGTCTTTCATCTCTGTAAACCCAAACATCATTTTCCTCCCGTTTTCTGCATCCTGCTTTTATCCAGCTATCTTTTTCCTCATCATCTGCTGCTTCCTGCAATTGTCTCACCTCATCCCATTTCTCGACAGGGTTAGTAAAAATCAACGGACATGAAATATGCTCTCTCTCTCGGTTTCTGTTTAATGAGACTACATTTTTGGCACAGTACTGAGCTATTTCATCAGCAAACTTATTGCCAACAGTTATGTAGTCTTCCCCATTTTTATGTGCATTGCACTTTACCACCGCAATCTGTTTAGGCAGCTGTATCGCCTCAAGCAACTTTTTCACAAATTCACCATTTCTTATTGGGGTTCCTGCAGACGTCAAGAAACCTCTCTGGGACCAGATCTGCCCAAAATCATGAACCACTCCAAAGCCATATTGGCTATCCGTGATTACTGTGACTCGGACATTCTTTCCCAATTTGCATGCTTGAATTAGAGCAATCAACTCCGCTACTTGAGCAGAACGTATCCCTCTCAAACAAGATGCTTCCATTACAGCAGCTACGGTGCAAACTGCATATGCTGCACTCAGAACTCCATCATTCGTTCTCAAACATGAGCCATCCACGAACAGAATATAATCTGATTCCTTTAAAGGCTCATCCCGTATATCGGGTCTCGGTTTTGTACAATATTCAAGTACATTCAGACAATCATGATCAACTTCATCCATTTCAATCACACTCTCTTCATCTGGCAATGATGTTGAAGGATTCACATTTATGCATCTGTCAATGGTGACATTGTCTGCACTCAAAATTACTTTTTCATACCTAGTCAGCCGACTATGTGTCATATATTGGGTTTTGGTTCTTGTCAAAAGAATTTCCACAGAATGAGGGACATATACTCTTAGTGGATATCCCATCACAATGCCTTCACTCTGCTCCAGACTTACACAAGTAGCAGCAACTGCTTTCAAACATCCAGGCAACGCTTTTGCTACTGGGTCTAAGACAGCTGAAAAATATGCAATGGGTCTTTTCATGTTTCCGTGTCTCTGCACTAGGACTGAAAACGCACACCCATCTCTTTCACTACAATACAACTCAAAATCTTTTTCATAATCAGGCATTCCCAATGCCGGGGCTTCACACAGCTTTGTTTTTAGTTCTCTGAATGCTTTCATTTCCTCATCCTTCTTTGTCAATCTCTGTAATGGTTTTGCAATCAGTGAAAATCCACTTATCCATTGTCGACAATATCCCACCATTCCTAGGAACATTCTTACTTCTCTCTGTGTCATTGGAGCTCTCATTCCTTGAATTATTTTTATCCTTTCAGTCGTTACCTTTCGCACTCCCTTTTCAATCTTGTGTCCCAAATATTGGACCTCTTGTTGACAAAACTGTAATTTTGATGGGGACACCTTATGTCCTCCTTTTGCTAAATGATTCAGCAAAGCAATTGTGTCAGTAACACATGCTTCCTTTGTTTTTGATGCCACCAATAGGTCATCAATATACTGAACCATCACGGATTTCTCTGGCATTTTTACATCTTCCAATGATTTCTTTAGAATCTGATTAAAGATCGAGGGGCTTTCTGTATACACCTGAGGAATTCGGCACCATGCCAAAATACGCTCTCCGAACCTGAACACAAATAATGGCTGGCTATCTGGATGTAATGGAATAGAGAAAAATGCATGGCACAAATCAATAACTGTGTACCATTCTGCTTCGCGTGGAATCTGGTATAGAATTACAGCAGGGTTTGGTACTATTGGACAGCAAGGCACAACAATTTTGTTTACCTTTCTCAAATCCTGTACAATTCTATATGTTCCATTCGGCTTTTTCAGTCCCATTATAGGTTAATTACATGGGCTGCTCATTATTTCTCTCAGAATTCCTTGTTCAATCATTTTATTTATTACAGGTGTTATTCCTTCAATTATTTCTGGTGTCAATTTATACTGTGGCGTATTTGGGTAACTTGTTCCTTCTTTTACAGAGATTTTAACAGGGTCTACTCCTTTCATTAACCCTATATCTTCACCCGTAAAATCCCACACTTCCTGTTTCACTGTTTCTTTCAGTTCATTTGGGATTTTCTCTACGTCAAACACAGGGAACAACTCACTCACTTCTGACTCTAAATTTACTAATGTCATTTTATAGAGTACATCTTCATCTGGGGTTTGAAATGCAATCCCATCTGGAGTACAATAGATGGTGCAGTTCATCTTGCAAAGTAGATTGCGTCCTAATAGGTTCACAGGACTGCAATCACACACCACAAATCGGTGCATATCACTGAATGGCCCAATCTTTACCTCCACTAATTTGGTAAGAGGCGCCCTAATTTGCTGATTCGAAACACCCACGACTTGGATATTTTCACCTGAGAGAGGAAGGTTTGAAATTTCCACTGATCTAACAGTAGAACGGGTAGCTCCAGTGTCCACAAGGAATGTTACATTTGCACCATTCACTTCTCTATCCACAAATGGACCTGCTTGATCTACCTCTAGAGTTGCGCCAAGCACGCACTCTTCCTCCTCTCCTAGGCACCGTCATAAACTTTCATCCGACTCATTCCCATCCTGTCGTAACCAGTATTGAGATATGGCAGCTGCGCGCGGCAATTGTGTTACCTGCTCTCCTCCGTAGAATCCTGTTTCTGCACTGTATCTCTGTGGATTTACACTCTTGGGAAGTGGTGGTTGAGGCACCTGACTTTGCTGAGTAACTACCTGTGGTTGCTGCAGCTGTTGGTAACTCACCTCACTCTGCACCTGTGGATTTAATGATTGATTTTCCGCATTAGTTTTTGGAGGGAATTTACACTCGTTTCTCCAATGTCCTAACTTTTCGCAGTTGTGGCATGGCCACTTTTTCTTTGCCTCTTCTATACTCATTTGACCCTTTCCTTTACCTATGTTTGGTCTGGATTTTGTCTGTCCTGCCTCATTAACTTGATTATTCAATTGAGCTTCTTGTTTTTCTGCAACTTTCACCTGTGCCCACATTGCTTTCTCTTTCAATTTACGCTGTCTACTCTCAATATCATCACTACAGTATTTAGCATATCTCAAAACCTCGTCTACCGTGCTATTCTGCCAACAAATCATATGTTGCTTAATAATTTCACTTATCTCTGGTTTTAACCCATAAACAAACCTATATACGAAATGGCTCATGTCCTTTTCATTTAGAGTCTCGTATCCACTATACGGTTTAAAAACTAACAGTAGCCTTTCATAGTATGCATGTACAGATTCTTTACTCTCCTGTGTGGTTCTGTCAATCTTTACCCAATCTGTTTCTTTGGGTGGGATTTTATTTTTCAAAAAGGTAATAACTTGGTCATATTTCCTCATCACTTCTGGTCCTGGCACTCCTGTTTTAGCGTCTCTTGGATATTCTACAGTTGGCCAATCAATAGTAATCTTACATTCTGTCCATAAATCAGCTGGTACTACTATGTCAAATAATCCATCCAAATCTATCCATAACACATTGGAAACCTTAACAATCCTCTCCACTTGTCTGTACCATTCTACTGGTTTTTCTCTTAATTTCGGGAAGTCATTTGTAAATGACAGTATATCTTGTCTAGACCATGGGACATGCACATAACTACCTCCTGGAGTTTCTCTCATCGGGTACTCCCTTACAATTGATTCCTTGTCTATCACCGCAAAAGCCAAAGACGCTTTATCGGTCGTTTTCTCATTCCTTTTAGTCCACCTGCTTCTCCATCTATCCACATCACCCCATTTTCTCAGCAAAACAATTCATTCTTTTATTTGGGTTAACCGTCCTTGATGTTTTCAAATTTTCTATATCTTTCTCGCAAAAATCTACTCTATATGGTTTCTGCAAACTTCTCACTTTTACAAATTCTACTCCTAGTTCATTTGCTGTTTCTTCTAATTTGTCATGTAAATTTCTAGCTCTCCATGTATTGCTCTTACATAAAAACATTATCTCATCATCCTGATAAGTTTTCAATTTTTCTGTACCAATTGTCCCTAAAATCAATTCTTCCATATCTATTTTTAACCTAATTACATCTAATGGTTTTGATTCTGTCTCTTTCGTTTTCAGGGTTTTCATCCATTAATTCAATTCGTCCGGAGTCGGACCTACAGGTGTACTATTTAATTCTATCCAATTTTTACTCCTTTCTGGTGTCTCTGACGCAGACTCAGTTCCCATAGGAATCCTCCTAAACTCATTCTCATTTACCGTCAAATTAGTAGGTGGGCTTGGTCTATATGAACTAACCAGATTTCTTGCCCTTTCATTGTCTAATTCCATCCCTTCTTTTCTTATTTGCAAATTTGAATTCATAGGAATGACTAAAGAATGCTCTTCTATCTTCTGATTCTCAAAAACTGGTATTACTGGACCTATTGTTACGGGTACAGTTACAGCTTCCATATTCATTGTCAATTCTCTTATCTTTTCAGTCAATTCTCTCGTGGTTTTTGCTAATTCAGTTGTATTGTCACTTTCAACTTTCTCGCTTTGTGGGGTTTTCAAATGATTTTGTGACCTATTTATCTCATCTCTCCGTTCGGGATTTTTATTCCTCCCAGTTTCCATTGGCGGTGCATTAGGTGTCACCACCGCAGAATTCTGTTGGTATGGAGGTGGGTTTCTCTTTAAAATATCTTCCAGCAATTCATCTTCCGTCTCACTACCACCATACCCGTACCTTTTAGTAACTAAATGCTTCTTTTTCTCTGTACATTTTCTCTTTGCTTCTTCCTCAACTGTAAAAGCTGGAAACAAAACCTCCTGTCATATTAGCATATCTCCAACGCTTTATTCTGTCCTCATGATTCACTCCCCATAACCTTCCGGGTACAAACTCATGATTTCTTAATCCTCTGAATCTTTCTCGTTCATACATCTCATCTTCCCATTCACTTAAAGCCTCAAACTGTGTTGGTCTAGGTTTAGGCTCAATCATCGTCATCTTCTCCCTCAAATTCCGAAGTACAGCTACACTAAATGAACCATTCTCAGGAAATGCTAATGCTCCATCATTTTGAGTATATTTAGTCCAATTTTCTAACCATATGCAGGTATGATATCCGTACTTCAGCATCATATGCGAAGCTGGTGACTTCGGCGGAGGAATTATTTGTCCCTCTCTAGTCACTACCTTTTTGTCTTTCTTAAAAAAGTTCTTAACTTTCGCCATCCACGACGTTTTCTCTCTACCATACTCATAATAAGCCATAATTCACGATCTCTTTTCCTTTCTCAAAGTCCGCAGTTCAACACTGTTCTCTATGCGTTATTCGGACCTATCACAGCGAGACTCACACCAACGCTCCAATCCAAAGTTTCTACGTCACAGCTTATTCAACCAATCCTAGCATGACTCACACCAACGCACCAATCAGAGCGTCTTCTGTATAACTAGTGCACTGTCCAATCCCAGCGCGACTTTTGTCAACGTCAGTTCTGCTCCTGACCCCTCCTTTACAAAATTTATCAGCAATTTATTTTTCAACTGTTCTTGGTTAGTTACGACATTAAAAAACACATTTCCATTGTCTGATTTCGCTAACAAAGTGACAGTTTTATTCTATCTCGCAAGAATCCAGTTTCGTTCGCTAAGTGTAGCACTTCCCTCTACCTTACCCTTCTTTCAAGCAAGGGGTAAACCCGTTTCTCTGGGGATAAAACACATGTGGAGACTACACTGCTCCTGAGAATTAAGGCCAGAGTTTCACAAGAACACCGGTTGCTATTTCACTCACACACCTTTGATACAGAAAATGTCCCTATCATAACACAACCTGTGTTATCACCAATATGAATTCAGACAATGCACTATTCCGTGTGACTTCTCTTGCCGCACGTGTCCACTTCCTACTTCCCGGAAGCTTCAAAACCTTTGACTTACATATAATGTAATACCATACAACATGAAGTGTTATACATAAAAATAATCAATAATCGATAATCAATAATCACCAAACTAATCTATAGTAACCATAACTCTGCTACCAAGAAATCTGATCCAGCGCTATCAATAAAATTTCTTCTCCTATATGCTTTGGACGTCCAGGTACAAATATCCCTTTTCCACAACTTATATCCATATGACGGTGGGGCCCATAACACCGCATAAACATTCACTCTCTCATATACTCCCTGGATTTCATCCGTTTACTTAGGAGAAAACAGTAAATGATTTGCTGGAAGGAGACGGGATACCCTTTAGAACAACATAATACTTCTCAAACCTTAAGGTATTCCGCTCATTGGTCGATGGACCAACTAGTAGGAATCAGTTGATGGTGATTAAGACCAGCTCAATCACTATAAACATTTAAACATTTATATTTATCATTGAGCTAAAGAACCACAGACTCATTGTTTTAAAGATAATAAAGTTTATCAAATTTTTAGAAGCATGAATAAGTTTCAAATTTATTATTCAGATTAATACATTTATCATCATTATAAGAATAAATTTAAGTTGCAATGCATACCTATTAGATGGAAAAACAAAGTTCGTCACAGCAATGAATTCAGATCACAGCATAGAAACTCCCGAAAGACTGTCTATCTGTCCTGTAAAAACAGGCCTTCTTGACGGATCACCTATATGGTGTTTCCCGCCACAATCCAGTTCTTTTCCCCTTATAGTATTTAAGAATAAAAAGGTCTAATAATATTAAAAATGGAAAAATCTATTAAAGCAAAAAGGTTTCTCCATCAGCAGCGTCCCGTGCTCAATAAAAATATAAAACAGCGGCTCCCGCAGCAACAACACCGGCAAAAAGCAGTAGCATCAGTAGAAGTTCCCCCTCCCTCAGAGTAGGTCTTCTTATACCCTAAAACTAGCTTACTAAGTGAAAATGTTACATCTTTGGGGGCGAGATTCTCTCTAATTGGTCCATTTGGGGTCAGTATACATCTCATTATGAATATCCTTGCTCCAACCAGTTCTTTGTGGAAAGTTCATACTTCTGTCGTTTCTCACGGGTTCATGACATTACCCATCCGCACATTGGTCTCCATCTGTGTCCTTTTTTGCTACTTTAAGTTGGACAGTTCATTGTTCCTTCACGTATTCACTGCAACTTCTCACGCTTTTCGCAATGTCCTTCTTTGGCACACGTTTGTATAATAAGGTCATCGCAGCCTTGACCAAACTTCCATCCAAGGCTTTGGGACGGTTACATGATCCCTCTGTTCACAGCCTTTCTCATTCGCGGAAACCATTTGCGCCTGCGTACTCTAGCTTGCTTGCCTCTGTAGCCATTTTACATCGCGGCACAACAGGCCTAAGCGAACTATTTAAAAAGATAAACAGAACATAGTTAAGAATAAAGAATATAAGCCTTTTCGTTTCCCTCCCATCATTCTACGTACCCCAATTACGTGTTACCTAGCAAAAGCGACATATAAAGCTATTTCTTACTTACCAACCGCTTTACTTTGCCACCACACAGTTTATTTTCAAGCACAAATCATGCAATTATTATTTTAATTAGTACGCAAATTATTAGATTTATGTTATCCACGTTAACAAATGTAAGTAAATTAGTTTGCACGGATATAGCGTGTTACCCATAACCCTTATCATGACACATACATGGTTGGTTATTTACTAAGACGAACCTGTGTGTGAATTATTCAATGTAAATATTAGGAGGTTAAATTTATTTTCGTTTACCCTGCTCCATCAGCAGCTACACCAAGGTATGCTCAGACCTGATACAAGACAGTTCCACAACAAATCAACTTATGTCTGTGGGGACGTAGTAGCGTAGGCCATGGTGACTGAATACCTCCATTGCGCACCTTCAATTCGCCAGTCTCTATTCTGCCGAACCCTGTGTCATCGATTCACCGCTCGGCAGGGGCCCAGGCTGTCGGCTTGACCTGTCTCCATTGCCGGTGTCGCAGGTGGATTTGCGGTTACGTTTACTGACTGTTCGCCAGCCGTCGAGTCAGTCCCATGCATCTTCAGGCCTGGTAAAAAAACAAGTTTTCCCTTCGGATTCAACACGCAGCTTTGCCGGGAACAGCATGGCGTACTTGATTTCTTGGTCGCGCAATGCGCGCTTCACCTCCAGGAAGCTAAAACGTTGTTTCTGCACTAATAGCGTGAAGTCTGGAAAGAAGGTGATTTTGCTATTGTCTATGGCAAGCGGTGGGGCAGTTCTCGCTGTTTGGAGTATGACGTCCCTGTCTCGGAAATTGAACACTCTCGCCAAGAGAGGCTGAGGTGGCGCGCCATGCTTGGACCTTCCGCCTGGCACCCAGTGCACTCGTTCAATGGAAAAGTATTTGGATAGTCCCTTTTGGCTGGAGGTGCTTAAGTATTAACTCCTCAACAAAGATGTCCGCCGTCTGCCCTTCAGCACGTTCCGGCACTCCCAATATGCAAACGTTATTGCGGCGCATTCGGCCTTCGTAGTCATCAAATTGTCGTTCAAGCACATCCTGATTAGTTTGGAGTTCAGCAACTTGGCGTTTGAGAAGGTCAGTATCAGTCTTTAAGTCCTTAGTCGTGGTTTCAACTTCGGTGATACGTTCAGCCATTTTTCGCATATCCGCTCTGATCAGGGAGACCTTAGAGGCGACAGTATCAGTACGGCCTTCCAGGGAGGTGCGTACCGTCGTTATGGCTGTTAAGATGTCTTGCAGCGTGGGGTCTGGCTGATCCCCACTGGGTTTAGGGTTAGTTTGTGTCTCATCCTGACCTTTCTGCCACGCATATTTTTCCAACTTGGATTGGAGCGTGGCCCAGCCGCTGTGGCCACTCGCCATGGTGTAACCGATAGGTAGAATGTATTAGTGGAGGGACCAGGCCGTACTAGCTACTCACTGCTGCCTGCGCAAGGGGCAAGGCCCTCTCCGGCCTGTCGGGTTTCGCCAGCTAGGCCCAGCCCAATGAATGATCCAGTCCCAGAGGAAGAACACACCGGGGGAGGGGGAAGCACTGGTATAAAGCCGGTAGCCACTCCGGCCACTTGAAGTGCAGCGCTTCGCCGAGCCTTGACTGCGTAAAGGATTGCGGTCTGGTTCAAATGAGATGGAGAATGTTGCTCCCCCCCCCTTGCTGATGATACGTGTCTCCGCCACCTACGTAGATGCTGCGCGGGAGACCGGCCAGGTCCAAGCATAACTCTCACCCCCACCGCCAATAGGGCAGAATGTCTGGTGTCTCCCAGGTGCCCCCCCCTCACAATGGCGATAAATGAATGCAGGCTCCGAACCCGCACCACTTCGTTACTGCACGTTTCACCAAGTGCACAGTTGCTCCTCAGAGTGGCGCGGAGGACCTCTCACCGGGCCTCGTCCTTCACTGTGGCCCGGGAGCATACCCCTGTTGCGCAGTTAAATTTACTGCAGCCGCGGTATACGGAGGCTTGTAGTTTGGGCCAAAGTACGATAATAAGGCCAATAGCGCAATATTGGGTGAGGGCCTGCAGAACTCCAGATATGGAGAGGGGGAGAGCCCAGGCCAGCAGGCAAAGTCAGTTTTGGTGCTATGGGCCCACCCAGACGGCCCCGGTAGACCCAAGTCCGTGGCCTCCACCGCAGATGCACACGGGGGCGGCCACCGGCCCTCGGAGCGTGTTAAGAAGCTGGCAGTTCGTCGTGGGTGCGGTGGGGAGGCAGAGAACTCACAAGCTTTGTCGCGGCCAATATTCAGGCTCAGCACGGTCCCTCCGTCATGGAAGCGGGCCCAGGATACACACCGCAGCCGCGGCGTCGCTTGCCCGGGTGCGGCCAAAAGCCTACTCGGCACGCCCTGCATCCTCCGACGCCACAGCACAGGTCTGGACGGCTATCTCTGCCAATGCGCCCCCAATCAAAGCGGTCTTTGGCACAGCGGACGGGCATGCTGCGGGGGTCAGGTGAGCTCCACTGCAGCCGTCTTGATGCGGGGCAAGTATGTGTATTCAGGATATTTAGGGAGTGGCGCGACGGAGCGAAGCTACCGTGCGGCCATTTCCCTCGGCAGTTGGCCACGCCCCAGCTGCCGTAACAATTTTGATGTCTGCAGTCGAAGGGAAACCCACCAGGAGGTTATGCTCCTCTTCTAATGGGCTCTGTGAGCCCGTCGGAAGAGGAGCGGAATAGTAAGTATTCCCTTCAATGACTGTGGAGCCAGGCTCGGCTCCACCGTTGGAATTATGATGTCAGTTTCCGACAGCCAATCCATGTCGGCCTTTCCAACATGGACTGGTTGTCAGAAACTGACATTGGGGGCCCCTAGCGGTCGCTTCGTAAATAGTGCGGTTGAGGCCGCCGACCTAAAGTCGGGCGGTTCCAGAACCGCAACGGCGTCTGCCCGACATCGTTGTAATAATAAGGCCCTTAGTGGATTGGCCCATCCAAGGGGGTTGAGAGAGAAGAAAAATTCTACATAGTGCATGTTAATGACTGAAACTAGAACCACATCAAAATCGAATGGCTCGAGGAATCGGATACCAGCAAATGTACTGCTACTGTGCCACTATAATATAATTTTGTGTGTTTTGCTAAGAGCATTGCTTACAATTTGTCTTTTTAGGTCTCGGCTAGGCAGCGCATGCGCTGTCTCGTCGAGAGATGCTGTATACAGTATTGTGGGGGAAGCTCCGCCCACTTTCTGTCCATGCTTTTAATTGGCTCAAATCTAAAATGCTGCATTCTAATTGGTTGCCAGCGTATTAGTCCCGCCTCCTTACTGCCATGACGTCATTTTTATCCTTCCATGGCTATCAGCCCCTTTACTTCAGCAACTCTTTTGTTCCCCTGCCTCCCCCTGTTCCCTCCCGCAGTCCGTGACTTCTCTGGCCACCCCACTCCCCCACCCACTCCCGTTCCTGCCTTCTTCCGTGCCCGCATTTTTGTTTACAATGCAATAGGACTCGCGTAAATACGAGTCCTATTGCATTTGTAAATGCTTTTTTTTCATTTGATTGGCTGTCTGCATTCGCACTTCCTTTTGCCTGACCTGTCCAGACTCTCGCATGCGCGCGATGCTTTACATCGTGCGCATGCGTGCTCAAAGTCTGCCTCTGTCTCTTGTTTTGTATCTTTCGACGCTCTGTGCGCTATAACTCTGTAGCAGTGAGTTTTCGTCGAGCCTGAAAGAGATGCGCCTCTGAGGGGCCACGGGGGACTCCAAACCCGATCTGGAAATTCATATTGTTGAAATATTTTCATCACCTCATTTTCGGGTCCGTGGTTGCGCGCTCGTTCGCAGTGTTGTGACTTTTGTGAGTGGCGCTGTCAGTCAGCAACGGGGAACAACAGCTACACAGAGACCCCCCCACCACAAAAAAACAGAAGGCACCTCCTGCTGTAAGGTTTAACAGTTTGGGGGCCTGGGCTGGAGAGGAGGCATCTCTCGAGCACAGGTGATGCTGGGGTGATTTTAAAAGCCCCACTGTGGGTAATAGCAGTAATTGTGTTGTGTCCAGAGAGGGCTCCGGAAGCTCCGGTAATGAGGCGCTTATAAAAAGCATCGGGGGGAGGAAGTGACGAGGGAGCTGAAATAAATATAGCATTTCGGCTTCTCTGTAGCCACACAGCAAGCTTAAGTTTTACATTAAAAACATATCGGCCCTACTGCGATAGTATGTCTTCGCGACAGTGGTGGAGGCCAGAAATCGTTTTTAAAACCCCCAGTATTTTCTCAAAGTTCCTTTCTGGGTCTGATTATTCTTGATCGCTTCTAAAACTGGCCCCCGGCGCCAGTTCTCATCCTGACAGCAGCTCTGTGTCTGCTCCCCACACTGCCAGGCAGTGCCAGCTGCTCGAACTGCCCACCACTGCCAGGGACTGTTCCTCAGACTGCTCACCAGTGCCGGGCACCCCTCACATACATAAACCCCAGCCCTGGCCGAGCGCAGCGGAGTCTGTGATTGTTGAACCTCGTTGAGAGACGAGATGCCGTTTCTGAGGGGAGACCTCACTCTGGGACAGCTCGCTCCAGGAAGCGCCTTCCAGCCTGCAGCTTCCACCTTTGATGCCACATTCTGCAGGTACGGGTGGTGGGGGGTCAGGGGGTGTGGAAGGGTCCAGAGACGTGTGTTATGTGATTTAATTCACCATCCCACTGCACGGGCACCCCTCACATACCCCAGCCCTGGCCGAACGCAGCGTGTCTGTGATTGTTGAACCTCGTTGAGAGACGTGACTGCTAGAGCGCCACTGCCTCCGATGATATCACTTCCAGAATGTTCTCCTAGAAGACCCCTCTGTGAGGGTGTGGGCGCTTTATTATCTTTTTTCACGTGGGTTGTAAGATAATTTGAAAGTACAGTCTGCACCAGAGGGAATCTCCGGGGTTGTTGGAGGCGAGGGTGAGAATCATTGATTTACAGGTTGTGCCCAGAGTACACACTACGAGGCCTTCCACTCGCCGTTTTACTGCAACGGCCGACGTTTTATGTGAACATTGCTTGGTTTCTTTTCAGGGTTTGAGGGCACATTTTAAGGGCTATCTGGTAAATGTCATTTTAGGGACAGGTGAGGCCGGCCTAATCTTATCTTCAGTCAGAACTGTGGGCAGGACAGTCGATCTGGTGAAGTTTCATTGATGTGGTTTGAAGGTAGCACTTGTAGGTCACTCATTCTAGCTGCGTGGGTCGGTGCGCCTGCTGCAGAGACCTAGGCCCCCAACTTGCACGTATGTGTGGAGCTGGAGAGCTGGTTGGTAAGGTGTGAGGTCCAAACGTTTGATCGACAGATCAGTGATTTCAGGTGTGTTCGTCTAATTAGTTAAATAAAAGCAAAATAAGAGTACGACACCCAGAATGCATTTTGCTAGCACACAAAAGTCCTGAACTGCTAAGAGTGTCCCCGAAGACCTAGAGGGAGGTTGTCACTATGTTTCATTTTTGTTGTCTGATTGGTTGTGGGCTTGCCTTTCACAACCAACTTTTAGTCTCACATCTGACACTTTAGTGGAACTAGCACATCGGACAGAGGTAAGACTGCAAGTCCCAGAATGCAGCAGGTTTACTAGTGAAAGTCCCGGGCCGGGAACATACAGCCCCTGGAAACAAAGACTTGCGTGTAATCCTTTATTTCCTCCTCATAGCTAGACGTGGGTAAAAGTAAACCTATTTTTATGGCATGGTAAGTGTACTTTACATCCTGTTGGGGCCATGTGAGGGTCCAAAGGGATGCGTTGTAGTCCGTCTTCCATTGTCACGGTCTTTGCATCCTCAGTTTATGCTTTTGTCTAATTGTTCACATTTCTGTGAGTATTTGCAGCGCACAGTGTGCTCTTGGTGCAGGGCGGCGCTGCTCCTTACACCATTCACTATTAAACACAGGGCTCACTGTTTCCATATGCAGTGCTCAGCCCATGGTCACTGAACACGAAAGCACTGGCTCTGATCCCAGCAAGCAGGGCTGACCTCCAGTGTCTGCAATCTTACAGACAGCAGCACTATCACACAGCTTGCACAGACCTTACACAGCTGAGCTATCCCTCAGGTTACACAGATCTTACAGACCTCACAGCTGAGCTATTCCTCAGGTTACACCGATCTTACAGACCTCAGACAGCTGAGCTATCCCTCAGGTTACACAGATCCTACAGACCTCACACAGCTGAGCTATTCCTCAGGTTACACAGATCTTACAGACCTCACAGCTGAGCTATTCCTCAGGTTACACCGATCTTACAGACCTCAGACATCTGAGCTACCCCTCAGGTTACACAGATCTTACAGACCTCAGACAGCAGAGCTATCCCTCAGGTTACACAGAGCTTACAGACCCCAGACAGCAGAGCTATCTCACAGCTTTCACAGAACTTACACAGGAAAGCTATTCCTCAGGTTACACAGATCTTACAGACCTCAGACAGCTGAGCTATCCCTCAGGTTACGCAGATCTTACAGGCCTCAGACAGCAGAGCTATCCCGCAGGTTACACATATTTTACAGATCTCTGAAAGCACAGCTATCCATCGGGTTACAAAGATCTTTCAGGCCTCGGGCAGCAGAGCTATCCCTCAGGTTACACAGATCTTACACAGGAGACCTATTCCTCAGGTTACACATATCTTACAGACCACAGAGAGCGGAGCTATCCCTCAGGTTACACATATTTTACAGACCTCAGCAGAACTATCCCTCAGGTTACATAGATCTTACACAGCAGAGCTATCCCTCAGGTTACGCAGATCTTACAGGCCTCAGACAGCAGAACTATCCCTCAGGTTACACAGATCTTACACAGGAGAGCTATTCCTCAGGTTACACAGATCTTACAAACCTCAGACAGCTGAGCTATCCCTCAGGTTACACATATTTTACATATCTCAGACAGCACAGCTATCCCTCGGGTTACATAGATCTTACAGGCCTCAGACAGCAGCGCTATCCCACAGCTTGCACAGACCTTAGGTTATACAGATCTTACAGACCTCAGACAGCACAGCTATCCCTCTGGTTACACAGATCTTACAGACCTCAGATAACAGTGCTATCCCTCAGGTTACACAGATCTTACACAGCAGAGCTATTCCTCAGGTTATACAGATCTTACAGACCTCAGACAGCTGAGCTATCCCTCAGGTTACACCGATCTTAAACAGCAGAGCGATTCCTCAGGTTACACAGATCTTACAGACCTCAGACTTCTGACCTACCCCTCAGGTTACACAGATCTTACAGACCTCAGACAGCAGTGCTATCCCTCAGGTTACACCGATCTTACACAGCAGAGCAATTCCTCAGGTTACACAGATCTTACAGACCTCAGACAGCTGAGCTATCCCTCAGGTTACACCGATCTTACACAGCAGAGCGATTCCTCGGGTTACACAGATCTTACAGACCTCAGACTTCTGAGCTACCCCTCAGGTTACACAGATATTACAGACCTCAGACAGCTGAGCTATCTCTTAGGTTATGCTATGTTTATGGTATGACACCCTTCGATTTATACGTATGGTATCCGTGTCCGTTCCTTCCAGATGGTAGGCGCTGACATGGAGGGGACACGCCACACCCCATAGGGTGAAGATTCGGAGGACCGGTTTCACTGAGGGCTAGGCTTGGGGCTGGCTGAGGGATGGGGGTCTCAGTCCAGTGAGGGTAAGGACTGGGCTAAGCTTGGGGTCTGGCTGGGGGATGATGGGTCTTATTCCAGTGAGGGTCAGGGCGGGGCTAGGCTTGGGGCTGGCTGAGGGATGGGGGTCTCAGTCCAGTGAGGGTAAGGATGAAGTTTCATTTGCTCTGGGCCCTATCTGGAGGTGAAGCTTCAAACCCTCTCTACGCCTGGGTTAGGGGTCCCTCCGGCGAGGAGCCCTGCTCTGGGAACTCTCTGTCTGTGAACAGTTTCAAATACCCTGCCTAGGGCTGATCAGACAGAGCACTAATCACATAAAATAATTCATGTTTTGTTGAAAAATATACGTAACATGTCCTTGTTAGGTCGAGCATTCGAGACCTCTTGTATATACTTTAGCATATACTTATATGTGTATGTACTTTGTGGGCTCTGGAGATCAGCCCTAGGACTTACGGCCTTGATTTTATATTAAATACAGAGCTTTGGACTATACCATTTCCAGCTCAAAGGCAATATTTCTCTCCATGTGTTCCCATACCTGGCGTGTCACGCAGTTTGGTGCTTACTTTCCCTCCATGTTAAAGAACAGTAGATGTTTCAGCACCCAGTCTAATGTGCTGCATAGCTAAATACATATAAGGTCCCAAAGGCGAGACCGATTACATTGCAAATGCTTGTTATAGCTGTGGGGGCCTAAATAGTCTTAATGTTCACACTGAAGTGTGTGGTGGATGGTAGCTGTGGTGAAACTGTTTTTTTTTTTTTGGGCAGCGTGATTTGGAGAAATGAGTGGTGCAAGCTGCAGTGGAGAGCCCTGGAACGTATTTTTCTACAAATTAAGCAGTGCTTCAAGTTCTCGAGTTTAATGGTCTTTTGATGTGCCCTGATGGATCTCTTAGTATGCTGAAAAATGGCACAGAAATACCAATTGTGTTTTGTGCACTGGTATTTCTGGTATCCTCCAGGTGCAAAACAGCATGTGCGCCCAGCGGCGTAATAATGTGGTGAGGGGCCTTGAGTCTTCCTTTTCTCACAGATATTCAATGACCCCGGGCTGAGCGGGGACCCCCTTTAGGGTTGGGGTAGCCTACTGTAGGCTCCCCCCCCGTCCGCTGGGGCCTGTGCTTCGTCACTGAGTGCCCCTAGCAGTTCTTATGCCTAATTGCTATCTGCTTTTCAGGACTATTTTGTTTGCAAAACTTGTTTTAGGTGAGAAGGTGATGATTTCAGACTACGTTTTAAGAGGAAAGATGAAGACCTTGGTACTGGGGCAAGTGAAAGTAGCATTAGCTGTTAAGTCATTGAGATTGAGCCAGTCTCACTGTCGAACCCTTGAGCAGAAATGGCAGAGAACTGTGAAATCCTGAGCTTTCTCTGGCTTCCTTTGCAGACCTAGGCCACTCAAATTTTGATTTTATAAGTAATTGCAGATGTACTACCACTCCTCAGCCAGGCCCATTATTGAGCAGCCTCAAGTTCACCCAGGTCAGTGTGGGGAAGCTTCCTACTTCTCCAGTAATGGTGATCTAGGGAGTGGCCGCTGTTGGCACAAGAAGAAGTCGTTATGAAAACAATTGGTGGCAGCGTCCGTCAACATGAGGCTTTCCATTGCACCTATGAAGAGAATAGCATTCAGTTGAAAGTAGCCTTCCCGGCCGAGGCAGTATGTTGGTTAATGGGGCAGCGTTTTCAACAGGATATCTCTCTGCTTATAGGACAGAAGCAGGATTTCCACTACCATATCTAGACAGGAACTCTGATATTAAATCATCTCCTGCTTCCCAAATACATCAAATATTCTGCAGTGGAAATAAGGCTGCATAATGCCCAGATAATTATAGCAACAAATCTAAGTGCATTGGAGCTCTTTTTATTTAACTGCGTAGAATGAAGTAAGCAAAGTAAAACCGGCAAAGATGCATAATGATCTTGAACAAAGGTATATATAGATGAGGGAAAACATGAATGTTGCAGTGTTCTGAGCTGCAAGAGAAAAAGAGTGGGGGTGTTCTGAAATTCCTTGTAGAAAAATTAAGTTTCTCTTTGTCGGCTTTTGTGATTTATAAGGAAGGAACTTCCAATTGGTGCGTGTCTTACTACTCTTTTTTTGTTTAAATCTATTTTATTGATTTTTAGGTCGAGCCTGGGCAGCGCATGCGCTGCTCTGCGAGGTGTGCTGTATTAGAGTATGGACTTGAAACCCTGCCCGCTTGAAGCCCATATTTTTCATTGGCTTGTGTCATTGTCCTTATTAAATGCTAGCTTCTGATTCGTTAATAGGCTTGTTAGTCCCTCTTTAGTACCGCCTTGTCTTCATTTGTAACCTCCCATGAGGGCATCCCCTTTTACATGTGTTTTTGCTTCAATTACAGCCTCCGAGCACTATTTCCTTATTCCTACTATTTTCATATGCCTCCTGTTGCAGGCAGGGCATGCTCTCTCGCAATGCTTTGTTATTTGTTTTACACAGTCTGGCACGCCACGCTGATAGAGGTGGCCGTCCATTGCTTTACTTGCTGTGCCAAACACAGCTGCATATATATATATTTTTCGACTATTTTTTGCCCCATGCCGCACTTACACTTTAATGTTGGCTGCGCCCCTTTCCTTAAACTAGCTGAGTCTAATGAAAGGGGCGCGGCCGCCATTAAAGTAAATGGGGTACTTCTACATAAAAAATCATTTATTTGTCAACTTGACTAACAAATGCTTTTTTTTGTAAAAGTGCCCCATACCGTGCTTTCACTTTAATGGCGGCCACACCCCTTTCTTTAGACAAGCCGTGTCTAAAGAAAGGTGATCGACTGACATTAAAGTTAAAGTTAAAGCGCCGCATGGGCGTTTTTACAAACTTGCATTTGTAATGCAATAGGTGTCGCATTTACGAAACTCTCGTAAATGCGAGACCTATTGCATTGCAAATGCTTGTTTCTTTCTTGATATAGCTACTCCTGCTGATCCGAAACCACCTAGTAGGCAGGAGATTGCAGTCCGGACCCGGCAGTGGAAACTGGAAGCCATCAGGGCCTAGTACCGGCGGCTGGTGGCCTTGGAGGATGAGGAAGCAGAGGCGGCAGAAGCTGCTGCAGGTGCCTCGGGCCCCAGCCAGGACCCAGTGACTACAACAACACACCGTCGCTGCGGTCCAATGCCAGGCGCCCACTGCAATTCCACGATCACTGTTGCTCCCCCTTATTTCTGCAGATTTAAGCTCCACATCATGCTGAGGCTGGCGACTATTGAAGCCAGGCAGGAACGGATAGAGGGGTACCTTAAGAAACTCCTACCCCGCCGTTAGAGGCCTCTTCATCCCTTTTTTAATCCTTTTTTGGGTGGGTGGGACTTGTTGTAGGGAGAGGGTAGGAATGTGGGAGTTGGGGCATTTTGTTTTTTTTATTTAATTATGGAAAATTTCATTTTTTAGACTCTTGGACACTTCTTGGACATTGGTTGGGTTTAGTGAGAGGAGTGGGCCAGTTGTGGGTTTAATAGTTTATATTTGTTAAGAGAATACATTTTTTATAGCTTTACATTATGATTTAAAATGTTTTTTGGGGGGTTATTGTTTTACTCCACACTGCTGCCTTTGCCGCAGCCAGTTTTTAAAATCTGCTGACAGTGTAACAACAAAATAGTTATGCAGTACCCTCCCTTGTCCTACTACTCTCTCCTCCTATTCTCAGCAGTCCGCTAATATATTAACCCCTAAGGACTCGGAGGGGGTGGGGGGGGTGAATTTCCATTGTATACAGAATGATTGCTGTTCAACAATGAATCAATCAACCAGTGGCGGCTCATCCACTTTGGTAGAGAAGCGTTGCCCCACTGCTTTTAAGCAGTGCAACAAATGAAAAATAAAATGATAATAACTGAATGTTATTATCATTTTATTTGTTCCTGCGGCCAGGGCGGGAGGAGCTGCTCTGCTCTCGGAGCAGGGCAGGGGAGGAGTGGTTTGCCCACTCTAAGTGCACATGACTGTTCGGCTGGCCCTCTTGGGTCACCCAAAACAGTCATGCACACTTTCCCTGGTTTCCATGCATGTTCAGGCAGCATTACAGCCTGCGTGGAGAAAATGCCCAGGCTCCCTGATCCTGGCTAAGCATCGAGCAACGACGCTCAGACCAACAGTGCAGTGTTGTGATTGGTCAGGGGGGCCAGGTTGCTTACCCTGGCTCCTGAGTCCTGAGGCGGAGTAGTGGCACGGCGGCGATAAGGTGAGTTTTTTATTATTTTTTTACAATAGAAATATGATAAGCAATGAAAAATTTAATTAATCAGAACAATGGTGAGCTAGTAAAAGTTACAAAATGAAGTTGAGATTCGACTCGAGCTACGAAGTGGACAAGCGTAACCTTAGACGCAATACAGTGCCTGAATGATAGTGCTGGCAATGAGATGTTCCTCTGGAAAAGAAAATATTGAACACTCTGTGTGGGTGGCTAATACAATATTGCCAGTGTGGGCTATACAAATGGATGGGAAGGGGATTTGGGGAAAAGTTAGACAAAGACAAACACTACACAAGGACAACATTCATCTTGGCAATGAGCAGCCGACCATCATAAATCTGTTATCGGAGGAAAAGGAAATTAAGGAATGAGTACAGGTAAACCAAACCAAATTGTCCATCTGCCCGCAGAGAGACGCAAGTTACATTATTATGATCTGTGTTACCGAGTTTGAAAGATAGCAAATATAGACCAAATTTAATTTTCTGTAGGATTCAAGTAAACAATACAAACACACGCAGTTCAAATGATTACTAAAAGAAAAAATGATAATGTATTGCCAAATTGGGAGTTGCATTTGCATTGATTCCTCTTGCGCAGTCCGTCAATTTTGGGTCTCTGGCAGATGCGGTTCGGTAAGGTAAGCGTTGGTTTTCCAGTTTTGTGCCAGATAAGAGGGCCTGTAGATTGAAAAGCAAAAAGGATATTGAAGAATGAAGGAGAACAAAATAAGTTAAACTACATAAGGACTAGGAGTGCACCGTGAAGTCTCAGAGGAAGCGCAAGAGGGGAGAAGAATAGTCCTTTATGCATTAATTCATTTTATGCCTGGTGTGTGAACAATTAGGTGAGGGCAATTTTACAACAACCAAAAATCCCACAAAAAATGGGCTGTCTGCATGTAATGTAACTAGCAGTATCGGGCTGATCAAACTGTCTTGATCATCATTTCATCATCACATAATATATAACAATAATATGTAGCCTAACAGCAGCACATGCATAATGTGATTATAATTCATGACTAAATTCCTGTCTCCAGTTACCTTCAACAACAGACCCCCCACCCAACCACCACTTTGCTTCAAAGTTGAGCTAGACAGCACTGAGCAGCACACACACACCCAGCAACATTGCATTTTCCCAATCAAGTAAAATCAACTCACTGCTGTCACCACCACACAGAGTTGTGTGGGCCTGTTGTTTAGGCCACTTCAAAGTCATCACCAAATGGAATGGTTTCAGTGAAGTTGAAGACTTCTAGTGGCAGTTCTTGAAGTAGTCAGTCATGCCCACGCCCTGAGTCATTCCTTCATCACTGATCCTCCTGACTTCCCAAGTAAGGTGTCCAACTCCGTACCAACTGTGTCGACTCCCAACTCAAATTCAATAGAGCGACCTGTAGTACAATTTTGTTGTTGCACAACAAGAGAAACATTGAGTCATTTTTGGTGTAGACTAGATTTGTGTTTGCATTATTATCTATTCTAAAGGGAATGATCAGGTCTGAGTCTTTGAGGAGTATAAAGCAGAAAACAATTAAACAAAGCAGTTTGGGGTGGACACGGTGAAGAAATCTCGCTATCTCTCAAAGGGGACTGAAAAAAATCACTGTGAGGGAAGAAATGAAAATGATCAGCGGTTTAGGCCACCAACATTGTAAATCGTCACAAACACATTTAAGTGTAATAGTTACAGTACAGATAAACAAACAAAACACCCAGTGTCACACTGCCAGCCTCCACACGGATCATCTTATAGTTATACACTCACAACAAACAACAATCACTCAGCGTGCAATGCATGCCATGCATTTACCTGTTCTCCAGGAGTGGTCACCGTGCTCGTAGTACATTGCAGAACCATCCTTCACGAAGCAGACATTGGCCAGTGTAAATCAAATTATTTGGGACAGTCTGACTAGGGTAAGTAGAAAAGGATAGATAGTCACGACCCAAGGTTGGAGGCAGGCACAAATTTGTTTGTATCTCTCCATCCATCCATTGTCCTTGAGGGAAATGAGTGTGGGCTAGGGGACTGCTTCACTGCACACTGTTGCAACTCCAATCCGGCAATAAAATGTGTTTAAAAGTAAGACAGTGGGGATGAATTAGTCAACTAGACACAAACAAATAAAATTAAATAATGTTCCCTAGTTGTATCTTTTTTTTTTTGGGCATCAAAGATAGAAAGCAGATCAGCGATAGAAAGAGACTGAGAGAGAAAGTTCTATGGTTGCTGGCCCAGGCCTAGTAGTTAGGGAACTAGAGCTCGTCCTCAAACTCTGGTGGGTCGCCCAGAAGTAGGTCATCTAACCCACCACTACTTCCATGACCTGAGTCTCCTCACCTTCCTCCTGTCGTACATCGGCTATGGAGTAATCTTGTGGTATAATGTTCTGATTCATTTTGATCATGGTTAATCTCTCCACGTTTTGGGGCAAGAGACTGGTCCGCCTCACTGTGACACGGCACCAGCAGCCCTGAAAACACGCTCAGCGGAGACACTGGTACAGGGAAAGGCATATAGTTTATTGCCTGCTTGCTGATCACTGGCCATTGGCGCCTCTTCCCATACCAATACATCAATGGGTTTTGATCAAGGTAGACCTCTGTTGGGTCATCCCGATAGGCCTGGACCATCTGCTCAATGATCATGTGTGTTCCGCATTGCTTGGCCTCTTCTGCCTTTGCCTCAGCACTGGACTTAAGCCCTACTAGTAGAAATCATTCTGTCTCTGATTTTGGGGCTGATGCTCCTGTTCTTGTTGTTGATGTTGTTCTTGCTGTTGGTGGTTTTGGCTGCTGTAAGCCAAGCATGTAATAAGTCGAGTTCCAATGTGTTGGCACCTCCTGTATAAGTGCTTTAACTGTCATTCTATTATCACGTTGAATGACCCTCAGCTGCTTCCGGCCTTTAAAAGAATGGCTGAAATGTATGCAGATTCTTCGGCAGGTGGACAGTAAGTTGCTGACTTGGTCTTCTTTTTTGAGAAAGTCCTATACAATGATGTTAATGCAGTGCACCAAACACAGGACCCTGAAATAGCCACCATCGGCCATGGCCTTAACTATATTACTGCCATTGTCCATGGCAACAAAACCAATGTTAAGCCCTCTTGGTCGCAGCCATTTAAAGACCTTAGTGTTAAAGTCTTCCAACATGTTTGCAGCAGTATGGGATTTATCCATTGTGAACATGGCTTATGTCACATGCTTCCGAGCATTATTCAAAATCTCAGCAGTGTCAACACCTGCAGATATCTTTTCTCTAACCCCCACAAAAGAGATCCAGTGTGCAGTGATGCACATGTAATCAGTGGCTTGGCAACTGGTCCACATCTCTGTCAGGGGGATAGTGTGAACAGCACTCTGCTGCAAAGCTTGTCCAAGCAATTCCAGCACGTCATGATGTAGAACTGGAACAGCAACTCTGGCGAAATAGGACCGGCTGGGAACCTTCCATTTCGGGCAGATGGCTGCCACAAATTCAAGAAAACCCACCCCTTCCACAAAAGAAAAAGGGAGGAGGTCCAGCGCTAACATTTTAGTCAGCTTCGCATGGTACAAACGTGCTGTTGGGTTTTTTGCGTACGTACTGCCCCTCCTGCCGAAACATGCCAAGAATGGTAGCCTGTATTTTTATCTTTTCTGGTGCCACTGTTGCAGGTGACTTCTTGAGAGCAGACGTTGGTAGGCTTAATGTGCATTTCAGTGCGGCAGTCACTGTACTCTCTTGCCTTGGTGTCTCAACCTGACTCTTGTGCCACTGCGATATTGCTGATGATGATGTGGGCGATAGCACTGCACTGCTGGGGACAGGGCTGCTTTGTGTACCGGCGGAAATGTCTTCCTCTTCTTCACCTTCCACCGTGATCAGATCTGATTCCCTGCTTAGCCTTTCACCCCCTCCGCCAACAACACTTGCAGTTTTTTTGCCGCTAATGTGCACCTCCCACTGGATGAAGTGGTGCTTTCTCAGATGGGTTGTTTGGCCTCCGGTACCATAGTTTGTACCAAGCGTACCCCAACACATACAATAGCTCTGCAAAGGGAGCATATGGCAATGTTCACCTCCTTCTTACTAACAGAAAAGAAGTCCCAAACTGGGGAGGTCAACTTTCTGACACTGGTGCCACTTGTAATGTCAGATGAACTGGTGGTACTGGTAGGTGGGCATGACGTTTGACACTCTGCAGTACCTACTTCTACTGAGGTGGTTGTGGATGTAGGCCGCCAGCCGGGACTTTGCAAATATGGCAGATGGAGGTGGTGGTATCTGTGTTGCCACATCCCTCACAGCAATTTGGGATGGGGTAACGTTGGTCTCCAATGGGGCGGAGCTAACATCCATGACAGGCTCGTCATCATCCTTCTCTTCTATATCTACCTCCATAACTCTAAGGCTTTCAGGAACCTTCCTTTCCCCTATACTCATCTTGTGGCATGTCTCACTCTCAGACTGAGGCGGGATCCAAGTGGCGTCTAGATCATCAGTAGGGGGGCTTGGAGAAGAAGTTGATGCACTAACCCTCCTTTTTATTGCTGGAGTTCTGGAAGACAATGGATCTTCTGAAAGAGTAGCTTCCTCTTCTTCCTCAGCAGGAAACTTGATCTCCTGAACTGCCCCTACTTCGGGAGGAACTACTATTGGTGGTTGCAGTTGTTGTTGTCCACTTATCTGAGTTTCCTGCAATGATTGGGTACTACTTTGTGATATCGATAAGTCAGTTTCAACGTCACTGCTCATCGGCTTTGTCATGATTAGACTTACTGCCTCTGTGACTGACATGGGCTTAGGCCTAGGTTGGTGGGGTGGGCCCACTGATACGGGGTGCTGCTCCCAGCTTTCTCCCCGGATGCCGCTGCTGCAGGCACAATTTTTGGTTTCCCAAAAAAGGTCTGGGGCGACATACCAGTGTTGGTTAGTGCCTTCTTCTCAATGGCAACTTACTTGGTACTGGTACCTTGCTTTGGGGGCATCTTGAAGCTGTCAGTTAGCAGCGGCACTTAGCTTCACAAGTTGAAGAGATGTCTGTGGTCACATGTCACGACGTGCACAGGCCTTCTGTCTGACAGTACTATGGGTGATGTTGTCTCCTCGTCTTGTGCACCTAAAAGCAAAGAAGCAAGAAGAACATCAGTGAAACATGGTATTGTTGCAGTTCAATTACTGGTACAAACAAACAATATCATTTAGTGTTACTGATTACACTGGTTACCTCAGTTATTAAAATAATTAACAATACAGTGTATCCATTTGTGAAACGTTGACAACAACATAAACTTTCATGGTGTACTGTACAGTACACTCAGGAAGGATAAGAAAAAAGAACAACAACAACATACAGATGTAACTGTTTGCTTTATGTGCATTGCGCATCATGTCGGATGTGGCACTCAGGGAGCTGCAGCTGACAAATGACAATGGAAACTCCCTAGACAATGAATACTGTTGTGCACCTATAGCAGACATGGAGTTGATGATACTTTGATGCCAAATCATGTTACTTATGAAACTGGAAGAAAAAAAGTATATATTAAAATGAAAAAATAAAAATTTAAATAAGCAAAAAAAATTAAAATATTTTGTGTCACTGGCTGGCAGCTATTTTGGGCGTTCAGCCAGTGTGCCCCTTTGCCATATGCTTGCATGAATGGTCGATCAATGAGATAGCAGTTTAATAAATTAATAATTAGATGTTTGAGGGTAATTTTTACTTTTTATAATTTATTTATTTAAATTTTGTTCAAATTTATTTTGTTGCTTATTTAAATGTATATTTTTTCCATTTAATATATACTTTTTTTCTTCCAGTTTCATAAGAAACATCATTTGGCATCAAAGAATCATCAACCCCATGCCTACTGTGCACAACAGTATGCATTATCTAGGGAGTTTCCATTGTCATTTGACAGTTGCAGCTCCCTGAGTGCCACATCCAACGTGATGCACAATGCACATAAAGCAAACAGTTACATCAGAATTTCCATTTTTGGCATTGCTGTATTAAAGATGTGTTCTTTAGCATGCCTCCTTTGTCTGGCCAGTGTGTGAGAGTGTTTGCCATAGACCGCCATTTGCCTTGGTTCCCCATGTGGCCAGGGCCATTTTGTAAAGTCTGTGTCCATAGGCCTGCTTGTGTTAATTGTTTTCCAGGCCTCCTGCTTATTGTTGTGACCATGTGACTGGTGGCCATTTTATGAAGGCAGTCAGTGTGCTTCTGCCATAGGCCTGCATGTCTTCTCTTTGTTCCCCTTGGCTTATTACTTCTTGTTGTGACCATGTGGCTGGTGGCCATTTTGTGTAGGCACTGCAAACAGTGTGCTTTTGCCATAGGCCTGCATAACTTTGTTGTGGCCAGCCATGCCTCCTTGCTTGCTGTTGTGACCATGTGGTCGGGGCCATTTTGTGTAGGCAGCCAGTGCGCATTTGCCAGATGCCTGCATCTCTTCTGTTGTGGCTATGCCTTCTTGCTAGTTGTTGTTTTGAATGTACATTTTTCTTCTTTTATAAAGGAAAAATGTTGCACAGTTCACTACATTTTCTCCATGTTTTTTTAAATAAATTTGCATTTTAATGCATCTAAAATCCACCGTAGTACCTAATTTCAATTGTGTTAACAGTGTGTTGTAAATCTGCAGCAGGAATTTAAAGTGAATCTATCTCAGTCTGGAGTTGGGGGTTATAAACCCTGTCTGCTCACAGCAGCAGAGCCATTCCTTATCTGTATTGGACTATTGAGGATCTGTCCCCCAACACCTTCAGGGTATAGGAGTCAGTCACTACAGCAGTGCTTAATTTGTGAAAGAAAGAGTGCTGGTGCCTGAAGCTTTGCACAGAAGCCGGCTCTGGTGCAATTAAATGTCAGCACACCAAATACCAAGGCTGGTGGTCTTTAAACCACTACCAGACATTTCATGACCTTTTTCCTCGCTCTTGCAGGGTCCTGCTTTCAGCCTTTGTTATGGTTTTGTTGTCTTTCTCTTCCTCCATCTTTCCGATCTCTGTGTTTTTCCCTCTAACACTGGTAAACGTGATGAGAAAAAATAAGCTCTAGTCCCCAAAAAATACGTGCCGATGGCCCCACCGGCAACCACCGACTCAAATTAAGCAATGGACTATAGGGAGTCTCATCTTGTACAGATATGTGTAGTCTGGTGACACTGCGCTTGTTAGCACTAAGTGTATGGAGAAGGGCCACTGTTTTGCAGGTAAGAGGCTCCATTGGAAAGGATGGATAGCTTGCTTTACACAGTGCGTGCCATTCTGTAATAAGGAAGGATGTCAAATGTCATGTAGTCTGCCATATCTGTAATGTATAAGTGCCCCTACTAGAAGTAAATCCTCAAGAGTCGTTAGTCCCCAACTTTGCAGTTTTCAAAGGTTTTTGTGCCTTTAGTGATTTGGTGAAGCGGATAATAGCTTAGAGTTTGTTTCGGGGCATAAAGAATATGATTTGTGTTTCTTCTTCAGATTTTGTCCCGGGCAGCAGTGTACAAGTGACTGAACTGATATATCTGGGACTACGTTCTGTGCATGGACTTAAGGTACAGCACCTAGTGGCGTGGGGTCTGCTGTCTCTTTCTATCGCCATGAATGGGTTTGGAGGGAGGCGTGCAGCCAATAATATGCAAATTGTGCTTGTGTGCAGTTGTGTTATAATTCAGTAGAGAGCAGCAAAACCGCCTTGATTGGATGGTAGTGTGTGCACTTCACACCTGATTCTGGGTCGGCTGGCAGTCCATACTAAGACAATGGCATCCTTGTTTCTCTACTGTAAATATTGACACCGAATTAAATTGCCTAGAAACAGTCCTGGTAACATTTAGGGAGGGTGTATCTCTATGTGGCAACGCAGATTTTTGGCTTGAGTGGCAGTTCATGCCCCTAGTCTATTCTTGGCAGCATGAAATGCCTTTCAGTTAGAAGCCCTAACAGCAGCAACTATTTTAGTTATATTTTAAGCAACACTTCAAAGAAACGTTCAGCGACAGGGCTGGATTATACATAGCGCTGGGAGATCCTCATTTGCATTGATGTGTTATTTGGCATCCTATTGCATACTTCAGAACTCAGCTATTTAGTTCATTTTCTTGTTAGTGGTAGTGTGTGCAAATCCAGTCATGTTGGTCCTCCAAGCTGTAAGCAGTCTGAAATTACTCGTAAACAAATTATTGTGCTCTGAACTATTTTCATGATGGTATGTGTTACTCCAAAAATAAAACAACAGAAAGAAAACTGATGAATAAATAAATATACAGGAGCTCAGGGGATATAGCGGCAGCCAAGGGTACAGAAATCTTTGTGCATCTAAACAGCTACAAACCCTGTTTTACTGAGTTTTTGGTTAAAGGGCTGTTGCAAAGTCATCCTGTGCCCTGGGCACCCCCCAACTTTTTGCTCACTGGTACTGGTGGTAACTGACTCTGACTGACCCTGGGCTCTGCCTAACCAGGCCCAGGGCCAGTGCTATGCTGAAAGAAACACATTTAGAATACAGTGAAAACACCTACATACACTAGGGTACACTATGGGTTGGGGTACCCCTGTGATTGGCATGACCTACCCTATAAGACCCTAGTACATAATAGGGCAGGGGTATTGAAACTACCTATCAGTTCCTAGTATATAGTAGGGCATGGCAGTTTACAGGCCAGCAGCCTTTTCTGCACTTGCATGTGTGCACTGCTGAAGCCTGAGGTCAGTTTAAAAGCAGCCCTGGGTTCCATGACTGCTTTTAAAAAGTACATTGTGCCCAAACTCGACTTTGGTGTTTGGGGAACTTAAAAATGGATAACCTACAATGTTTTGGCATATTAGGAACCCCCAGGGTCTCCCCTAGGTGTCCCAGGGGTGGGGGTCAGGTATTTATAAGGTGGACCCTTATAAAATGAGTTTTATATGCCCTGGGTTAAGTGAAATTTCACATTTCACTCCCCACATTGTGATAAAGTGCTGCCCAAATTCGACTTTGATGCTAGGAGCACTGGGGAGGGAGGATCTGCAATATTTCTACAGATTCAGAACCCCTAAAATCTCCCCTAAGTGATCCATGGGGTGGGGGTCCTGTAGATATAGGCAGAGTACTTATAAAATATGTTTTTGTAAGTCCTGGTGCTGGAAAAATTTCCTAAATCATTTTTCCCATTGCAAATCCCATGCCACATAGGTTAACATGGCAAGAAGTTATTAACTAATAACTACTGATAGGAGAATGATAGAACTTCCATTCAAAGACTTCCCAGAATGGTAGTGATAAATCCAACAATATGATATTGTTGAATTTCTCCTAAAATGTACAGACAAGAAGTTATAAGACTTTCTTGTTTGTAGGTCCAGATTCAGCCTTCCAGGGGTCTGTCCTGATTGGTCAGAGTTAAGTGGATTAGCCAGGCTGCTTTAAAGAGGTGATAAAGAGCCCTGGGGTTACCCAGCTCTTCTGGGAGGGCAGTGTGCTGTTCCACAGGAATGCCAGGGCAGGGGGGAGGAGTCGTAAACCATGGTCTTCAAAGGGGAGGGAAGAAACCAGTGTCATTTACAACTCTAAACTTTTGACCCCAAGCCAGATGCTAGGTTAAGGAAGGAATGAGCATATGCAAGGGGGAGAGACTATGGAAATAGCCATCCTAGGGGTGTGTTTAGCCAGTTCTTAACTCTCTGCTGGAAAATCAGCCATTATGAATTTGGAAGATTTGATGCACTCTGGGACAAAATAATGCCACACTCTACAGGATGTGGTCATATCTTTGGGGAGTTACCCTGCCCCCATTGGTCAGGAGTGACCTCCTGCTTGACCCAGAGAACTTGGAATAAGTATCTGAGAAGGGCAGAGCCCCTCAGATCTGCTGCTTGAAACTGAAGAAAGCAAGACGTTGTGCCATGCTGAGAAGTTTGATGTGCAATTGCTAAGGCTTGCCCTCTGAGGACTGCACCATCTGAAACTACAGCCCTGTGGACTACCTTGCTGTGAAAAAGACTAAAGAGTGGACTCCCTGCAAGCTACAGGTTAACAGAGCTCACCTGGATCATCACCACCAAGAATCCTCAACCTGGAAAACTACCAGTGGATTTGTAAGGGTTTTGTCCAAGTGGATTGTGGGAACTGAAGTCCTCAACTTTCAAGGACCATCTTGGAGCTTCCAGACCCTTTGCGTGAGTTTGAGACACTTTGGGACCCTTTGGGGAACTTCAGGAAGAAGTTCCAGGAGTTTGGAGAACTTTGGAGCAACTTTGAAAAAAGCTCCATAGGGGGACCGACTCAACCTGGTCAGCCAAGCCGCTTGCCTTCAACTGCGAGCCGGAAAAGCCATCCAGGTTCGTCCCGCTAAAAGCTCCGTAGGTCCGGCTTCCAGAGTTTGACCGGGAGTAGAAGAAATCCAAAGTCGGTGAACCCTCACCGAATCCGGCCTGGTGAAGAGCATCGAGGAACCCCACGAGAAAAAGCTCCAGAAAAGGTTCGAAGGTAAAAACTGTGACCGGGACCTACCATGAGGGGTAGCCGCTCAGGGCTCCATTGCGGTCGGCCTGAAACTTTGACTTTAAGCCGGTCTATCACGACCAGATAGCTATAAAGTGATAAATCTTTAAAAATTCATATCTCCGGTTCCCTACATTAGATTTTTGTCGGTTTGGTGTCATTTTAAAGATAAAAATATTTCCAATTTGTATAAATTGGTGTTGGATTTTTATTATGCAGTGTGTCTTAAATATTTACTGAATTGATGTTTTTAAATGCTTTACATACCTGTCTTTGAAGTTAAGACTGCCTGCTCGCAGCCACGTTACCAAGGGGTGAGCACAGGAATAATTTTCTAAGACCTATTCTGAGCCCTATACTGTGTTAGTGGCCTTATTGCCAGTGGTAGACTAACATTTGCCCCTACCAATAATCCACTTTCCAACATTTGGTGCTCAGCGGTGTGGATGAGGACTTGTGTTTAAAAAGTACACCTTTCAGTAAAGTGAATTAAGATTATAAAAATCCTCTAAATTGCCTTAGAACAAAACTTTTGAGTTTGATTTTTGGAATTTGGACTAAACAGTTTTTAATCCATTGTTTTGATTTCTCCAAATTGTTCTAAGTCTGTTGTGCCTAGTTGTTGTGACCCAAAACTAGGGAACCATGGAGCTGGACCTGGCTAAACTGTCCCAGTTCAAGATGGCTGATTTTAGGGTACAGTGTAGGCTTAGGGGGCTGCCTGCTTCCAAGATGCTTAGGAAGGCAGGGTTGCTTGAGTCCCTAAAGGCCTGGGCTGGGGTAGCTGAGGAGAGTCATGGGGGGATAGAGGGTGTCCCCCCCAACCTCATCTAAGAGGAGGGTGAGGATGATGCCTCTTCCATTTTATCTAGTGTTAGCCATATGATTCCAGATGGTGGGAGTGGGGAAGGGTCTCTTACTCAGGAACCACCACTGTCCCTTGCAGAGAGACAGCTTGAGGCTCAATTAGCTTTGATTGCCTTGGAGAAGGAGAAATTGGAATTGGCTAAGAAGAAATGGGAGAGGGAGGAGGCGTTCAAAAGAAATGGTGGCAGTGAATATGATGAAGATTTTGAGATGTCCAGGGATGGTGGATTTGATCCCAAATTTCCCAAGGGTATAGTACCCAAGAACACAGAGGGGGATGACATTGACAGGTGGCTAGCAGCTTTTGTGAGTGCCCTTAGAATGAGTAGGGTCCACTCTAAGTATTGGGGTGTACTCCTGTGGGAGTTGATTCCAGTAGCTGGGAGTGATAGGCTTCTGACCCTGAAGGGAGAGGATGCAGAATCATACCAGCAGATGAAGGCATGCTTAGCCAAGAGATTTGGTCTGACTCCAGAACAGTACAGGGTGAAGTTTAGAGGCACACAGAAATTGAGTTCAAAGTCTTGGGTAGACTTGTGGACGTTTCAGTGAAGGCACTGGAAGGCTGGATTGTTGGTAATACTGTTGACACATATGAGGGATTGTATAATTTGTTTTTGAAAGAACATATTTTGATCCATTGTGCAGAAGAGAAGTTACGCCAGTATCTATTGGACTCTAAGCTGACAGACCCCAGAGAGCTGGGGGAAGCAGTTGATGAGTGGATGAGAACCCCGGTTTCCATTCAGTACCAGGGGGGTGACCAGAAGAAAAGAGGACAGGTCCCTCCCCAAGGGAAAGCCCAAGGGAAAGCAGGTCAAAACCAGAAGGAGTCCTCCAAAGACCCACAAAAACCTGAACAAGGAGGGGGTGCCCCGAGCCAACCCAAATTCAAAGGGAGGGGTTATCATGGAAAGAATGGTAGGTTCTTTGATCCCTCAAAGGTGGGTAAGTTCTTTGACTGTAACCAGCCAGGGCACAAACAGGGAGATGCTGTCTGCGCCAAGAAACTCCCCCCTAAGTGGCCATCCACAGGGATTGACAGTGTAAGTGTAGGGGTGGAGAGTGGTGCCCCAGAGAAGGGTAGTCAGGTAGTGGAAGCAACCTTAGTGTCCCTGGGTGGGGTGAATATTGCCACCCTTGCTGCCTTACCTCCAAACATGGACAAGTACAGGCAGAGGCCTAAAGTGAATGGGACTGAGGTTGAGGCTATCAGAGACACTGGGGCTAGTGTAACTATGGTCCTGGATGAGCTGGTGCCTCCAGAGAGGGTGGTACCTGGTGAGTTTCACCAGGTGACTTATGCAGACAGCACTACCAAACTCCATCCTATGGCTGTGGTGGATTTGGAATGGGGAGGTGTGACAGGCCCTATGAAGGTAGCTGTGTCAAAGGTGCTCCCAGTCCACTGTTTACTGGGAAATTATCTTGAAGCCTCCTTGTGGTCAGAGGTGGAGAGAGGACTCCATATGAAAATATTGGAGCTCCCTGAGTTGGTATGTGCTGTGACTAGGTCACAGACTAGCCAGAAGGGAGGGGCTGGACACTTGGACCCTGGAACAAAGGGCCAAGCATCCAAGGACAAGGGTACTGGGCCTGTTGAGCCAGCCCAGGGAACTCCAGAGGTGCAGGAAGAATCTAACCCTGATGGGGAGGATCTAGCCTCTGAGGGAGGGACTCCATCCCTGCCAGAGCTATCAGATTTGGTAGAACAGACAGGAGCAGGTGGACCCTGCAGAGAGGAGTTCAGTAAGGGACAGAGAGACTGTCCCACCCTTGAGAGCTTGAGGCGGATTGCTTCTAAGCAAGAGGAGGGGGATGACAGTGAGTTTCACAAACTCTACTGGGAAGATGGACTGCTTTATACTGAGGCCAGAAACCTCAAGGAGGGGGCCACCAGGAGGTTGGTGGTGCCCCTGAAGTACAGAGAGTTCATCCTGACTTTTGGTCATGATATCCCCTTGGCAGGACATTTGGGACAGACAAAGACATGGAACCGTTTGGTGAACCATTTCTACTGGCCCCATATGTCTGAAAAGGTAGAGTTTTGCAGCTCCTGTGTCACCTGTCAGGCCAGTGGCAAGACAGGGGGCAAGACAAAGGCTCCCCTAATACCACTTGTTGGGGTTCCTTTTGAAAGGGTGGGGATGGACATTGTTGGTCCCCTGGACCCACCTACTGCATCAGGGAATAGGTATATCTTAGTGGTAGTGGACCATGCCACTAGGTACCCTGAAGCAATCCCTCTTAGAACCATTGATGCTCCTGCAGTGGCTAGAGCACTGCTTGGTGTGTTCACCAGAATGGGTTTTCCAAAAGAGGTGGTATCAGATAGGGGCACAAACTTCCTGTCCAGCTATCTGACTGCTATGTGGGATGAGTGTGGTGTCAACTACAAGTTCACCACCCCCTATCACCCACAAGCAAATGGTCTTGTTGAGAGATTCAACAAAACCCTGAAGGGCATGATAAATGGGTTGTCAGAGAAACTCAGGAGGAGATGGGATGTTCTCCTCCCATGCTTACTGTTTGCCTACAGGGAGGTGCCACAGAAAGGGGTTGGTTTCAGTCCCTTTGAGTTGTTGTTTGGACACCCTGTGAGGGGGCCATTGAGCCTGCTGAGAGAGTCTTTAGAGAAGCCTCTTAAAAAAGCGAAGGACAATGTGTTTGACTATGTGCTAGGCCTGAGATCTAGAATGGCAGAGTACATGTACAAAGCAAATAGAAAACTGGAGGCCAGCCAGGAGCTCATGAAGCACTGGTATGATCAGAAGGCTACTATGCCTGAGTATACTCCAGGACAATTGGTGTGGGTGTTGGAGCCTGTGGCTCCCAGGGCCCTCCATCACAAGTGGAGTGGGCCCTATCCAATCTTAGAAAATAAGGCTGAGGTTACCTATTTGGTTGAACTTGGCACCCCCAGGAACCCTCATAGGGTCCTGCATGTGAATAGATTGAAACCCTACCATGACAGGGCAGACATGATCATGTTACTGGCCACTGATGAGGGTGTGGAGGAGGAAACTGAGCCTGTGCCCGACCTCCTCTCCACTAATGTGCAAGATGGGTCAGTGGAGGGGTTGTACTCTCTCCCAAGTTGACAGACCAGCAGCACAGAGACTGTAAGCTAGTGCTGGAGCAGTTTGCTGGCCTGTTCTCTTTGACCCCAGGCATCACTGAGTGGTGTGTGCACCACATTGACACTGGTGACAGCCTACCTGTCAAAAATAAACTGTACAGGTTGTCTGACCATGTCAGAGCCAGCATTAAAGCTGAGGTTGCTAAGATGCTGGAATTGGGGGTAATTGAACCGTCTGAGAGTCCATGGGCCAGTCCAGTGGTGCTGGTGCCTAAACCTAATCCTCAGGGGGGACCCAAGGAGTTAAGGTTCTGTGTGGACTACAGAGGATTGAATGCAATCACAAAGACTGACGCTCACCCTATACCTAGAGCTGATGAGCTCATTGACAGGTTAGGGGCTGCTAAGTACCTGAGTACATTTGATTTGACTTCAGGTTACTGGCAGATTGCCCTCACTGATGGAGCAAAGGAGAGGTCAGCATTTTCCACACCAGAGGGACATTATCAGTTCATGGTAATGCCCTTTGGCTTAAAGAATGCACCTGCCACCTTCCAGAGGTTGGTGAACAGGGTCTTGTCTGGGTTGGAACAGTTCAGTGCAGCTTATCTGGATGATATAGCTGTATACAGTTCTACCTGGGGGGATCACTTAAGCCACCTAAGGGAAGTGCTTCAGGCCATGCAGCAGGCAGGCCAGACTATTAAGGCAAGTAAGTGCCAAATAGGGCAGAGTTCTGTGGTGTACCTGGGCCACCTGGTAGGTGGGGGCCATGTACAGCCTCTCCAAGCTAAAATCCAAACTATTTTGGATTGGACAGCTCCTGTTACCCAGACTCAGGTCAGGGCATTCCCTGGACTGCCAGGGTATTATAGAAGGTTTGTTCAAAATTATGGGACCATTGTGGGGCCCCTAACAGAACTCACTTCTAAGAAGAGGCCCAAAAAGGTGTATTGGACCCCAGAGTGTCAGAAAGCTCTTGACACTCTGAAAGCTGCTATGTGTTTAGCACCAGTGTTGCTGGCCCCTGACTACACAAAATAATTTGTGGTTCAGACATATGCTTCAGAGCAAGGGATTGGGGCAGTGTTGTCACAACTAAATGAAGAGGGCCTTGATCAGCCAGTTGCCTTTATTAGCAGGAGACTTCTTCCCAGAGAGCAGAGGTGGAGTGCCATTGAGAGAGAGGCTTTTGCTGTGGTTTGGTCCCTGAAAAAGTTGAGACCATATTTGTTTGGGACTCACTTTCGTGTTCAAACTGACCACAGGCCTCTCAGATGGCTCATGCAGATGAGAGGGGAGAATCCCAAGCTGTTAAGGTGGTCCATTTCCCTACAGGGAATGGACTTTACAGTGGAACACAGACCTGGGGTTTTGCCCATGCAAATGCAGATGGACTTTCCAGGTTTTTTCACTTAGCTGATGAGGACTACCAGGGTGTAGGTTAGTAACCCATCACCTTTCGTTTGGGGGGGGCTATGTTGCAAAGCCATCCTGTGCCCTGGGCACCCCCCAACTTTTGCTGACTGGTACTGGTGGTAACTGACTCTGACTGACCTTGGGCTCTGCCTAACCAGGCCCAGGGCCAGTGCTATGCTGAAAGAGACACATTTAGAATACAGTGAAAACACCTACATACACTAGGGTACACTAATGGTTGGGGTACCCCTGTGATTGGCATGGCCTACCCTATAAGACCCTAGTACATAATAGGGCAGGGGGGTTGAAACTACCTATCAGTCCCTAGTATATAGTAGGGCATGGCAGTTTACAGGCCAGCAGCCTTTTCTGCACTTGCATGTGTGCACTGCTGAAGCCTGAGGTCAGTTTAAAAGCAGCCCTGGGTTCCATGACTGCTTTTAAAAAGTAAATTGTGCCCAAACTCGACTTTGGTGTTTGGGGCACTTAAAATGGATAACCTATAATGTTTTGGCATATTAGGAACCCCCGGGGTCTTCCCTAGGTGTCCCAGGGGTGGGGGGTCAGGTATTTATAAGGTGGACCCTTATAAAATGAGTTTTATATGCCCTGGGTTAAGTGAAATTTAACATTTCACTCCCCACATTGTGATAAAGTGCTGCCCAAATTCGACCTTGATGCTAGGAGCACTGGGGAGGGGATCTGCAATATTTCTACAGATTCAGAACCCCTAAAATCTTCCCTAAGTGATCCATGGGGTGGGGGTCCTGTAGATATAGGCTGAGTACTTATAGAATATGTTTTTGTAAGTCCTGGTGCTGGAAAAATGGCCCAAGTCATTTTTCCCATTGCAAATCCCATGCCACATAGGTTAACATGGCAAGAAGTTATTAACTAATAACTCCTGATAGGAGAATGATAGAACTTCCATTCAAAGACTTCCCAGAATGGTAGTGATAAATCCAACAATATGATATTGTTGAATTTCTCCTAAAATGTGCAGACAAGAAGTTATAAGACTTTCTTGTTTGTAGGTCCAGATTCAGCCTTCCAGGGGTCTGTCCTGATTGGTCAGAGTTAAGTGGATTAGCCAGGCTGCTTTGAAGAGGTGATAAAGAGCCCTGGGGTTACCCAGCTCTTCTGGGAGGGCAGTGTGCTGTTCCACAGGAATGTCAGGGCAGGGGGAGGAGTGGTAAACCATGGTCTTCAAAGGGGAGGGAAGAAACCAGTGTAATTTACAACTCTAAACTTTTGACCCCAAGCCAGATGCTAGGTTAAGGAAGGAATGAGCAGATGCAAGGTGGAGAGACTATGGAAATAGCCATCCTAGGGGTGTGTGGTTAGCCAGCTCTTAACTCTCTGCTGGAAAATCAGCCATTATGAATTTGGAAGATTTGATGCACTCTGGGACAAAATAATGCCACACTCTACAGGATGTGCTCATATCTTTGGGGAGTTACCCTGCCCCATTGGTCAGGAGTGACCTCCTGCTTGACCCAGAGAACTTGGAATAAGTATCTGAGAAGGGCAGAGCCCCTCAGATCTGCTGCTTGAAACTTAAGAAAGCAAGACGTTGTGCCAGGCTGAGAAGTTTGATGTGCAATTGCTAAGGCTTGCCCTCTGAGGACTGCACCATCTGGAACAACAGCCCTGTGGACTACCTTGCTGTAAAAAGACTAAAGAGTGGACTCCCTGCAAGCTACAGGTTAACAGAGCTCACCTGGATCATCACCACCAAGAATCCTCAACCTGGAAAACTACCAGTGGATTTGTAAGGGTTTTGTCCAAGTGGATTGTGGGAACTGAAGTCCTCAACTTTCTAGGACCATCTTGGAGCTTCCAGACCCTTGGAGTGAGTTTGAGACACTTTGGGACCCTTTGGGGAACTTCAGGAAGAAGTTCCAGGAGTTTGGAGAACTTTGGATCAACTTTGAAAAAAAGCTCCATAGGGGGACCGACTCAACCTGGTCAGCCAAGCCGCCTGCCTTCAACCGCGAGCCGGAAAAGCCATCCAGGTTCGTCCCGCTAAAAGCTCCGTAGGTCCGACTACCAGAGTTTGACCGGGAGTAGAAGAAATCCGAGGCCGGCGAACCCTCACCGAATCCGGCTTGGTGAAGAGCATCGAGGGACCCCATGAGAAAACGCTCCAGAAAAGTTTCTAAGTCCGAAGGTAAAAACTGTGACCGGGACCTACCGCGAGGGGTAGCCGCTCAGGGCTCCATCGCGGTCGGCCTGAAACTTTGACTTTGAGCCGGTCTATCGCGACCAGATATCCCAACATTGTGCTATAGGTTTCTAAGTGCTATAAAGTGATAAATCTTTAAAAAATCATATCTCCGGTTCCCTACATTGGATTTTTGTCGTTTTGGTGTCATTTTAAAGATAAAAATATTTCCTATTTCTTTAAACTAGTGTTGGATTTTTATTATGCATTGTGTCTTAATTATTTACTGAATTGGTGTTTTTAAATGCTTTACGTACCTGTCTTTGAAGTTAAGCCTGCCTGCTCGCAGTCACGTTACCAAGGGTTGAGCATGGGAATAATTTTCTAAGATCTATTCTGAGCCCTATACTGTGTTAGTGGCCTTATTGCCAGTGGCAGACTTACATTTGCCCCTACCAATAATCCACTTTCCAACAAGGGCTACATGAACCTGATGAGAATCCAGCTGGAGAGCTCGTGCACTAGAAAAAAACTTGACTGTCAAGATATCTAACGAAGGGCTAGATTTATATAATGGGTTTAAGACTTGCAAACCCTCTGATATGGTAACTCAGAGGGTTTGTAAACGCTTAAAACCCTTTTTCAAATATACTTAGCCCATTTAACAATTCGGAAAAGGTTTTCTGAGTCATCAAATTGGTTTAGGAAGCCTTTTCAAATTGGGTTTCAGGAGGGGCGTGGTTAGGGGTCCCTTCCATCACATTTTTCTTTAAGAAAAACAAGCAGGATTTTAAAAAAATGACTGCCTTATTTAAAAGCTATCACAAACAGGGCAGCCTGCTGACCTCAGCAGGCCACCTTCTCTGTGATGGCAAGGAATTGCAGTGGGTCGCACTTTCTGGCCCACCTCATTAATAATTATGAATTCATGAAGTAGATTAAATTATGACCCACTACGATTCAGTATTTTGTGACCTGGCATATTAGTGCATGGGTAGATTCACAAAATGTGAATGCATGTGGCAGTGGCAAATTGCGATCCATTTTACCAAATGAATTCTTAGCACATCTGACCCAAAGTTGCTCCTTCGGAGGGAATCACCCGCTCACAAGTTCATTATAAAAAGATTTCAAGATAGCTGTGGGTGAAAAAAATGTATCTGCAAGGTTTTGTGGTGTTGACAAGCATCTCAATTTTGCACAACGAGTGAAAATTCAACAAAATTCGATGTTTGGGAGATTATTTTGACAAGAACGTTTTGTAGATTTTCATATTTCCTGAAAAAGTACTTTTTGTAGTTATTTTCATCTGCTATTTTTATGAAACAAAAACACCAACTGCATGAAATTAGCAAAGCTGTGTTCAGAAAGATTTCACAGAGACGACAGAAGCCAACTGCCCACATTTTACACATTACTTTTTCACACCCTCATCAAGCAGTGGTGTAGCAAAGGTGCCAGCAAAAAGTGGGCCATCTGACTGGTGTATGGGTTGCAAAATACAGTAATTATTAGTGTTTATTGGGCCTCACAGGCCGCTGAGACTCGGTGCTGCTGCACCTGCTGCACCATTGATAGCCAAGTCTCAAGGCACAAACAGAATTTGAAGTTTTGGGTATACAGTTAGAATATCCCTTTGGGCCAGCAGCCCCTATAACCGCAGTGATTCCCTGCAAAAGCTCAAAATAACAACAGACAAATAAAGTGCCCATTTAAACAAGGCTTTCTTTTTTTTTTTTTATAACAATTTTATTAGAAACAAACTGCAGCAATAATGACATTACATAGACATCTCAGCAGGGGATACAAACTTTCATCATTACATTACGACCTGCAATCCATCAGGAGCACATAGGATTACGCGCTATGAACGGCTTAACAGTTACTATGAGGGTTGCAACTATGTCTCCGGGTCAGGGAACATCACTCATTCTCATTGTTCTTATTGCCCTGAGATTATGCCATTCTGTCTTCATCCTCCCCCTCCAACACCGAAAGTCTCTCCCTCCTAAGTTCCACCGTGGGAGAGATGCAAATTTCACCCCTGTATTTATTCCAGCGTCCCCACTTTTGATCCCATTTTCGTGGACATCCTCTTTCTTTATATACAGTTTTCTCCGCTACCATGGCGTGGTCCATGTCTTTCGCCCAGTCCCTTAAATGTGGTACAGTGCCCACCCCCCACTTCTGGGCAATATTCCGTTTCGCTATACTCCACCACATGGTGGCCACCGATTGTTCAGCTTGTGTGAGGTCTGTTGCCTCCCAGATATTGAGGAGACATAGTTTGGGGGATGGGTGTATAGGTTTGTCACAAGTCCTTGTTAATTGTCGGGTGACGTCTATCCAGTATTGTTGTACGTGGGGGCATTCCCACAGGATGTGCATAAATGAACCTGTTTGATTACAGTAACGGAGGCAGAGTGTATCGGGTCTCCTACCTAACCTGAATAACAGTGTGGCATCAAAATATACCCGATGGAGAATCTTAAGCTGGACTAGCCGAAGTCGCATCGGAATGGCCACCTCCCGGGGGGAGGTCAGAGCCTCTATCCAGTCCTCGTCAGCCATTTTCCCCAAATCTACCTCCCAGCTCGCCCGTAGCTTCTGCATTGGGTCGGTCCGATTATTGATCAATTTCTTATACGTGAGGGAAATGGCCTTGCGGTCCATTGGGTCCAACAATAGTCTGTCCTCAAGAGGAGAGGAATCCGGGAGAGGGGCGTCTTTAGGGAGGGCAGAGTCAATGGAGTGGCTGATCTGAAGATAACGGAAGTACTCCGACAGTGCTAGTTGATATTTAAGTTGGAGATCCGCAAACGACGCCTTCTTGCCCTTAATCCACATGTCACCCACGGTGGAAATCCCGATCATGTCCCATTTGTCAAACCCTGCACAAGCACTGAGTCGCCCCAAAATGTCAGGTTCCCACAGGGGGGTAGCCTTCATTAGGCGCCCCTGCCAACCCATCCTCCGCTGGACTCCATGCCACACTTCTACTGTACGGGCCGTGGGGCCAGTCAGGCGTAATTTCCTGTGGTTTGTGTATAGTGCTCTGCTATAGCCTCCCTGCCCCATTAACCAAAAGTCGGAGCGGAAGCTGGGGTCGTCATGTGGCCCAAACACCCATCTATTGATGGCAGTTAGTTGCGACGCCTGGTAATAGAGGCGCATGTCCGGCAGCCCAATACCTCCATCGTACCATCCCATAGTGAGTTTATTTATGGCTATCCGAGGTGGCTTGTTATCCCAAAGTAAGTCTCTCACTGCTGCCTCGATCTGCAAAAAATAGGAGTTAGGAACCGGAATGGGAGTATTTTGCAGGGCATAAAGGAAGCATGGTAAGGCGAGCATCTTGAACAAAGACGCACATCCCAGAAGAGTGAGGGGGAGTGTCTTCCAATGGGTGACATCTGATTTAAACCTCTGTAACGGTCCCAACAGATTCCGTTCATAAAATAGTGCTGCGTCCGTTGTTATAAAGATGCCGAGGTATCGAAAACCCTGGGACGCCACTGGAATGGTATATCCCCGAGGACTTTGCGGGGGGGTCTCCCCAGAGAGAATACATCTGGGATTTGGACCAGTTTATCTGGTAACCAGAGTGTGCCCCAAATATATGGAAAATATGGAGTACGCGGTGGAGTGAGCGCACTGGGGAGGCGGGATAAAGCAGAATATCATCCGCATATAGTGATATGCGGTCTTCATGTTCGTCCGTCCACTTAAAGCCCCTGATACCTGGGTCCCCCCTTATCCAAACCGCCAAAGGTTCAAGGACCAAGGCAAAAAGGAGCGGCGATAATGGGCATCCTTGCCGCGTGCCTCTACAAAGGGGGAAGGAAGTGGAGCGATGATTGTTCACTGAGACGTGCGCCATGGGTTGCGTATATAAAAGTCTGATCCACCCAAGCAACTTGGGTCCGAACCCTATGCGGGTCAGAACCGCAAACAGATATTCCCATGCCACGGTGTCGAACACCATTTTTGCGTCAAGCGCAAGCAAGATACCTTCTTCCTCTAACGTATCCACACGGCCCAGCGCGCCATGGACTCGACGCAAGTTTCGCGCCGTATTCCGACCCAGCATGAATCCCGACTGGTCCGGGTGAACCAGGTCGGTGAGATAAGGAAGCAGACGGTTAGCCAGCAGTTTGGCCAGAATTTTGGCCTCCACGGTTATCAGCGATATGGGTCGGTACGATGTGCACTCATCTACCGGTTTACCGGGTTTGTGAATAACCACGATGGTGGCCGCGCAGATATCAGCCGGTAGGAGGCCAATCTCATAGCTTTCATTATTTAGATTTAGCAAGTGGGGCGCTAGTTTCAGAGCCATGGGTTTGAGCAACTCAATGGGAAGCCCATTAGGGCTCATCGCCTTACCCGCTCGAATATCCTGAATAGCTTTCTGAATTTCATCAACCGAGATGTCCACGTCTAAAGCCTCTCTACCCTGTTGGGAGATGCATGTTACATCGATAGTAGCGAGGAGATCTGCCGCCATCGGAGCTTGTGAGTGTTGTCGAATTCCGTACACTTACTCGTAGTGATTCGTAAAAGTCTCAGCGATACCCTGGGGGTCGGTGATCAGAACGTCATCCGGCCCCTTAATTGCTCGCACCCATCTCGCTGACTGTTCCTTGCATTCCAGCCATGTCAATAGTTTGCCAGTTCGCTCGCCCTGCTCGTATACTCGGTGACGGGAGGCAAGGGCACACCTGTTGGCGTCCTCCAGGAGCAGTTGCCTATAATCCTGCCTCTTAATATTAAGACTGTGTTGAGTATCCGGATCAGGGCCCTGGGAGTTGACGCGCTCAAGACTTAAGATCTCCGTTTCCAATTCGATCACTCTCCGGTTACGCTCAGTCCTATGACCCACCATCATAGACAGTGCCCTCCCTTTTATCACAGCACCGTATGCACCCCAGAGTGTAATTGCCGACTTCACAGACCCTATGTTCTCCTCAAAATAATAGTCGGTATCTTTCCGTAAATTTTCCCTGATGTGTGGGATCTTTAGTGCCCATGGCTGAATCATGATGGGGCTGGGTTGTGGGGCGCGCTGAGCTCCGAAGGCCGCCAGGACCGGGGAATGATCCGACACTCCTCGCGCCAGGCACGCCGAATCGGTGAAGTCGTGTATGTGTTGTGCATGGGTAAATAGGTAGTCAATCCGTGATTGACTGCCATGTACACCGGATTGAAACGTGAAGAGTGTGTCATGGGGATGCGACCATCTCCAGATATCTACCACCCCCAAGGCATTAGTGAAATCACATAGTTGTGACCTGTTCGTCAAGTCCCGTCTGGGCGGGGACCGGTCAAGTAGGCCATCCATCGTCAGGTTAAAGTTGCCTCCCATAACCAGGGTACCCACAGGTAGGTTCAGTAATAGCGCCCCTACATCTGATAATGTCAAGCGTTGCAGACCCGGAGGGGCGTACACAGAGATAACATTAAGAACTCTGCCCTCCCATATACCCGTACAAGCAGCGTATCTCCCCTGCCGATCAGTCCAAGTGTTTTGTATCACATAAAGGCAGCCTTTACGAAGGAGGACCCCCACCCCTCTGGCCCCCGTGGTGAAGCCCGAGTGTACTACTATTCGATATCCCTTCCTATTGAGGGCCATACAAGAATTACCTATTAGATGGGTTTCTTGAAACAACACTATATCAAGCCCCTGACGATGGATATACTGCAACACAATGCCTCGCTTAATTTTGTCCCCTAACCCGTTGACATTCGATGTGATAAGTTTAAGTCCCTGACCTCCTGCCATTTGACTCTAATAGCGGTACAATGGTATACATGGAGAGTCTATAGCACATTAAACCCTCAACAGCATCTTTCAGAGCGGCTCCTAGTTTGTTACAGCGCAATACAATGCATTGAAACTTAACATCAGTGACCTGGCTATTGGTGCCAGCTAAGATGCACATATACAAGATGCCATTTTGTCCTGCTGCAAAAAGACATTTACAAATACCCCCCCCAACCAAACAAGCTCAAACTAACCCATACTTCCAGGAAATTACCCCCCTCCCTGCTTAACGGGACTAGAACCGCCCGCCACCCCCAACATGCAGAGTGCCTGTCGCCCACCCATGAACAACTTGAGGGAACGTGGGCTACCCCACTCCCAGTTCATCCACATGCGAGCAGTGGGTACCTGGTCCCCCGGCCCGACCCCACCCCCAAGACAATGCACAACACCGAGGCCCAATCCGGTTCTCTGCTATCAGCTTACGGTGTCTCTGATCGAGGACAAGTGCAGCAGTAGCCCCATTACATGAAATAACCATCATCAAGCAGCTAAACATGGGGAAAGAACACACCAATTGCAATTTTAAGTAGGTCCTTTGAGCGCAGGGTCATTCCCTTAAACAACCACAAGATGTGGTGAACAGCTAGCAAGGGTTCTCTCCCTCCTGCCCCGCCAGATCCGTAGTCATAGTTCCCACAGTTAAGAGGCTGGGATTCCGAGTCCACGCCATGAAGTGTTCTAAAGAGCCTCTGGGAACCAGGATTAATACCAAATAGTCTTACCAGCTTCCACGGTTAGCGCCCCCCTGTGTGTCCCTGGGAGTCAGAGTCCGAGTGTGGAGGAGAGCGTCTCTGCTGGCGCCAATCCTCTGCCTTATCGGCAGCCGAGAATCCTTTCTTCACCTTCTTTTCGACTGTGCGCCAACCCTCCAGCCAGTCCCAGGCATCCTCCGGACGAGTGAAAAACCACAACTTCCCATTGTCTTCCACTCTCAACTTGGCGGGGAACATCATTGCATATTTAACCTCTTGGTCTCGGAGAGCCCGTTTCACCTCCAGGAAACTACGTCGCTGTTTCTGCACTCTCAGTGTGAAGTCGGGAAAGAACATGACTTTGCTGTTCTCGAGGGTAAGCGGCGGGGCCGCTCTCGCCGTTTGAAGAATGATATCACGGTCTCAGAAGTTGAACACTCGAGCAAGGAGCGGCCTAGGGGGTGCCCCCGGCTTCGGTCGGCCTCCCGGCACACGGTGGGCTCTTTCAATCGAGAAACATTTAGAGAGTCCTCGGGGCTGTAGATGTTTAAGGACCAGTTCCTCGACAAAAAGGTCCGCTGCGTGCCCCTCTGCGTGCTCCGGAACACCAAGAATGCGTACGTTGTTTCACCGCATTCTACCTTCATAATCATCTAACTGTAGGGCCATCGCTTCGTGGGAGGAGCGCAGTTCGGTGACTTGCCGCTTGAGAAGGTTAGTGTCGTTACTCAGTTCCTTGGTGGTGCTCTCTACTGTGCCCACTCGCTCCGCAATTTTCCTCATATCCTCCCGGATCAGTCCCACATCTGTGGCCACCGTGTCAATCCTCACCTCGAGGGATGTCCTTATCGCCGTAATTGCCTTGAGGAGATCCTTATTCGTGGGTTCCGCCGCGCCGCCCGGGGCCGCCGTCTCTCTGCGGTCCTCGTTCTGTAGCTTTTGCCAAGCAAATTTCTCCAGCTTGGCCTGGGCAGTCGTCCTATTGTTGCTTCCAGACGCCATGGTCTCAGTCACCAATGGCACCACCCGATGTCAGGGCGCGGCTGCTACTCCCCGCCGCCTGCAGTGGAGTCGTCCACTCAGCCTGTCGGATTTCGCAGAGCGCACCCCAACCAGAGGGGTAGTTAACAAAATGTACTGCGCTAATATAGTTCCAGTGGCGCCCACCCACACCGGCTTCGTAGCAATATAGGACCAGGGCAGGTTAGGTCTCTTCTCCCACGGCACTCAAGACATCTACTCCACCTCTGCTCCCACTGCCCCACCCGTTGATCTGACCAATACGCGGTGCGGGTTAGAGGTCCCAGGTATCCACCTATCTATATTGCATCCACAAGTGCGTAGATTACAGCAATGATCAGGTACTGCCTCTGTCCTCCCAGGGCCCCGGCGTCACACTCTCCTACCGTGCTGGAATTCAAGCTTTCTCTAGGCCACCAGGGGCCCACCAACAGGTCTCACTAGGCATCAGCGCTCCAGCAAGGATGATATATTGACGGGCGCCAAGACCGGGTCCTCTCAATCAGCTGCAGGACCATGCGCCATTCCCCCTGGGCACGTCGTGGGTTGTGAGGTCGCCAAAGATCACCATGCCGTCTTAAATCAGCCTGCGACAATCCCCCTAAGTCACAATATTAGAGGCCGCAGGGCCGCTGCCGGGCTCACTCACGTGGGCAGATCGTAGCCTGGTCATTTTACCCCTGCAGGGGCCGTCACAGCAATCACTCGGCCCTCGCCTCTTTTGGGTCCATAGAATGGATCTCCGCCGCAATTGCCGGTCCCCGGGTGAAATGCCGAAATTTGCTCCCCGTCATTCGTCGTGGGCTCCGGAGGGGTAGGGGTTTCCCCGCTCTGGTGCACCTCTTCCGGCGGGACCGCCAGCAAGGACTCGGTCCACGGAGCTCCTCACGGATTCAGCCGCCGATCAGGCCCAAACTTGACCGAAATGTCGCTGGAGACCACCGGACATCAGAGAGGGCATCTGGGTGCAAGTCAGGCCCGCGGGACACAGGAATATCAGGATAATTCGGGAGTGGCGCTCTGGAGCAAAGCTACCGAGCGGCCATTCCCGTCGGCGGTTAGCCACGCCCCCCAAAAACAAGGCTTTCTTAGCCAAAGGCCAACACCTCTAGACGCTTAGCTATCTTTAGTGGAGAAGCGGCAGTGGGGAACGGATGTGTGAGGGGACTACCGCACCCAGTAATGGCTGCCTTTTACTACCCAACCAGGTGCAGTGAAGGTACGGCATTGGAGGTATGTCATTGCTTATATTTGGGCCATGGAACCCTTGCTATGCTGCAGGGCACCTCTCAAAGATGTGCAACAATCAGTAATCTGTTTCTGTTTGTTTGGGGATGGTTAGTTTAATGCAGCTGACATGCTATGGCTCGATGGTTTCAGTAGGGAAAACCACGTTACCAAGATGGATTTCATGCTTACGGCACGTCCATTGTCCTTGAGCAATGCCCAGAGAAGGGCTTTGGATGAGCCTCCTTCAGCTGTGTGTTTGTTTGGGTGAGCAGCTTTCAGCCATGTGTTGAAGAAAGTATCATTCACATTTTGATTCAGGTTTCTTAGCTTGCACCATCTTAGTCATGCAGCAGCATCCTCGCACAGCCAGGCGGACCCCTGGCCACCTCTGATGTTCCACTCAAAACCCAGCCAGTGCACCCGAAGACTGGCTTCTAAGTCTCCTATGCATGGAGCAAACTGTAGTCACTTCTGATACACGCTACTGGAGCCCTGGCGGAAGTGAGAGGGTAGAGCAAAACGCTGCCTTTCCTTTTATGTCCAGGCGCGGATGTCCTAGGCAGAACTCCATTATGACCACTGGACGGTACACTGACAAGGTTTCTATGGTTTGTTTGGGGCATATTATCAAGGGCAGTATCGCCACTTTAGCTGCACTTTTTGCCGCTAAAGCGGCGATATTTTTATCGCCCTATTAGCAAGCTGTTGCTAACAGCTGTTAGCGACAGCTTTATGGCGAAAGCGGCCGTTTTCTTGCCGCTTTGCATGTCAGCGATAATTATCACTAATGACATGAAAAGTAGGCGTTCCCAACTAAAAGCGACTGAAAACAGTCGCAAACACAACTTCCCCCTATTAGCAATGCCCGCGAAGCGATAAAATAATTTGCGCTAACCGCGATTATCGCTGGAATCTAACACCTCTTTAAAACTTGACTTAACCATTCTAGTCAATGGGAGGTGGATTGTAAGGTTAAGTCCTCACCTGCCTAAGAGCAAGCTTTTCATTAGCGCGTGGAATTTATCGCTGGATTTCGCGCGCTATTGCTGGGTTTCGCCGCTATCGCTGGATTTTCTGTCGCCTTGGAGATAAGCGTTGATAATAACGCGTTATCTCCGCGATGTAATCCAGCGATAGCCGGCGATAAAAAAAACAGCGCTAAGTGCGCTTTGCGTTAATTATCGCACATCCTTGGTAATATGCCCCTTTGTTTTTTGTGCCAATGTATTCCCCGGGCCCATTTTTCAAGTCCTCATTTCCCTACACGGTGACTGCAGTGGAGGTATGACACTCATTACCAGTGTATTGTATGAGTCCCTATAGAGGCGGGTTCACCACCCTCATGTGATAGGCCCCATGGTCCCCCACTTTCAGGTCTCTAACTCCTGCAGTCCAGTTATCAATAGTCTTAACAACTGGTGGAAATTCCACAGTCCCAATAACCGTACATTTTTTGCGAAGACAATGAAACCAGTGGCTAAACCTATAGACTTGGTATGTAACTGAATGCGTCTTTTCATTACATTCACTCATCCATTTCTCTATGCGCTCATCCTTCCTTGCACTCACTTGCCTGTGCATCAACCCAATGACTCATTCTTGCATTCACCCACTCTACCACCACAATAACATACACGCACACAAACTCACCAACCATGAGTTAAGTGGAATGAAAAATGTGGGTGATCTCTAAAAAGGGCATGGCCAAAGAAGAGCAACTAAGGGCGTCTTTGTGAGTGTGTCAGTTAATTCCAACCCAAGGGTTAGAAATTCTGATTTTGAAGGTATTTAAAGCATTCAATAATTATCGAATCAATTAAATAACTCAACCTTGATTCAATTGATCTGCTGAAATTTAACGGAGGAAGAGCATACCGTATTTATCATATTATGCAGATTTTGGTCTGTTGAACAACAAAATGTGCATGATATTCCCCACAAACTCATAATAAGAGTTATTTATCACACCTGATAATTAACGTACCCCATGGTATAGGTATTAATCAGGTGCGTTAAATAACACCTAAACTCCTAATCGGGCCCTAAGTAGCCTTTCAAAGAAGCGTGGCCTATGTAATTAAGGACGTGGCTTAAAACATGTCAACTAAAACCCTGTGCTTCACAAAGCTCTCCACCTAACCAGTATGTTTGGAGCGCCTCTGTGAGTTTTCTGTTATTGCATCAAGAGGTCATGCAAAAAGCAACACATATACCTAAAACAAGCCAGACATATTGACTTTGCCAAAGTTTGTTAGCTGTATCAGCTTAATGAACAACAACAATTTTGTTACGTATAATTATAACTGAAAATGTTTCAATTCTGAAAATATGAGAATAGATAAAACTCTACTAAATTCTGTGGAGGGGTAGCGGCCTTTGGAGTTTTTCAGATCCCCCCATTCACCCCTTCACACCACCTTCTTCTGAAGTCTCTCTGTTGTTAGCCACTTATGCGTTTTTTCTCCCCTCAGCTTTCTGAAACCCTATATGTGCATGTCTCACATTTCCCCGCAATTACAATTGGCACACGTGACCATTGCTTTGGGCGCTCCACCAAGAGACTGAGGTGTGCATGTGCATGTAGGGGCAGATTTACAAGCCCCTTGCGCCACTTTTGCGTCACTTTTAACATGGGAAAAGTGGCGCAAGGGGCTTGTAAATCTGCCCCGTAGTCTTTTATGATCCACTACAGGCAGGGTTAGAAACTCACACTGCCTTGAACCTCAAATATTCACAGCTCTCAATCGTGCCACATCATAACCCTGCTCCCACAACCGAACTCATCCAGGCAGCTGGTGGCGATTCAGTTCAAAGTATGCACTATACCAGAGGCATGTGAGGCATGACAAAAGAACTAGAAAAACAGGACATTTTGATAAAAGCCAATACTCCCAGGGACTACAAGATTGAGAAACACATATGAAATGTAAACCGAGATTTCAGCGCTGACATGGAACGCATTAAGGGTGTTTACAGTCATTGTTGAGAAACCCCTTAGTGTTTTTAACAGTAAAATTAAGAAGCAGAATATAGAGCCGATCCGTTTCAAAGGTGTTTTTAAATTAGTGCAGGGTCTGAGACCCGGCAGAACCCACCCCAATTAAACCCCACTCTTCTATGAATAGTGAATTTTAATTATAACCCAAACATATCGGCTGTGCCAATGTTTGGTTTTTGTGTTTCGTTATTCAAGTACAGACTAATCAGAGAGAAGTTTGAAACTTTTGCCTGCCAACAAACCACCACAGGAAGTGTGAAACAAAGGAGGCACCGAGGGAAGTATGAAAGAAAATGGAAAACGCATACTTATTTGTTCATGTTTGCGGTTCTCTAAAGTGCGAACCAAGCGAAAAAGGCACCAGGACACTCATTCGATTTAAAAAAATAAAATAAAAATGACTCATCTTGAATAAACAGATAAACAGTTTCAAGGGCCGAGACAACACCCAACTGTATTACAAGCGTGCAATAAAAACATTTACAACTTCAGGTTGAGTCTTGTGATTGACTATACGTCATTGCGAATACAGGAACCAGGGGAGAAAGGTAAACTCGTGGCAATGAAATGCAAATACTGGCAATCGTGTTGGCTCTTGTGTAATAAAAAGATTATGTCAAAGTTCCCTAATACAGAACGCGGCATAGCATGGGCAGCAGCAGCGCTAATTTCCCCAACACAGATAACAAGCATTGGCATAGCCAATAGGTCTCGCCTTTGGGACCTTATAAGCGTTTAGCCATGCAACAGTTGATGTTGTTGCACCAAGGCTATTGTGTTGGATAACTAAACACTTATAAGGTCCCAAAGGCGAAACCTATTGGCTATGCCAATGCTTGTTTTTTTAGCCATTTCCACCGCTTCTAGCTCTCACCTTCCTGCCGGCCCCTCCCACCACCCAGTGTTACATATGGAAGCCGGTGCGCAGCCACGCCTAAGGCAAACCCGTTTGTGCCCATCCGCACCTGGACCGTGCCCAGCACCAGGACCCCTGGCTCTTCCACCCCACGAAGATACACTGCAGCAGACCTTCGAGCCCCTGAACCCCAGATGCGCCAACAATCTCTGCTGCTGCACATCCCCATGAACCACCAAAGGACCATTCTTCTGTCGACACTGTCGCTTCACTGAGGCTTCCAACGGCACCAGCAACACTGCCAACATGGCTGCACTCGCTACATCAACCGAGACCCCCACAGTGACCCTCCAGGGCATCCCACTCAATGCACGTTCTTTCAGGAAACGTGCCGCAGAGATCTGGGACATGCTCTCCTCCCACACCCCAGACATTATCTTCTCACAGAAACCTGGCTTCACCCTGCATCCGCACCAGACATCGCCACCGCCATCCCTGAAAGTGATAAGATCACACACAGACACTAAACCAAAAAGCACAGAGGTGGAATCGCCATCATCTACAGGGACAACATCCGCTGCACCAGTAATGGAATATCAGCTCCACACAGATGGGAAAAGCACCATAAGAGGTACCCTTGCCTACAGACCACCAGCACCACGCCCCAGCTTCTGCAACACCATCCCAGACATCATCGCCTCACTTGCAATCGACTTAGAGCACTACATCTTCATGAGGGACCTTAACTTCCACCTTGACGACCCCAGTGACACCAACTCCACCGACCTCCTGGAAAGCATGAGCAACATTGGATTCAAGCAGCTTGTAACCGACCCCACCCACATCACAAGACACACGCTCAACCCCATCTTCACCTCCAGCAACAGACTCAGATACATCCACACCACACCACTCACCTGGTCTGACCACCACTGTGTACATTTCACCATCACATGACCAAAGTACCCCAGCGCCAGCCCCATCCGATTCATGTGCAGAGACTGGAAAAAGGTATCAGAAGACTAGTGGAATGATACACTCTGCTCCCACCTCCCAGACCTTACACACGACCCCAAACAAGCAGTAAATAACTTCGCTCAGTGGATCACAAAATGTGCCAATACCATCAGCCCCGCCAAGACAACGAAGGCCAAACAGCAAAGAAAAAGAGCAAGCTGGTTCAATGAGGAACTGCACTCAAAAGGAAGTGCCGGACCAGCAAAAAAACAGAAGACCGCAACACCTACAAGACTGCTCTCAACCAGTACCACCGCCTCCTGAAAGAAACCAAGAACACCCTAGCAGACCGCATCGAAGCCAGTGCAAGCCACAGCAAAGAACTCTTCACCATTATGAAGGAGTTTACTAATCGACAATGACATCACTCCCTCCCAGGAACTGTGTGACAACCTCGCAGACTTCTTCCATGACAAGATATTGACCATCTATGAAAACTTTGAACGTCAACCCTCCGCAGCAGACAGCATCAACCGGCTCACACCCAAGAACACAAATGCCGAACACCTACTCACCCACTGAGAACCCCTCACCACGCTAGACACTACTGCCAACATGAACTCCGTGCACTCTGGGGCCCCCATGACCCCACCATGTCTACAACCTCGGAAGCAAGACAATCGGTGACAAACTCAGGAAGGTCCTGAACACATACATCACTGCGGCCTTCTTCCCTGAGGAATGGAAACCCGCTGAAGTGAGGCCCCTCCTAAAGAAACCATCTGCCGACCAGGCCGATCTGAAGAACTACCGGCCCATCTCACTACTCCCCTACCCAGCAAAAGTCCTTGAGAAAGCGATTAACCAGCAACTCACCCAACACCTAGAAGACACAACCTCCTGGACCCTTCCCAATCCAGATTTCAAACCAACCACAGCACCAAGACAGCCCTGATCGTAGCCACTAACGATATCAGAGCCCTCCTGGACCACGGAGAAACAGCAGCCCTCATCCTCCTGGACCTTTCCGCCGTGTTTGACACCGTATCTCGCCACATCCTGATCAACAGACTCCACCACATCGGGATTCAAGGAAATGCCTTCAAATGGATCGCCTCATACCTCTCCGGCAGAAGCCAAAAGATCTGTCTGGCGCCATTCACCTAGAGCCAAAGAAGATCTGCGGGTCCCCCAGGGTTCTCCCCTAGCCCGACCCTCTTCAACACCTACATGACCCTCCTGGTCGACACTGTCAGATCACACTGCCTCGACATCATCTCCTATGCTGACAAAACACAGATCATCCTCTCTCTGTACAAAGACTCCCCCAACCACGAAAGCTAACTTCCACCGATGCATGATGAACGTTGCGGACTGGATGAAGGACAACTGTCTTAAACTCAACTCAGAGAAAACAGAAGTCCTCATCTTTGGGAACAACATCTCACCGTGGAACTGCTCATGGTGGCCCGCAGAGCTCGGCACAATTCCTGACCCAACTTACCAGGCCTGTAACCTAGGCATTGTCCTGGATAACAAGCTATACATGAAGAAACAAGTCAGCGCAGACTCTTCCGCCTGCTTCCACACCCTGCGCATGCTCTGCAAGATCTTCAGGTGGCTCCCAGTAAACACCAGAAGAACCATTACGCAGGCACTCATCACCAGCAGACTGGACTACAGTACACGCCCTATGTAGGAATCACTGCACACCTCCTGAAGAGACTCCAAAAATTACAGAACTCAGCGGCAAGACTCATACTCAACTTCCCCAGAAGGACCCACATCACACCCCACCTCAGGAAACTAAACTCGCTCCCGATCCAGAAGAGATGCCAGCTCAAAATGCTGTCCCACACCTACAAGGCCCTGCACAACGAAGGGCTAGCATACATCAACAACCGCCTAATCTTCCACCAACCATCCAGACATCTCTGTTCTGTCTCCCTCTGCATCGCAGACACCTCACGGATCCGTCAAGCCAACAGCGGAAGACACTCCTTATTGTACCTGGCAGCCAAGGCATGGAACATCCTCCTCCTGCACCTAAGGATTGCACCATCACTCCAACAATTCAGAAGAGATCTAAAGACCTGGTTGTTTGAATAAACAACCTCCCCACAACAACTACAGTTCCAGCACCTTGAGATCCTCACGAGTGAGTTGCCACACTCTACAAATGATTGACTGATTGAAAGGTAGACTTCAGCAGTTCACTGCAAATGATCTAGCAGATCATGCTTTGGGAGGCATGGTCATCTTTGCTAGCATTCACTTGTCCCTCTCCTGCAGATGGGGCAAGGCTCAGGAAGGAAGCGTTACCTCCACACCCACTCGTCCTCATCATACTCATTAATCATGAGGGTGAGTTTTGCCCGGGAATCTTTGAATACTGCTCCAGTGCCCCAGCTGGGTTTCTGAAACAGGTTAAGTTCCCAACATCCTCGTCTTACTTGTCTCATACTGAGAAAACGACTGAGGTAGCTGTGTGGAGTGGTCCCTGCTGGTCTTTGATCAGCACTAACATACTTCTGTTTGGTTGCCCATACCACACAGATGGTGCTCCGGGGGATAAGGTGTGCTGGAGAATGTGAAATGATCCATGCACTTTCTAGGAGTCAAAACACCAGATCTACCCCTGAAAGGTGTGTTAGGTTCATGAAATGTCCTCCTCCTGTCAGCACTCCGCTTCGTTCTTTATGGAGGTGAATGTTATTCAGGCTATGAACTGCATTGCTTTGCAGAGATATTGAATAGTGTAGTCGCATGTGTGTTTGGTTTCAAGAAGCGGCTCACTGTGCATGCGTGGGCTTTCAATTTGACTGGGGTATTCTGAAAGGACTGTTGCATCACTTCCAGGGTACCCCTCAACAAAGTCTTACTATTCATCCAACCATTATGGATGTGATACTTAGGGATTGGAAGGATCTGGATAAAATAGTCCTTCCCCACTTCATGGCTCTTCTTTACATATTGTCGTAAATGGAGGATAAATTACCTAGAGCAGTTTCTGCGGATTCCCTGGTGTGCAACCTGGTTGTGCATAAAGAGTGGAGAGGCGGATCTTGAAAGATCTATCAGATAAGATAAATTCTTCCTTGACAAAATTATATTTGTGATGTCACCTGGTATTAAGAGCTCAAATACTTGGGTCACATCCAGCTCAATCCTAAATTAAAGCTTTCACGTAGATGTTTAAATCTGTGGAACATGGCAATAATGTTCTGATTTGCTTGAAGGGACGGACCATCAGATCAAACTCTCGGATAGCTCTTTGGATGCCGTCCATGGCTCACTTTGGTTAGAAGTCCCTTCACTGCATCACAACGGAACGTAAAGAGTGGCATACCGACACAGCACAAAAATAGGTTGCTCTTCTTTTGCCATTTGAGGGAACTTAGCAGTTTGGTCCAGAAGAGACGATACATAGGCTATTTAACGAGAGGGCGCATATTTGCTCTTTTAGGTAACTGCATCAGCAGCAACAGCTGACCTTGAGTTATGGGAAGAAGTATTCCTTTAGTTAACCTTCCAGAAGGCAGCAGCTCAAACTCAGTCCAGGAAAGTCAAATGGAAGAACTAGAATGATTGCAAATCTAAGAACCAGAAACAGATGTCATCAAATCAACAGTGGTCCTACCAATGCTGAAATTTACCATGGGTTTTTGGTAGGAGGTTGCGTACATTATTTCATAGAGGCCTGAAAAAAACATTTCCTCAGACCAATGGGTCCTTCAAGTGGTCAGAACAGGATACAAGATCGAGTTTTCTTTGCCTCGATCAGAATCATGGGTCAAAACAACTTCATGGCCATTCTGCCGGAATAACAGGTTGGCAATGCCTCAAGCTGTTCATTCCTTACTTCAGAACCAAGCAACTGTGAAAGCCCCCATGCATCATAATTGGGATTGGGAGTTTACTCCCTTGCTTTCCTGGTCCCAAGGAAGTCGGGGGGGATTCGGACTGTTGACAGACTTGAAGCATACAACTTGCCTGTTCCCTTTAAAAAGGAGGCTTTGCAGGGGTATTGTCAGGTCACCGGATGCTGTAGCTCAGAAAAGACCACAGTAACAACAAGGAAGGCGAACACAGCAACACAAAATACAGACATGCTTAGGCAGTGCAAACATTTCCAAGGACAAGGCATGTCGGTCACGCTACACCAGCAACACTAGAGTCTGCCACAGCAAGTAGCACTTCCGGGTCAATGGAGGCAGAGTTAATACAAAGGCGTAATATGTGCATACACAGCCAAATGGAAGTAGAAGTCTTTAACACTGCCTTACTTATTGTAATTGCATTTATATAGTGCTTACTACCCTTGACGAGGCATCAAAATGCTTTTTTGGCGAGTAGCACGCTACTCCGGAACCCAAAAGGATTAGTGGTGAATTAGAATAGTGAAATATGAAATTAATTTGAGTGGTGGATATGCTTGTCTGTTATTTGGATTGAGAAGGATAGTGGAGGGATAGAAGAGGGAAAGGTTTGCATTTATATAGCGCTTTCTACCCCGATGATGTGATAAAGCACTTTTTGGCGAGCAGCATGCTACTGCGGAACCCAAAAAGGATTAGTGATGTATAAGTGCATGGAAACAGGAAATTAATTTGATTTCAGCGGTGGACGTGTTAGTCTGTTATTTGGATTGTAAAAAGATAGTGGAAGGATAGAAGAGGGAAGGGTTTGCATTTATATAGCGCTTGCTATCCCTGATGAAGCGCTTTTTGGCAGGTCGCATGCTACACCGGAACCCAAACAGTAGACTAGTGGGGAAATTAGTATAGGGTAATATGAAATTAACTTGAGCGGTGGACATGCTAGTCTGCTATTTGAATTGAAACGGAATAGCGGAGGAATAGAAGAGGGAAGGATCTAGATTTTTTGTTTAAGTTCATAGCAGTAGGAGGAGGTTTGGGATGAGTAAAGAGGAGGTGGAGGGTGTTTTGTTCTTGTATGGTGGCATTTTGAGGCGAGGTGCCACTTGAGAGGAGGTTCCTTTGATGAATGTATTTTCTGATTTTATTCCTGATGAAGAGTGGTCCTGTTCCATGTATTGCTTTGTGGGTGATACGAAGCAGCTTGAATGTGGATCTTCTGGAAACCGGTAACCAATGTAGGGCTTTCAAGGCAGGGGAGATGTGGGCTTGCGGCTTTATATGTACGAGTAGTCTGGCAGCCGAGTTCTGAATTCGTTGTAGTCTTTTCATAGTTGTTAAAGGTGATCCGTGGTAGAGGCTATTGGCGCAATCAAGTTTGGACAGAACAAGAGAGATGGTAGCCTGAAACTTGTGTGGAAACCCCAGGTGGGGGAAGATGCGTAGCAGAGTTTTTATAGTAACAAAACTTGATCTTGCTAGTTTGGCCACTTGGACATTCATTGATAGCTTGGAGTGCATGGTAATTCTGAGGTTTCTTACTTCCTTCGATACTTTAGGCGGCGTTCCCAGATCATCAGGCAAAGCGGTGAGTGGGTCATAATTTTTCCAGTCGCCACACAGGAGTATTTCCATTTTGGAAGCACTCAATTTGAGATGGCTCCATGTCATCCATTGATCCACGGCTCTGAGACAACTGAAAATTGGTGAGTTTCCAATGTCTCTGGGGCATTCCACTTTAAGGAGTATTTGTTTGTCATCTGCATAGTTATAGCATATGAGGTGAAATTGATTGACTATAGCTGGTAATGACTTTATGTAGATGTTGAGAAGCATGTGTGAGATGATAGAGCCTTGAGGGACCCATGCTTTTGTGAAGTATGGTTTGGAAGAGAAAGGGGGGTATGAAATACATTAGTTCTGTTGTGAAGGTAGGATGTGATCCAGTCTAGAGCAGTCCCCTCTATGCCAGCTTCGTAGAGTCTTTTTTTATCAGAGTGTCATGGTCAACCGTGTCAAAGGAAGCTGAGAGGTCAAAGAGAGGTAGTGCAGCAACCTCATTCTGGGCAACTGTGTTCTTAAAGTCATCTCAGATGGCAAGGAGGGCAGATTCAGTGCCTCTTCCTGGATGGAATCCCGTTTGGAAGTCTGAAAGTATGGCATAATCTTCAATGAACTGTGACATCTGGGCAAATGCTGCTCTTTCTATCAGTTTGCTCAGGAAAGGTCCATTTGTAATCAGTCTGTAGTTGTCGGGGTTCAGCGGGTCCAGGTTTGTTTTCTTTATTAATGGGCGTATGTATTACTTTTTTTAGTTCTTCTGGAAATATTCCTGTAGTTAAGGAATTGTTGATGATTCTTCTTACTGGTGTGGCAGCAGAGGTTGTTAGAAGAATTCTCTTGAAGGTTTGTGGTGGTCATGGGTCAGAAGGGCTGCCGGCAGGCCTGCTTGCTTTGATCATGTCCATAAATTCATCATGTGAAATTTGTTACAAGAAATGAAGAGGCTGTGTTAGCATATTCTTGGATTGTAGTTTTGGAAAAGGGTTGGTGCTGATGGTTTTTCTTTGTTTTAAATATGAGTCCAATGTGTCTGCTTTGGCCATGTAATGATTTGTCAGTTTGTCTGTGAAATCTTGAGTAATGGGATGAGCTCCTGCTAGGCAAGTTGGTTTACGAAATTCAGTTAGAATTTTATAGAATTCTTTATTTGCACATTTAGCATTTTCAATTCTGTCTGAATAGTATTTGTTTTAGCTTTTTTGATAGCTGACTTGTATAACCTGTTAAGTTTCTGGAGGCATTTTTGTCTTGATAGGTCTTCGTTTTGAGCCAGGCACGTTGTAGCTTTCTAATTTGTTGTTCTATCTCTTTTAGCTATGTATTTCTCCAAGGTGCCTGTTTTCTTTTGTTCTGTTGTGTCGTTTTTAGTGGTTTTAGGATATCAAAAGCTTCCTGTAGCCACTCATATAGTTTTTGAACTGAATTTATTGTGTCTAGATCTGTACTGGATGTTAGCTCTATTTCTAAGTGTTCAAAATGTAGTTTGTTCCATGGTCGATAGATGGATGCATGCAAGGTGGTTTTAGGTGGGCGGTTTTATGTTGGAAAGCAAGCAAATTGTGGTCTGACCATGTGAGTGGAGTTATTGTTTGAAAGGTAACTAGTTCTGTATTCGCAAAAATGACATCTAGAATGTGTCCAGCAACGTGTGTGGGTTTGTGGACGATGTGATGTAGGTTCAGTGCATCTAGGCCAGTGATTGTTATCTCCAAATTACCTTGTGTGTTAAGAGGATTGAGAGATTTCATTAAGTCATGTGCCAAAGGTGGCCAGGTGTGACCGACTCTGCCCGGAGCACTCACATGCACCAGCCTATTCTGACATTTTCAAACTAATGTGTCTCTGCCAAAATGCATTTCTGCAAGGCAGGCAACAGCATGCATTCATAGACCAAGTGCTTACAATCCCCTGTAAAAAAACAAGTGAAATAATTAGTTGAGCAGTCACAATCCTCAATGTGTGAAATGAGTATTTATGAATTGAGAAGGGGGTCGTTTGGCATCTAAGGAGTCAATACAAGGTGTCTCTTCTCACCTGTAGGGTACAGTTCTTTGGAGCTGTATTGTTCTTTCTTCTGCAGCAGTGGTGTTGCTATCATTAGCTTGGAATGTACAGATTCACCAGGACAGAGAGGTGCTAGAGACTCATTGCACCCTGTTTATGGCTGTCTTTAGCCACCCAAACAAGGCTGGTTAAGGGCACATGGCACCCTGATAGGCCACTGAGCACAGATTATATAATCTTAGTAAATCTATCATCCCTGAAGGGCAGCAGCCTGTGCCCTTTGGCGTTTTCGCCTCAGCTTGACGGAGCACATCCTCCTAAGCAGGAGGGAGCATTAGCTGACCTTACAGAATGGATCCTACTGTTGTTGTGAATGACACTCTCCATTTCACCCTTGCCCACTCCTGGCTGCCATCTGGTCCAGTGTCATGAGAGTCACTTCAGCAAATGCAGTGTTTTAACCAACAGTAATGTAAATGCAGTGCTTAATTTTTGTGGGTGGTTGCAGATGCTGAGCACCGGCACTCATTTTTTTGTGGATTGGGAAATATTTTCCATCATCAGACAGTGGCCCGAGAAAAGCAGAGAAAGGAGGGGGAGAGAAAGAGGGGTAAACAGTGACAAAGGAAGAAAGCGGGGCTGAAAAAAAAACCTGGATGAGTGTGATAAAGAGGTAGGAACTACAGGGTGGTAGAAGAAAGAGGCAAACCTGGCACTCGGCAGTAGTCTCCTGAGAAAGTGTTTTGGCTGTGCACTTTGGTACACAAGTTAAGTGTTTATAAATGCTGGGGCTTGAAGACCCATATCTATAATGGAAAGAGTGAAATTCACTGCATTGCCAGATCCAGCCAGATGCACCAGACACTTTGGTCTAGTAAGGAGCCTTTGCTTTTTGGTCACAGCTTGAGACATACAACTTTCCAGTAAAAATATAGCAGCAGTGTTGAGAAGTATAGAAAAGTACAGGTACTGCCCTATATGTAGTATAGCACCTGTTCTGAGGAGCTCTGATTCTGTGAAATACAAGGTACAACACCCCCATTGAGTAGTGTTGGTAATGTCCAATAAACGTATTTCACTTCAGGGGAAAGGGCAATGGATAAAATGTAAGCAGAAAGGGGTAGACATTGAGTACTATGTGAGACATGGGTTGGTTGATAGGTGGGTGGGTGGATTTTGTGTGTCCCCCCCATGCAACAGTCCAAATTCAGTGTGAACACATGTAGAAGTCTGGGACTGGTCTGAACCTTTTTTGGTATTACCCCATTAAAAAAACAAAATAATTACACCACCCTTCTGATAGGTGTTGCTCCTACCCAGGCAGGAAGTGTTACCCATGTCCTTCATCTTTTGAATACAGTCCTCTTTTCTTCCTGCAGGTCCCCCACTCTGTCTGCAGTGAGAGTTGTCCTCCTGGGTACAGAAAGGCCGCCAGAGAAGGGGAGCAAGCCTGCTGCTTTGACTGTGTCCCCTGCTCCCATGGAGAGGTCAGCAATGGCACAAGTGGGCTTGGGTTTCTTATATTGAGGATGTTAAGTACCACTAAAAAGTCACTGACAAATGTACAGTTGTGGAGCAAGATGTTTCTGCTTTTGCTCTTGGACAGTGTAACGATCTGGTGGACTGGATGATACATATATTGGATAATTTGGTTGTCAAAATACTAAAGTCAATAATATCAACCTATACTTGTATCAAATGCACAATATCAATGTTCAACATATCGCCAAGTTAAACTCACAAGTGTACATTTACTATGCTAATGCCAAATTTACTCACTTTTGATAGTAGATATTCTATAATAATGACTAAAGCAGTTCAAAATGTTTATATAAAGAAGTCGCTATGCACCTAGATAGTGAACAATCGTAAGGTAGGTCATATCTGAAGAGAATACTTAATCAGTTGATGGCTCATATCATGTGTGCACAGAGCCGTTTATTAAGGTGTGGAGCAGCAGCCAGGGCGACTGATTCCGGATCCTGGGGCTCACGGTTCGATCCCCGGCGCCGGATCAGCCCAGCACCATGTGACTCTGGGCAATAGCTCGCTTTATCTTCCCGACGGCCCCCAGTGCCAGGACACCTCTCCGGAGGTAGCTGTGTGCTTTACAAATACTGGACATTTACATTTGAGCAGGTTTGGGTGCCTCACCCTCCCATGCAACAGAAGATGCTCTAAAGTGGCAACCCGATCAGGGGACAGGACTAATGCCCAGAAGTTCCAGGTACCACACTCTGCTGGCCCCATCCGGAGCCACTAGGATAACTTGGCCCCGTCACTCCTGATCTTCATATGAACTCGGGGCATGACAGGCAAAGGCAGGAAGGCGTACAGGAGTCCTGTGCTCCAATGTGCAAATGTTTTGACACTGCATTCTCAACAGTGGCAAAAAGAGTTAGCAAAGGTTCTCTTCAATGTCGGAAGATGTCTTGTGCCACTTCGGATGCAGACCCCATTCGTGAAGCACCAGCTGAAATTGTCCGCCCTAAAGGTATGGAGCCAGGTTTGCGCCGGAAACCAGAGTCCTCTAATCGCTACCTCCACAACCCAGCAGGGGTAGAGAAGGGAGAGGCACTGTCATTGGTCCGATTGAAATTGAGTAGCCACCATTGCAGATCACATGCTGTCATCTCCAAAACATGGATGCTGTCTGAGAGGTTGCCTTGGTGCTGGGTCCATTGGGACTTTAGATTCCACTGCAGAGCCTGCATATTCCACCTGGTGTAGTTAACAAGTAGGATGCAGGAGGCTAGCACCAAGATCCAGGAGCGAAGATGAAGTACGCTATCATAGGCCAAATGTCCTGGGCCGTTGCAGCAGAGGGTAGGCCTTGTACTGCACTGTGTCCAAGACAGCTCCTATAAAATGAATCCTCTGTGATGGCATCAGGTTCGACTTAGTCTGGTTGATCGTGAGCCCCAATGTTGTCAAGAGGTTAGCCGTTGTCTGGAGGCGGTCTACGAGTGAGCTTGCCTTTAACAACTGGTCCAGGTAGGGGAACTAGTATCTCTGACCTCCACCACTTTTGTGAACACCAAAGGGCCACTGATGAGGCAGAAGGGGAACACAGCAAACTGAAAATGCTCCTGGCCTACTATGAACTGCAGGTAGCGTCTGTGGGATTGCATGATGTGAGGGAGGTGTGGTGGAGCAGAAAGAAGCGACCATGGATAACCATGCTGAACGATCTGGAGTACCCACCTGTCGATGGATCACCACCCTGGGAGAAAGTAATGGATTCTGCTTCCTAACATGGTGGCTGTGTACCACTAAAGGGAAGCTAAAGTGGCTTGGAAGCTCTTACCACTTAGAAGTGAGACTTAGAGGACTGAAACCCGGGTTGACCTGTGAGCTGCCTGCCAGATCCACATCCTCTGCCACTGAAGGACATGGTTGACTGCAGAGGGGATTGGGGATACTGGCACTGCCTGTAGGCCAACCCCCGGAGTAGCCATGGAATTTCCTGAACTGGTGAGGCAATTCTTTGGCAGGGGTCGAAAGACCCCGAAAGCGTGCCTTGGCTGTGCTCTCTTTAAGGTGCGATATGGCAGATCAGTTTATTTGCCAAATAGACATGAGCCATCAAAAGGCATATCCATTAGGAGGCGTGTACATCTGAGAAAACTGTGGCTCACACACACATGGCAATGGAGCACCATAATGGTGTCACTCACCCGTTCCAGACAATCAGCAGTATCAATGCCAGCACGAATCATGTATTTGGCCACATCCTGACCATCTTGAATGGTTTGAGCCAAGGAGGCCCAAAGTTCCTCTGGGACCGCTGGTAAGATATCACAAGCAATGTCCCAGAGGGCATGCGTATATCGGCCAAATAAACAAATAGCACTGACTGGCCTCAATGCTACGCTATCTGAAGAGAACATTCATTTCCTGAATGCCTCCAAACCTTTTCGACTCCCTGTCTGCTATTGAGTGGGTTGGTCTATGGAGTCCGGCCACCTGCATATTTACCAACGGCACAAACAGGGCTTGGAGCAAGTGCACAATAAGGCGTCAGTAAGGGCTTCATTGAATGGAAGTAAGGGGTCAAAAAAGGGTGACCCAGGTTGCAAAACTTCAATAAGGACATTTGTCTTGACTACAACCCAAGACAGTTGTAGATCCGGGACCTCAGCTGCTCATCGAATTACCACTTCAAAGGAAGCGTCCTTTTCCATTGGGGGCCCAAGAAGACAATTTAACCCTGTATCAGGGGAAGTACCAAGCCCGCTAGCCTCCTGTAAGTTCATGTAAAGACTGTCATCATTATAATGGGAGCAGGGGGGTAAATCATCCCCATGCCCACCATCATCATCTGGCAAGCCATAGCCAAACAGACAGTGGAAGCAGCAGATCACACAAGTTTTATGGGGACTGGGTGAGCTGTCGCGGATTTGGAGAGCTACCTCAGTCAGAAAGTAGCAACCGGTTGGTCCATAGGCCTCGACTTGCTGATGTGTTGCCTGAGGAAACGGGAAACTTGGGTGCCCTGGGATCAACTGCGGGATTGGCTCCTCAATCAGAGATGGCGAGAGATCAACTGGCCCCTTTATGCCCTCGCAACTTCTCTTTTCAAAGAGTGGTGGGATGGGGTCAAGTCCTGCTTCGCTTTCTGATGCTTGCAGGAATGGCATCGGGAGCAGGTCCCCACCCTCAACTTGGAGAGGGGCTTCTGCAAGGCCTGTGACTTCTTCTTGTGTCCTGGTGACAAAGCTCTGCAGTCCTGGATCTCCTTCGGGTGCATGGGGGCGCACTCATCACACGACTTGGCATCATGCCTCGAACCCAAGTATCTTAAGACACAGCTGTGACCGAAAACTATTTTCTGCAGTCACTTCATGGTTTGAAGCATGTTGTTTTAAGAGGGAACATTGTTCCCCTTGCACACTAAATTTGGATTGGAATTCGTCAAATGACTGATGAAAAAGAGAGCAGAGCTCTGGACACGAATTTGAAGCAGAGCATAGAACGGAATGGACGTTGGCACACAGGAGTGGTGCTAATAAGAAAGCTCTGTTCCCTCACTTTTGGGGATGAATGAAGCCTACACAGAGAAGCACGCCTAATGGTGCAGGGAAAACCTACCTTAAAAAGTTTTTAGATCCAGCCTGGCATCCAAGTTGAAGAATCTGCAGTTAGAAACATCCTTCAAAAATACCATAAAAGAGAAGCAGTCTCCATGCATACACTCTCCTACCATAGGGAAGACGTGTCTTCATTTGTTAAATGGCAGAACACATTTGCATATGGATTTCCAAATAATATATCTGCTGCATACGTGTTTGATACATTTTCAGGTGTTGTCATTAATTTGTGCATTCCTTGAATAACACCCAATTTTGCCTACATCTTAAAGGCCAAACTTTTGTGGAAATAACTAGCAATTACACTGATGTTAATCAGGTTACAAAATGGTTCATTCTACATATATTTGGTGCAGGAAATAAAGTGCCCATTACTCACCACACAAAATACACCGTAATGGCTAGCTAATAAAAAGTAAAATAAAAATAAAAACATTCATTATTATTTCAAAAGTACTGATCCACTGTTTGCTAAAAAAATTATTGAACTGCAGGATAAAAAGTTGCTTTCCATTTCATAAAGCCATCCTTACAGAACCTCTCTAACACTACTCAACTGTACCCTCTTGTTTTTCAGATACAGTGACATGTCTAAAATGTCCTGATGACCAGTAGTCCAACGAGAGGCGTGATCAGTGCATCAAAAAATTGATTGTGTTTCTGAGCTATGAAGAGCCGCTGGGTAGAACCCTCATCGCGTCAGCTGCTGTCCTGGCCCTTCTGGCTGCATATGTCTTTTTTCTCTTCATTAAATACAGAGACAGCCCCATTGTGAAAGCCAACAACCGTGGGCTCAGCTACCTGCTCCTCATCACCCTTATGGCCTCCTTCCTCTGTGCCTTCATAATGGCCGGCCGTCCCAGGAGGCTCACCTGTATCCTACAGCAGACAGTCTTTGGAGTCATTTTTTCCTTGAATGTCTCCATAGTTTTGGCAAAACCGCTTACTGTTGTCATGGCGTTCAAGGCAACACATCCCAACAGCAGAGCAAAGAGATGGCTGGGCTCCAAGACACCAAAATGCATCATTTCTGTTTGCTGTCTAATACAAGTTCTTATCTGTGTTGTTTGGTTACTGAGGTCTCCACCTTTTCCGGAACTGAACACAGTGTCTTATAATGAGAAGATCGCCTTGCAGTGTAATGAAGGAGAGGCCATCTTCTTCTACTGCATGCTGGGGTACATGGGTCTTCTGGCCAAGGTCAGCTTTATAGAGGCCTTTCTCTCAAGGAACCTGCCCGGAAGCTTCAACGAGGCCAAGCTGATCACCTTCAGTATGCAGGTGTTTGTTAGTGTGTGGATCTCCTTCATCCCAGCATACCTGAGCACCCAGGGGAAATACATGGTGGCCGTGGAGGTGGTTGCCATCCTGTGCTCCAGTGCCGGCCTGCTCGGCTGCATGTTCGTTCCCAAGTGCTATATCAGTCTGCTGAGGCCGGAGAAAAACACCAAAGAACATCTAGAAGAAAATCACATTTTAATAATATAAAGAGAGGATAAGAAGCACAACAAATATTGTACCTTGCAAGACAGCAGGCTATTGAACCCCCTATCTCTCTACAATGTGAAGGGTCATGGCTTTTGCCCTTTCAGCATAATCTCGCCTGTAAGTACTGAAATAAGTGGTGCGTGGACGTGTGGTTTTGGATATTAATGCCACCGACTCATTGGTGTAATAAACGATTGGCAAAGGGAGCTGCAAGCTCCATTACTACCTTTTCCTGTTGCTCACCTCCGGTCACAGAGCATACAGTTTTGATCCAGTTCCCTGGCCCTGTGGACAGAAATGCTGCATTTTTTGGCCTGAAAGTCTCTTTTTTCTTTTTCTCTAGATTCATTTGGATTCTGCTTCCCATCCATTGGTTTCTTTCTTAAAGTTGTATGATTTTGCTCTTTGGGTTGTTAGTGTTAGAAATCTGAGTGAACTATAGTAAGTGTACAATGTCCTTTTAGCTTTCCCGAGACAAGATAAAACAAGCATTTGCAACGTCAACAGTTCTGGCATCGGCAAGCTGGTGCAATGGTTATTTTTTTTACTTTTTATTGTAAGCATATGGTACAAAAATAAATAGTTGCATATTTAAAAAAAAATACCATGTCACAAAATGTCCCTCTTTGAAATGTCTGTCAGTTTATACTGTTCCATGCACAAGTTAAATCCTAGGTCGCCCGGTCCTAAATATAAATATATCAAATACAGCCCAATGGCAATCAGGTGGAATTTCCAAATCTCATTTATATGGTCACAAAATGCCAGTGTTGCTCACCTTTAAAAGTGGCATTCATCCTAACTTCCTTTTAACATTCTCTTGCCATCCATCTGAGGATCTAACCATCTACTAAAGGTATTGCAAATTGGCACAACTTCTGATATAATCAGAGATCCCAAGAAAGGTCACGCAAAGTCATTGATGCTCAATTATTCTTAGGTGTAGCTGTGCCTCAGAAGGTGAACATGATTCTTATCTGAGGATGAGATTGCCCGAGCAAATATTGCATTTATGTGATTGAAGAACAGATATTTTAAACAATCAAGAAAGTAAAAAGACGGAATTGGCAACGATTGTGCATGTCTGTTGAACTTATAAAGAAATACCACAGGCAATAAAAACACCTGAGAGCTAAACTTTAGTTCAACCAAGCAGATCTGCAGCAGAAACCTTGGTCCAGTGGCTCATCTACTGGGACAGCAGATCGGACTGCAGGATGTGAGATGAAAAATACAACACAGTTAGGATTTCTATCTCATACTTATTTTGAATAGGTAATTATCCACGCTGTTTTATGTTATCCCTGCACTCCTTTTCTCAGATTCTAAGAGATAAACTTGATGGCAAGAGAAGCTTGTGTTCAGAGCAGAAACAGCCGCTCGAACCCGGTTCTTCTTTCCCCTTCATATCAGGCCTTCTTATTGCTTACTTTTCCTTTCTTCACCTTTAGCTCCAACTTCTACTTAATGCTTTTTCTAGCACTGTAAACTTATTTAATGTTACAGTTTTTCCGCGCTTTCCTCATGTTTGATGTTACACATGAGAGCGGCACTATCACACCGGTCACAATATGTTGAGATGCTTTCCCGCGCTTTCGCCCGTGTCCCATGGGCAGCGGCACCTACACGAGTGTCACTCATGACCACATGGGTCACATTTAACTGTTTATGTTCCCAATAGTCACTTCGGGTGATCCCGCTCCATTCGAATTACTCGTCTGGCACAGACTAGGCCCCATTTTGTTTATCAGTTTTCCGTATTTATTACTTATTTTTATTCTTTGTATCCTTCCCAGCCCTGATGAGTCACGGGACTGTACCCGGTGACGAAACACGTGTCGGCTGGTTGACTAGGCTGATGTACTATATTCAACACAGTTGTTGTTGAAATAAATAACATCTATTTGGATAAATACTGATGTTGACCGTTGCTTTTGAATAACGCTTCTATACTGCGTATCACATTACCTTACCCTCACTGCGTGTGCCCAGGACTATGCTCATGTTATAATTTGTGGATCTCATGACCCACAGATTCCCCAGGGGTTATCGGGTTATTCCCCTGATCTGGCAGCACCGCACTACCAAAGGTTCATTAATAGCACACGCAATTGCCTGAGCGCCATTTTCCTGACTAAACACAAAAACCCCCATTCTAAGCCGCTCGAACAGTGATCAAGGAGACACCACTTCATCCTGTCTTAGGTATTCAACAAAATCAGGCCACAACTAGAGAGGCTAATTTCCAGAAAGTAGCTCATTAATACTTTCAACCCTTCAAAGGTACGAATGCTTTTGAAATGCTTCGATTACTTACCGGTAATTGCATTACTCCGAGTCCTTCTCTCGCTTAGCTTCCTAACAATGTGAGGCCTCCTGCGCCTCCCCCAACAATCCCTTATTCTAAACAAGCATTGGCATAGCCAATAGGTCTCGCCTTTGGGACCTTATACGTTTTTAGTCATGCTTTACATTATCGTGGGTGGAAGCTTTAACACATTTATTAGCCATAGCCATATATCTGCTTCACCGCAGAGGCAGAGACCTGAAACTTGACTCCCAGGAGCAGTGCCTGCCCTCTGATGCGCATCCTCATACCAAACTGTCAAGGGATTAGAGGGAATACGATGACATTTCTAAGAGTCAATGCTACCAGGCACCATGCACTCAACCATCTAGAGCAGTGCAGCTATAGCGTGTGCTTGCTGCAAACACTGGCAACACAAAAAGATAAGCATTTAAAACATCAAAATGCCAGGGATGGCAGCCAACGTGGAGACAGTAAACCCAGGGTACTCACTTGGTCCTACTCATTGCTTCTCCGTTTTACCAGTTGGTTAAACCACCTCACTCCATTGTATCTCGTTGCCAGTAGGGGGTTTTCGTGGTAAGGTGGGCTATAACAGCTATGGGCTGTCAGACACTGCATGGTATGTAGACAATGTTCAACTGGAGGAGGCAGGTGAACAGGAGAGGGATTCATGCTGAATGAATAGCGAGGCCTGATGCCTACTCCCAATGAAGGTGTCTCTTTTTTGGGCCCATTACTTCATGTGTGGTGGATCTGCACACAGCTTTTGAGTTGGCGGAGATGGTTATGCTGTGCTGGGCAGCTGTGATCCGATCCGTGATGGACTGTCCCAACGACTGTCTTTCCTTACGTTTAGATTTCAATAAAAATATTTTTGGAGAATAAAATACAAGGAACCTGTACTTTGTTGCCTTTTACATAATGTGCACTGCGGCAGTAAATGTTGGTACATGCGGTGTATATGCTGTACCGTTTTTCACTAATATTATGTTCGCACCCTTGCATATTCGTTTTCATTTCTTGGTGACCCCAGGCTTCCAGCAAGAACATGCAGTGCGACCTAAGCGATGATAAATACATGGGCAACTTTACAGTTATGTGGAAGTGCTTTTTTAGTGGCATGAGCAAACTCGCATTGAGCATTGATGGGGCCTGCTCTGTGCCTTTTAGTCAAGCCCTGTTTTGATTTGAGCTTCTAGTGCCTGACCGAAGCACTCCATCTTGTCTCGTGCACGGAGTTTAGGGCGAGCTACAGTACAGTACGTGTTTCGCTAGTACAGCGTCCAAGTCTGGGAGGAAACTCTACAGCAGGTGCTCGAGCCAATGAGCTATCTTACACTGACGTCACAACAACGTCAGATGGCACGAGTCCCCCTGCCCAGGCCTACCACAGGGACGGCCCTATCATCTGTGCGCATCTGCACATCTCGTCCCAAGGGCTGCATGTGCCATGGCTGGACAGAGGGTGGGGGCACCCTCTGTCCAGCCATGTCCAGTTCTTGGTTGTAAACTGGTCCCAGGCAGGGCACTATCTGATAATGAAGTTATCCCTTAGGCCACTCTTGCCTTATGACAAGCACTGGCTTGGAAACACCGACATTCATCTTAGAACCGATTAGATAAAATCAGAAAAAATATTGCGCACACAGCTGCATCAGAGGTACCCACCTAGACTAACACTTATTTAGAAAAATATTCACGACATACTGCATCAAGTTATGATACTCTCAGAATGAAGTGACAAAACAACCCTGAGGAAGAAAGCGCTATGATATTAAAGGAAAGGTTGATAGCGCTATATATATGCACGTAAAGTAGCAGAACATATACAAGAGTGGATGTGGCCTAAAGGCCAGAGCCGCCGACTTTGGAGCTGAGGAACTATATTATGCTCAGCATCCTGTGATTCTGGGTGAATCACGTATACTCCCCGTGCCTACCAAAAACATGGTGCTCATGCAAAGCGCTTGAATACCTTCGGGTCGAGTTCGCGCTATATAAAATCGCAAAAAAAGAGTGAGTGAGTGTGTCACACGTGCGCACGACTGAAGCAGCGCAGCTGGGTTGGGTCTTGTGAGCCGCTGACTGCACTCGCCTCCTCCCAGCCTACTCCATGAACTAGGAGCACACTTCACCCCTGATGGGAGAGCGCTGTCCCGGCGAGACTTCAGACGGCGCTCGTGCAGACCGAGAAACAACACACTGCCAGCCAGATTATGAGGGAGAAACTCCCCTGAGCAGTGAATCCCTCCTTCCGACAGCCGTAGTGAAAGGGTGCAAGCTGGCACGGTATTAATGAAAGCTGGTGGGGGTGAAAAATAACAGTCAATAAAATAATAAACGGAAAATACCTTGGATGCGTCTAGGATCACAAACCATGACATGGTTTGCGCTGCCGTGGGCCGAACCGTACCATTTTGTTTTCAATTAGACTTTAAAAACACACACAAACAAGTTTGAGGAGGAGGCAGCAGGGGGAGGGGAGAGATTAGGGGCCTGCGCCTGTTTCCCTTGCAGGAGCGAGCAGGAACCATCTGTTAATTACAAACAGATGGTTTCAAAGCTCGCTCCCGCAAGGGAATCGCCAAACGTGCACGCGTTGCCATTCAAAGCAATGCAACGCGTGCACGTTTTTGGGCCAAAAACTGAATCGATTCCTAAAGGTCTCCTCCTATGCAGCGCATGCGCGCTGCGTAGCCGAGACCTAAAAAGTACAGCATAGGTGGCAGCAGCACAAAGCATGTTTTCTTCTGCAGTAAGTGTGGCAGCCGGAGTGAAAGCTTCACTTACACGCGCAAAGCAGTTAGAGTACAGTCAACAGCAGTGCAGTCAGGGCTTTAAGTGGGATGAAAAAACTAGGGGGTCTCTCAAAGGGGCGTGACCTATGTAATTAAGGGCGTGGCTTAAAACACTTAAGCTAAAAATCTGTGCTTAGCATAGTGTGCCACCCGACTTGTATTTTGCTGTTTCTGTCATTGCATCCAGATATATGATACACGTAACATCATACCTACAACAAGTAACATCATACAACAAGTAACATCATACCTACAACAAGTCAGGACTATTGGCTTTGTCAATGGTTGTTAGTTGCATAAGTTAAATAAGCAGCAACTATGGCTTGTACATAATATTGAAAAAGCTTCCACTTAAAGCCCTGGTGACACCACCACAATGTTGCTGCTCCTGAGTTTCAAAAAGAGAAGGGAAATCCAGAGAGAAAATGACTCTTTAAAGGATTTCCCTTCCCCTACAACGCTCACCCGGCATGACATCATGCTGTAACCTCTCCATTAGTGAGAAGTGAGCGATGTGCCTGCTGTCACTGCAGTCCGGAAAAAAATGGACCACATGTGCCAGGGCACAAAACAGAGCACGATAGAGACCCGTTTCGAGGTCCCCTTTAAAAAACTGCCGGTGCTCAGCACCGGTGAGACCCGGCCCACTTAAAGCCCTGAGTGCAGTCATCCACTGCACAGCAGTTACAGCATAGGCAGCAGCAGTGGCGGCTCGCAGAGGGAGTGCTGCGGGGCGGTGAGGCGGGGAGGGGCTGGGTGGGGGATAGTGGAGTCGCACATACGACGGGCAGGAGTAAGGTAAGTAAATAAATAAATAAAACTATTTACCTTGCGCTCGCTGCATCGAGCGCAAGGTAAATAGTTTTATTTATTTATTTACTTACCTTACTCCTGCCCGTCATATGTCCGACTCCACTACCCCCCCACCCAGCCCCTCCCCCGCCCCACCGCCTCACCGCCCCGCAGCACTCCCTCTGCAAGCTGCCACTGGGCAGCAGCAGTGTAGGTCACATGCACACAGCGACACAGGCACTCACGTGCACACACCTACAGACCCGGACATGCACACGCGCACACCCAGGCATGCACGTGCGCACATACAGACCCAGGCATACAGGTGCATACACTCACAAGCGCAGGTACGCGCACACATTAAATCACTATTTCACTCATAATACCGGCCATGCACGCATTATAACAAAACTAAAAATTATACTATCCTACTGATTACTAATCTTGGTGTCCGCAGTTTCAGGCTACTCACTGCAAAAAGAGCTTAAATCTCTTACCAGGTGTCGTAAGCGCTATATAATTACATTTATAATTACAATTCTAACAAAATACACCCAAGATAAAGTTCTCTCAGAACAGAGAACTTGACAACTCATTCGCAGGGGCGGCTCCTCCGTTATGGCGAAGGATCGTCGCCCCACTGAAAAAGAAAATGATAATTAAACCATTTTATTTTTCTTATATTGCCATTGCCAGGCAAGTGTTAGGGCAGGGGCGGGACATCATGACGGAGCGTCACGTCAGCAGTAGGGAGGAGGAGTGGTGGGCACTGTAAGTGTGCATGTCAATTTGGATAGCAGTCTTAGAATGGCCAAACCGACATGTGCATTTATATTTCTCCAACCCGAAATGTGTTGCACAGCCGGGTGGAGAACACAAGTCAGCCCGCTCATGCCTGTCACGGCGCTGCTCTCATGCTGGTTACTAGTATTACCAGAATGAGAGCAGTGACATGATTGGCACGTAGGAGCCTGTGCACCAGTGTCGGGAGAGGAGCACTGAGGCGGCGGCCGCTGCGGCAGGGAAGTGGTTTAATATATTATTTTTTCCCCTGACTCCTCCTCCCCCCTCCGCGTTGCCTCACCACTTTGGAGTTAGAGCAGCCGCCACTGCAACTCTGTGTGCCTCACCATGAATATATTGGCAGACTGGGAGTTACCCTGGAAGACAGGCAGGGGGATTGCAAGATGGTGGTAATCTCAAGGCACTGCAGCTTGCATACCTCTGTGAAAATAGAGATGTTAAATGATAAAAATGTAGGCAAAGATTAAGAAAATGAGACATTTTGAGGACCTTAATTGCAATTGAACTCTTTGGCATATATACAACATTTCATTATCCTTTGCGCAACAAGGTGCATTTTTGGGAGCCACAGTATGCAGCTGTGCTTTAGATTATAGACAGAATTTAGTTGGTGTGATTTTCCTGAATTATGCACTGCCACAGTGGGCAATGGCTGATTCAGGCTTACATCGTCCCTCAGTCTGATTGTTTCAATTCAATTCAATTTATTAACCATGATGTAGTTAATTAAAACAGTCTTACAATCTTAAGAACAAGTTCCCTTTTGTACTATCACATCAACGAGAAATCTAATAAGTATGCACTGAAAGATGTACAATGTAATATTATAATGCTCAATGTTATTAATCAACCACTGTCTCCTGTTCTCATTCAAAAATATGTATTAATAGTCATATGCAAAGAATATTTATGTGTTGTTTAAAAATTATAAACATACACTTTAAACAATCGTTGACCATCCTATACAAAGTCAACAGTTCACAGAAATTCATCAACCGAGCTTTACATACTAAATATTATCGCAGTGTGTCAATCATCCGTAGATTATAAAAAACTTAATTGGAATAAAAACAAATACAATTAAAACAAATACTAATCCTTTAAAAGTTAAAACTTTGTCATATTAGTCACCAGTCCTACTTCTTTAATCTTAAAAAAAATCACAATTATGTCGACGCGGCGTTTCGGCGGCACTTTAAGAAATTTCCCCACCTTCTTCAGGACAAATTCGAATGTGTACAGACACTGTACATTTAGCAGCTTAAAACTATAGGAGACAGAAATTACAGATATTACATCAATGCACAATGATATTTGATATACAGTCAAATTACAAATACTTTCCTACCGACAAATCTTTTCAATGCAAACCTTTGGCTAATTTCATAGTTTCTTTACTTTTATTTATATACATATCACAATGCATAACTTTATGTAATTGCTTAAATAGTCATCCAGATGCCAGAATTGAATTATAGCCCACATATTATAAATCAATTATCAGTGCGTTCTGGGGCAATCAACCCAAATTCATATATTTCATAGGTATTGTCTGCATTGTTATCTACCATTTTCTTTTATTTATAAAGGAGCTTATTCTTTATATAATATATTAGTTTTTGGTAAACGTCTTTCACCCCAGTCAACAATGAAGCAATATCTACCTGTGCACCTATTCGGCACAAGTCCAAGGTTGATCTGGATTATCTTTTCTCCAGTGCTTCGTTATGATACCTATAAATACCTATATCAATTTATAGTCACATTCTCAATTACACAAACAAAAATAGCTTTCAGATATATCTTTCATTCGCTGTTTATGGCTTACTATTGTCAAACGAGTCAGATGGTTTAAGTTCTTAGGGGCATATTTACAAGGAGTTATCGCCGCGTTAGCGGCACTTTTCTGCCGCTAATGCGGCAATAATTTTATCGCTCTATTACCAAGCTGTCGCTAACAGCCGTTAGCGACAGTTTTTAGGCAAAAACGTCTGTTGTAAAGATCGCTACTTCTGTTAGCGAGCAAAAACGGCCGCAAACACCACATCTCCATATTCACAAGGGGATCCTTGAAGTTCTGAAGACCAAAAAAACTGTCTCTAACTGCAGTTAGAGCCAGTTACTTAAGACCAGAAAATAGCTGGTCTTAAAAATGGGGATAACACTTGGGGCCTCATCTCAGCAGGTTTTGGTGCTGGACAGCGCTGCAAGCAATGTTGCAGCGCTGCCCTGCGACAAAACTACAGTACAGGAATGCGCACCATCAATAAGATAGTGCGCACTCCTGTGCTCTAGTCATGAAAAGTGTTGCAGCACTGCGACAAGACAGCGTTGCAACACTTCTCACTACGCCCTTCTTGCGACAGCATGGATGTGCTGTATTCACTGGACCGCGCTCCATGATGCAAGTAATGACAGATATGTCAGGAATCCTGACGTATCTGTCTGCGCTAAAGTCTCGCATTGCTGCAGTCGTGTCACAACCATGATGCAACTCCAGCAATGCATGGGGCCAGCCTATCCCTGTGGCACTGCATCACCCTCATGCCTGCCATCAGGCAGGCGGAAGGCACTGACGCAGTGCCGTTCATGAGGGGTGCCCGAATGTCGGCGATGTTGGAGAACCATCGGTGGTGGTTGCACGCTCCGGTGTCATCGTTTGGAAGCATTGGTGGAGTGTTGGTGCGGAGGGAGTTGACGAGACGTTCTTCGGTGGCCTTGATCCAGCTGCGAGGGGGTGCGATGATGGCGGTGGCGTCCGGTGGGCAATGTGAAGACGTGATGTTACCAATGATGGTCAGTCCAGGATAGTCCGGTGTTGTGGCTGTAGTTGAAGTTCCTGCTGGCGGAGGTGACATGCTCAACCGTGTGTCCTACTATGTGGCTTGTTGAGGTGACTTGCTGCTTGCGTCTGATGTAGGGGACCTTCCCCAGGAGGGGGTAGTGTTCTGGTCACTGGGGTTGTCCAGGTGAAACTTGAGTTCACCGAGTAGAATGTCGTCGGTGGATGGGAGACCCTGGGGTGCAATGAGGTCTACAATGGTATTGGAGAATGGGGGGCCATGGCCTGGGGGGCCTGCACATGAGGGTGCCGCAGAGGATGTACTTGGGCTTGGTCCGGATCTGGAAGTTTAGGTGGTCCATGGTCACCCTTGGGTCATTAGAGTGCGTGGGCAGTCGGAGTGTGCTTCTGTAGGTGATGCAATGCCTCCTCCTTGACGGTCGGGGTGCTCCTTGCGGGTGATACTGCAGCCGTCAGTGATGGCGATGGCGACGTCCGGTCCGGAGCAGAGGTAGGTCCTGGCAGGCGAGCTGGCGTCCAGAGTTGATGGCGAGGAGGGTGCTGGCATCGTAGCGGTGGAGTGTCCAAGAGGAAGGCTCCTTGGTGCTGCGCGCAGTCCAGGGGCAGACGGACGCAAACGGCGTAGCCTATGGGTTTCCTTTGGCACGGGAGACGACCATTACAACGCAGGCAGTACATTGTTATCAACGCCACTCCGACAACGCAGGTGCCTTTACATCACATTTGATTACAACGCATTGTGAGGACAGTAATGGGGTAATTAAAAGTTCTTCGGGTGGGTATGGGTTTCGGAAGTCTGATCAGGAAATTGGGGTGTGTTTTGGGGTAAAATATGAATATTGGGCTGTGTTTTGGGGTAAAATAGAAATATTGGGGTGTGTTTTGGGGGCTCAAAAAGGAATTTTAGGGTTCACGGTTTGGTTTGGGGTACAAAGGTTAGTTTTTGGGTGCACTCACTGAAGTGGGAATAGTAATTTTTACGTCTCCGCTATGCAACACCTTCCCTACTGTTGCAATATGCCTAGTATTAGTATGCATTGGAATGGAATGCCATGTAATGGCATGCATCATAACTACGTATGTACCTTTGGCACACAAGTGGTACGCCCGCTGCGCATGGGAGCACAGCGGACGCCATTGAGAAGTGCGGGGGGGCTGGACAGCTGGGAGGTGGCAAACACCGCAAAGAACACTGGATGGGGCGTGGACGCGGGGGTGTGTGTGTGAGCGGGTGTTGTAAATATTTTAATAAGGGAAGTCTTACCACTAAGCCGGGTCCCGTGTCTTCGTTGCTCCTGCTCGCCTGCGTCTGCTTCCAGGAACAGGAAGTAGGCAGCCAGGCTCCCTTTCCTGAGCCAATCACAATGCTGCGACGCGGCGGTGGGATTGGTAATTGGCAACGGGAGAAGGCATGCAGCCAGGGGCTGGAGGGGTGGGCATGTCCTTCATGCAGGCTGTAATGCAGGCTGCATAACGAACAGGGAAGTGCGCATGACTGCTTTGGGCGGCCTGAGTGGGCCGACCAAACAGTCATTGCGCACTTAAGTGGGCATGCCAATCCGCCCATGCCTTGCCCGTGCTTGGAGCAGTCCTACCCACCCTCCCACCCGCAAAGGAAACATAGCATGGTTACATCAGTAAGTTATCATCATGTGATGATTGTTCCTCTTCTGCACTGCTTGAAAGCAGTGGGGCAACGCTCTTCCGCCATAGCGGATGAGCCACCACTGGGGGGGGGCGTCATCTACGTGTGGTAGGCCTGGGCGACTCGACCCCCAGGCGTCCTACGCTACGCATCCCACCTTCTCCTTACCTGGACATTGACACCGTGGTGCAATCCGCTGCACTCTCTCCAAATCTGTGACTCAGCTAGCAGGAGCCTCAGCCAGGTGTGATTTCATAAGCCTGGGTACAGCAGTCGCCGCCAAGTCTGTTGGTGAACCTCCCGATGCAGTTGATGCAGCAGGGCCCCCTTAGGCGTGAAGTTGCAGCGCTCCCACCACACAAGTTCGGTGCAGCTCAGGGGCCTCACCCTCCACAGCGTCCGGCCAGCCCAACATCATCCGGCCTGTGATGCAGTGAGGCGGCTCCCACTGTTGGTAATCTCCTCCGTGCAGCCCGGTGTAGTGGTGGATCATAGTATGCGATGCAGACCTCCCTACGTTGGGGCGCAGGAGCGCCTCTACTATTAACAGCTCCAAGGTGCGCAAGGCGGTCTTCTCAGACAGGTCAGCAACGTGTCTCCATGCGACCTGCCAGACTTCACCACCAGGTACGGGCGATCATCGCGCCTCAATGTCTACCGCCACGGCTCATCGACTCCACAGCTCCTCCGCATCTCACTCCAGGCTCCAGATGCAGGTCCAACGAGGCATCCAGGCTCCAGACGCAGGTCCAGCGAGGCATGCAGGCTCCAGACGCAGGTCCAGCGAGGCATCCAGGCTCTACACGCAGGTCCAGCGAGGCATGCAGGCTCCAGACGCAGGTCCAGCGAGGCATCCAGGCTCCAGACACAGGTCCAGCGAGGCATCCAGGCTCCAGACGCAGGTCCAGCGAGGCATCCAGGCTCCAGACGAAGGTCCAGCGAGGCATCCAGGCTCCAGACGCAGGTCCAGCGAGGCATCCAGGCTCCAGACGCAGGTCCAGCGTGGCATCCAGGTTCCAGACGCAGGTCCAGCGAGGCATCCAGGCTCCAGACGCAGGTCCAGCGAGGCATCCAGGCTCCAGACGCAGGTCCAGCGAGGCATCCTGGCCCTCATCCTGGTCATCCTGGATGTTGGGTGGCTTGCAGGGTTTGTTGATGTGTGCTGCACTTGGCCCTGGCTGCTCCATTCTGCATTATTTTGTTTTTTATGCCTATTTTCTATTGGATGTTGACTGACAGGCTATTTTTTGCATTAGAGGCAAGAAAAACTCACGTTGGGCTGACTAACGTGAGTTTTTTTGCCGCTAATGGGCCTATCGGTAGTTTTCGCCCGCTAACGCCGGATTTCCTATTGCCATCGCGGTGATGTTAGCGGCAGTTTTCACCGCCATTCCCTGATACTATCGCCATGTAGCGACGGCTTGTTAATACGCCGCTAACATGGCGATAGTTTTCAGGGTTAGGCGGCGATAAAAAAACTGCTGCTAACTGGCGTTTGTGATAGGTATCGCCGGTCCTTGAGAATATCCCCCTTAGTTCTTTATCTCGAATGGGACTGGCTTCCTTTATCCACCATCCCTGAAAACATACATAATGGTGGGTATTATAGTCATTCATTCATCTATCTTTTCTGTTATTTTTGAATCCCACTTTCCTTCATTTATTTATTCCTCATTTGAACTTACCTTTCCGGTTCTCTTTATGTGTCTGATTTTTTCACATAAAGAGGAATAATTGTCTGAGCGAGCAAGAATGTCTGGTCACTCTTTCTTTCTTTTTTTCTTCTCCTGTTGTTGATAACTCCCTGGGCTTGAACAGATCTATTGGGAGCTACAGGGATAAAGACAGAAAATATCTATTCAGCCTCCACCTCTATTTTTATGATTAAGCCATACTGTTTCAATTCATATATGCCTTTATCTGGAGCTTTTCTAATCTTTTACTTTGAGGGAGCATGCTATTTTAACATATATTTCTTTTTTTACTTGTTTTGCGGAGCGAAGAATCTTTAGTATTCATGCTCCGCAAGTATTTGCTAATGAATTCTACCTTTTCCGGCATGCATATATAACAAGCAAGAATCGGCATAATATTATTCCATACATCCTGCATTTATTAATATATGAACATACTACACTCAAATTCTATTCAATAGTTATTTGAGGCTATTCGTTATTGCCATACACTTGCTCCTCTTATTCTAAATATCTGCTCCACAGTTCTACACTTGTAACTCCACTAAGCTGCCCTAGCGCCTCTGCATGATAAAAGAACACAATATAAGAAATACAAAAACAGACGCTAAACACGAGGACCCATCAATGATTGTCCATAATGCTACCAAAAAGAGCTGGTGTGTCGCAGAAGAGAATGGAGAATGGGACGGATATTACCAGTTTACATACAGTTAAAAAGAACGGTATGCTAAAATCATGAGGTCTCTTCAGTAATTGTCCTAATTAAGCCAAACATACACAAGGTAAAGTGCTAGAGAGTGGACTCTTCAATAATTGTCCTTAGTGCTACCTAAAAAGCTAGTGCTTAGCAGACAAAAATGAAGAATGGGGAGCATCTTACCAGTATAAAAAACAGTTGAAAGGTACAATAGCATACTAAACACAAGAGGACTCTTGAGTAAACCTCCTTAACTGAGCCTGACATACATGAGGTAAAGTGCCAGTGCGTGGAAAGTGCAGATGAAAAATGGAAAGCCTTTAGGAAATAGTTCCTCAGTTTGGTTGTGCCACATCTCTAAATAGCTGCTCCACACTGCTAATACATTTTACCAGGAAAGCTGTTACTTGGGGACTATAGCTTTGCAAGCAGAACAGCAAGGCTTGACGGCCTGTCCTTACTCCGTTAGCATTAAAAGGTTGCGTAAAAGCGTTCTGCGTGCAGGTTGCTGAATGGGTCATGTGCACAATATGTGCAAAAAAGATTCATCTGGCCACTGACTCAGTCTGACTGTTTTATCTCCATCCTTTTCCCTTCCAATGCTCATATCAGTAGTATTAAAGGTTAAAGTAATGTTGTTTATCACTAGATATGAGATAAGAACCACAGGGGCAGATTTACAAGCCCCTTGCGACACTTTTACGCCGCCGATGCGTCACTTTTGTGACGCAACGGCGGCGCAAACAATGCGCCACTATGCGACATATTTACAACGTGACGCATCTAGTGAGATGCGTCACGTTGTAGAGCCCTGCGCTACATTATACCTGCGTCAGGTATAATGTATGCAGGGTGGGCATTCCGTCGCAAGGAAGCCCCGTAAAAGTGACGCAGTGAAATCTACAAGATTTACCCTGAGTCACTTTTACGTCCCCGCTGCGTCAAATCCTTACGCCTGCTTGAAGCAGGCGTAAGGAGTGACACAGCATGTTAGGTATAGGGCACCCCTGAGCAGTGCTGCAGTTGCGTCGCGCTTGCGACACGACTCCAGCACTGCGTCACCCTTACACCGACAGATGTGTCACGCATCTGTCTATCCTTGCGCCACGGTGTGCCGCATTATAAATGCGGCGCTTCCATGGTGGCGCAAGGGTTTTTTTGCGTCACGCAAAATAACTGGCGCATCCCTGCTAATATGCAGGGATGCGCCAGTTATTGTAAATCTGCCCCTAAGTATTTGACCGTAATCTGGGTGGGTTTTGGACAGGACTTTCATGCTAGAAGTCATGCCGGTTTGCAGCGTCAACCAACCTTGATCTGCAGCTGCTCTGGGAGCGGTTCCGAGACGTGGCCCTCAGCCGGGCACTGCTTGTCATTACTGGACAAGAATCTGTAGAATGTTTAACTGTGAATGGACTGGCCTGGAAATGCCTACTATGGCTACTATCTCACAAATTTGCTTTAGGACTTACTAGTGGAAAGTATAATTAAGAAATCTTTCTTTCCATCAGGCAGCATTTTTCATGTTCAGCTTCCCTGGCTACCGCGCTACCCACATCCACAAGGCCTCCCCCATCCAAATAAAAAAAACAGTAAAGAGCTCCTACCGTCACTATCCTTGAATGAAGGACAAACAATTCCAGCACTCTGACGTCATTTGCATGTCTTTATGCAGGGACTGAGGAAAGTGAGTCTTCTTTCACTGACTTGCCAGTCAAGGGTGGGATGAGGGGCTGGTGGTGGTGGAGGTGCCTGGGGGGCACTGGGTCACGACAGAGACGAAAGCTCTGGCTAAAAGATTTATATTGTGCTTAGTTCAGTTGACTCGCTCATATCCAGGCCACAATACTTACCTTTTGCCTGTGGCTGGGCCAAACCGGCAATTTCGTTTGGTGACCAGGACTCTTCTAAGCCATGCCTGAGGGCAGCAGTACAGGTCCCATTCATTTAAAGGTAAATAAATGTAGTGCCCCTCACTGCCTATAATGCTGCTCGAAGCTCAGAGCACTCTGGGGCATATACAAGGAAATGGCACAGCGCGGCGCTGAGGCAAATTTTGCAGCTCTGCGCTGCGTCATTTTAAAAAACGCAGGATGCGCCGTATTTACAAGAATACGGCACACCTCTGTGTTTTTCCTTGCGCTGGTGCTAAAAATAGCTCATAGCACTAACACAGAAACCCTTGCACCATAGTGCAAGGGTGCCTGAGGTGCAGGAATTATTGTTTATATGCAGGAAGGTGTTCCTTCCTGCACATAAACAATCAATAATGGCAACATGCTACTTCTCTGTGTGCTGCATTCTCAGTGGCGGCTGGTGACATTTGAAAGTGGTGAGCCGTAAAGCAATCGTCGTACAGCACTGTAGCGAGCGAGCCGGACCCACCTACGGGGGGCTTGGGGGTTCTCCCCCAAGAAAATTTTGAAAAAAGAGTGGGCAAATGGTGCATTTTCAAGCAAATTTGAGAAAGCAGGAAGGTTAATAAAGCAATTGTGAATCCGTTCTAACAAAGACAGTGATTTCCTACATGTGACTCAGTCTACCACAGCCATTACAGACCTGCCGGTGGCAGGTTCATGCGGCTAAATTGGAGAGTTCTACCTGAGGGCTGGGTTTGCCCCTGGTCGACCTTCTTAATATCTGATGATTTAAATGGGACCGGCTATCTCTGTTTGCTTTCGGCTGGCTTGGCAGGCGAGGGACCCGGTGCTTAAGCAGAGTCTGTTGTCCGCATGCCTGGCAGCAGCTGCCCGTAGCCTGGTCTCTCAGTGCCTGGCACACATAGACACAGTGCCCTCCTCTAATCTCTTCATCATCCAAGAAGGAATGTCGAGGGTGAAACAATCGCCATGTTATCTGGCTGACTTCAAGCAGTCAATCTGTACTGCGACATGTTTTATTTCCGGCTAAATATAGCCAGCCTCTTAATCAACCACAAACATCCATAGAGCACGTGTAATGTGCTGATTCATGGCAGAAATTCCGCCAGCAGCGCTGCAGCGTCCTTTCTTCAGAGTTGTCCCCTTAGCTTAAACAAGGCCTTTAATCCTAATGTATCCAAGAAGGCCCGTTACCTCTATTTTTCATTTATGTAAATTATGTAAGTTATGTAAAAATACAATTTTTCATTTCTCCCTCTGTTTTCAAAGCGCGCTCTGGGTGGCTTCCTGTCAGGCCTTGGCTTTTCTTTACTTCCTTCTTTATGGTGTCAAGTTGTAGCCACCAGACTGCATCTTCTGTAACGTGGGTAAAGCTGGCCAAGCCATAGCTTTTTATTACAGACACTATGTAGTTCGCTTACATGCAGTTCTGTCACTGTTAATGCTGGATTTTGACATAAGCTATTTGATGTTCTGAACGTGTATAATGAATCCTTTACTTTACTTGATCTAGTGTTTTAAATAGTTCCTTTTGCTTGCAGCAGTCGTTCCAAAAGGCAAGGGGCAATATTAAATTACATCAGCAGCACATTTAAAACAATAAAAGGCATGCATCAACTGAAAATATTGAGGTGTGTTGCTGTACAGAAAGCCATGCATCCTAAGGATAGAAACGGAATTATGTCTCAGTGTTTTTTTTTTGTTTCGAAACGTACATAGCCTGTCTGTTTTTGTACTGTTAACGTAGCAGTTACTCTGTAAATATATAAATAAAATCAACCAAAAACAAACTAAGCCATCCGTTTGAACTCCAGTGCTGCATGTACTTAAGGAATAAGGAGCCTGCGAGGTTACTAAGGTCCCATTGGAAATTCAGCTTTGTGTTCCAGCGCTTAATATTTTACTGTTTCCACACGCAGGGTGCCAGAAAAATCGGATATGGTGTGATATATAGAAGTAAGAGGGAACAACTGTTATAATGAAATTTCAAAAAAGGAGTTCTTTTTAAGGCTGGTTGTAAGAAACCTGCTGGGCATTGTAAATGGCACTTGATGCCGCTGTTAGGTTATTGGCTTCGGATTGTATTTTCGTTTTTATGGAACGATGGATCGGACTAAGGTGTACGAATATGCGGTAATTCCTCTCAGGACATACTATAACAGCTGCTGTTCCTGTGCTGCAACAAATGGTTTCCACACAGCAGTCAAGTAATATAGGTAGAGCTGGACACTTCCAAAAACTCCAAAGCATTTAGATTAGACGTTTAGCTTACACGTGGGAGCCAGAACTGGTGTTCAACAGAAGGCATTACATCAGTGCTGTATACCAGGTTAGTTCAACCGCCTTTAGAGTTTTAGTACATTCTCAATCTCGAGGATGTTCTGGATTTTAAATTTTCCGTGAAACTTTTACAGCGAAAATAATCTGAAGTGTAGCCCATGTCCTAATTACTTAAGCGTGTCCTTGGCTAGATTGTTGTGTATCACAGACCAAGCCCTCACTTTTAACTCGCTGGCTTGTCATGTATCACAAAGTATGTCACGTTATGTATGCCACACTGTGCGGGAGTTTGAAATGTATTTTACGTCACGCACAATGAGGGAAACTGAGGAAGCAGGGTGCCATTTAAAAAACAATGAAAACGGTAGAAGCACGTCTGCAGGCAGGGCAGGAATGTCCAAATCCAATCCGCTGTGCCTGGCGGTGCACTCGGCATTCACTCCATGCGCGGCTCCTACAAAGTGTTTGTTTATCCTACTCATATTCAGAGGATTTTCTCATTTCACCCAACAACAGGAACTGCACAGCTCATCCTCAGATAAACTTTAATGTAAATTCCTTTGCAGAGCCTGAACACAGAGATTAAACTCAAGCCCATAACACTAAAACGTGGACCCATGGGGATTCCCGGTGAGCTCTTTTATCTGTGATATGCACCGCAGACCTCTGAAATGGCGGACGAGGGGACATGTCCAATTCCAGAGGGCACTTCAGGTAAAATAGCTTAACTCCATGTCAACGCCAGCTCCACCAGCGTCCAGAAATACGAGCAAGAGGCACCCTGCACTCCGAGAAGTAAAAAGGAATTATGCTAAGAGGGTCGCGTGCCATGCTGCGGGTTTTCAGGGAACAGCTCGCCTGTGCTGGAGAGCGCGCGCTTATTCGCGGATAACGTCAGTTGGCAAACAAGGTAACGTGCAGGACGAGTTGGACACAAATAGGCCTTGTTCCCCGCGATGATTACCATTATCTTCTTTCAACAGGTTGATAAAGTGTTATCAGTCGCGGGCGGGAAGATGGATGGGGGGGGGTTCGCGCGAGTGTGGAGGGAGCGGGACTGTAAGCAAAATAAAAATGTAAACTTACCTTGCTTGCTCCCACTGCTTCCTCTGGTTGGATTTACCGCCTCAGCTCCTGCTGCTCCCGGCCGGCCGGGCCTGCGTTTGACCAAGGCAGCCTCCCTCCCGCTCCCCTAAGCCAATCACAACGCTGCAATAGCAGCGTTGTGATTGGAGGCGGGCGGCGCCCGGCTGGGTGCCTGTAGGCCAGGGAGCCATTTTCTCTATGTAGGATGCATGCAGCCTACATAGAGGAAAAGAGGGAGTAGGCAACTGCGCATGACTGGGTTGGTCGGCCCTGGGGCCGAACAAACAGTCAGCTCTCAAAGACATTGCATTAGCCACGCCTCCCCTGCACTCGAAAAGGAACGCCCACCCACCCACCCCCAACCAGGCACTTGGTAGTTTTACCATTTCATGTTTCTGCTTCTCGCACTGCGAGAAAGCAGGGGAGCGATGCCCCCACACCCCTATGGACGAGCCGCCACTGTGCATTCTACTGCACACAGAGAAGTAGCACATCGCCATTATTTAATCATTGTTTTTGTGCAGGAAGGGACACCTTCCTGCGTAAACAATCATTAATGACATTTTGCTCTTTCTGCAGCACACATAGAAAAAATCAAAAACGAGGAGAAATAAAAGTATTTCTCCTTGTTGCGCCACTCTAACGCCTGTTTTTGCATAACATTAGTTTTTGGTGCTGCCTCAGATTTACACAACCTTGTAAATCTGGAGCAGATTAAAAAAGCAATGGGTGTTGCGGTGGAACACCCACAGCAACACCCATTGCATGCCCCTTTCACGCAGATACCTGTGTAAAAGGGTACCATATTTACAAAGCTTGGTTAAGCCATGCAATGTGGCTTAACGCTGCTTTGTAAATATGGGCCAGTACATTGCACCACCGGAATGTCAAAAAGACGACATTCCAGTGGCACCATCCCCTTCTACCTATGCCCCTCTGAGTCTTTAAGAGAGAGCTTTAAACTCCAGGCCCAACACTCAAACCTAAAGTTCTTCCATTTTTCTAATGGGGACAGGTAAGAATACACTTGTCCATGTGAGTCCCTAAGTTCATGGTACATTGTGCATGTCTCTCTTTCATAGTTCTAATCTACTTAAACACCACCCCCTAATGCTGCAATAAAGAGTTCGATGAAAAAACATGGACTGAATAATTAAAATGCCTGATTTCAGCAAAGCAGGTGGCTTCTTCCTTTCTTTCAGTGAGCCATGCAGTTGGAATAGTTTGGAGAGGGACGCAATGCTTTACTCCAACCATGAAAATTGAGAATGGGGTGATAATGCACACCTGGTAAATATTGGATCCTGTAGTTTTAGTACCATACTAAAAAACTTGGGAACTCAGAATGAGGCCCTAAGTCTTCATTCTTAAGCCTTCTCTGTGATCCACTGACCATTACTCTGATGTATTTATTTGTGATTCAGGACCACAAATGATGTGCCTCATGACATATGGGTTTACTACTTTTAATGGAACAATAAAGCAATGCTTGATTCAGCACAGCATCACTTGTAGTTCACTTGGTGTTGTCCTTGATACAAGAAAATGCAATAATTCAACACATAGACTGTTTTATATTGTGCTTTTTGTTGGGGCTTAGTGTGTTACTAAACATTCCTAAAATTGTGAAATAAGAGAATGTTGTCACTGAGACAAAAGGATTTGCCTAAGATGACAAAGATTGGTCAAGGGGTAAGGCATGACCAGAATCCTACTCTGTTGGTTCCTGCTTCTGCGACCAAAAACAACTGGACCCCATCTCCAAAAGTGTCTGACATGGATGGTTCACATAAAATACGTAGATTTACTGTGCATAAATAATGTATGTGATCATTCTTTCCCGCCATACTAAAATGTAGCATCACTCTTCCTAGAACTAAGCAGAAACCCTGTAAAACCTCTGTGCTGCAAGCAGGTTCCAGGTTCATGAATCTGGATCTGCCCTTGATATATGGCAGAAGGAGCTTCCTCAATTTGGTAATAATTTGCAAGGCAAGTTTGAATGCTACAGTAAAAGCCCATGTCCTCTTTATACACTGGCCCCCCAAAAAATCTAATGCTAACAAACTGAAAACATATCTGGGCTATTCAAAGAAGTATTTTTGAGTGCATAAAGTATTAGTTTATATACTCGCAAATGCTATTCACATGCGGGCCTCATTGCGATAGGCGGTTTCACATCCGCCCAACACCGTTGCAGATTGGGAACTGACCGACCTCAGGTGCTGGGGTGTCTGTGTTGTTGGCATGATTTTTTTTGTGGCGGAAAGGACACCTTCCCACACAAAAATAACCAAAGGAGGCATTTTCCTCATTCTATGTGTGCTGCAGAATGCAGCACACATGGAAAGAGTAAACAATGAGGAGAAATGTAAACATTTCTCCCTGTTACGCCTGCTTTGAGAAGCTGTTAGTTTTGCTGCTGCCCCAGATGTATGCTATGTTGTAAATCTGGGGCAGTGTAAAAAACCATAGGTGTTGCTTTGCAACACCCACAGCAACACCCATGGAGGCCCTTTTCACGCAGAGTAGACATTGCCATATTCCATATTTACAAGGCCATAAAAAGACACGCAGGGTGGCTTTGCATGGCCTTCTAAATATGAGCCGACACAATGTGCCTCCGAAACATCACAAAAGTGACACTCCTGCGGCGTAAAAGTGCCGCAGTGGCATTGTAAATATGCCCCTTAGTAAGCATCATGTATATACAAGGTGAAAGATGGCAATCTGTGTGAAGTACGGCAAAGAATACAAGGTGACCACTGCTATAGCTCGTTGAACTGTCAAAAATTGGGCTCGGGTGGCAGTGCAGTATTCGTACGCCCACATCTAGTCATTATTCTGTAACACTATGATCAGCTCGAGCTGTTTCGCAAACACCATAAATACCAGAAACTCATTTCCCATTTTCCATCGTCTTCAGAGTTAAATGGGGATTCTGAGACAGTATTTGGTTTTTTGCTCGACTGTTGGCAGCAATGTACTCCTCAGGGTCATTGTGTGTCTCCTTTGAGCAGATGCTCCTCAATGATGATAAACTTTAACAGGCAAACTATTACCTGGGCACTAAAGCCTTACAGAGAGAAAAGAAGGGCATGGTGGCAGTCCTTATTCTATGGGGGTTAAAGATGTTGCGTAAGAATTTTGCGCGTCTAGATAGCAAAATGGGGCATAAGCACAATGGGCCGGGTGTACGAATCGTTTGTGAATCCGCAACCAGTTTCAAACTAGTTACTGACCACAAAAATGGCATTTCTGAATGTACGAAAAGCCTTCCTTGCGCTATTTTTCCAAACCAACAAGTTACCAAATTGATATTTTAGCAAACTGAGTTAGCGAGTTCCATTTACTGATTTCATAATACTGAATCACTAATTGAATGTATCAACCATTCGCTAATAGCAACAAGTCACAAAATGTGAATTTAGCACTTGCAAATTACCACCAACTCTCATCAGGTGGTAACCAAGTGCAACATATATAAAAAGGCCCAAATTGCATCAGGGTGTTCCACAATGTCATCGCTGTACATAATTACGAGGAGGATGCGGATTCTCAATGGCCTTCAGAGAAGGAGGAGGAGACAGGAATGGATTTTCAATATGAGGGTTACACTTCTCCAACAAACAGGGAAGGAAATATAATACAGGCTGAGTAGTGTAGTTATTTTAGATCTAATTACAGAAATAAGGCCTCATCTTGAGAGAAACACTCTCAGAAGCAATCCCATACCCACCCATGGTCAGTTACTTTGCTCGCTCCATCTTTTAGCCTCTGGGAGTTACCAAGGTGTCATTGCTGCTGCAGGTAGGGTATCATAGAGTGCCCTTTCTAGGTTTATCCAGGCTTCCCTGGATGCTATGTTACAGAGAATTCACAATCATATTACTTTCTCTAGCACAGAGCAGGAGTTGCAGTTAGCCAAATTGAAATTTTACCACATTGTCCAATTTTCTCATGTAATAGGATGTATTGATGGAACCCATGTTCCTATATGTCCTCCATCTTACAATGAGTACATATTTAAAAAAACAGGAAAAACACTGATTTGCTTAATTACAAAGTGATGTGCGATGCAACAAATATGATAACAGATCTCATTGCAAAGTACCCTAGCAGTACAAATGACTCATTCTTGTCCAGGCATAGCGGCATATACTCACACCTTCTCAGAGGAGAGTTTGAAGATGGCTACCTTGACAACCTCAGCGACCCCAACTCCGCCACCCTTCTGGAGAACCTCGCCAACCTCGGACTGAAACAGCTTATCACCACCCCCACCCACAAGGCAGGACACACCCTCGACCCCATCTTTGTAGAAGGGAACAACATCCACTTCAGCCACACCACCCAACCCCCCTGGACAGAGCACCACTGCGTACACTTCTCTTGCAACAAGACCACCGCTCACAAATCTACACCACGCCCACCATAAAGGAATTGGAGCAAGGTCACAGAGGAGCACCTCAACTCCACCCTCAACCACGATCACCCTCCCGCCTTGACCGACGCCAACTCTGCAGCCAAAGAACTACATCAGTAGATCACCAACTGCGCAGACAAGCTTGCCCCCCTCCGCAACCCCGACAGACAGCGCCCCATGAAGGCCACCTGGTTCACCACCGATCTCCGAGAATCCAGACGCACCTGCAGATGTCTCGAGAAGCAATGGAGGAACAGCAAAATCACTGAAAACCAGACCACCTACAAGAACGCCATGACAGAATAGCACCAACTCATCAGAGCCACTAAAAGGACCTTCATCCAGAACAAAATCCTCGCTAACTCCAGCAACTCAAAGGAACTCTTCAGCATCATCTAGGAATTCACCAAACCCCCCAGCGAAGCCACGGACGTCACACCCTCCCAGGGCCTCTGCAACAAGCTCAGCTCCTACTTCCACCTGAAAATCAAGGCCCTCTACGACAACTTCAGCGAACAGACTCCAGAAACCACTCCTTCCTCCAGCAATGACAGCCAACCTTCCATTGCCGCCTGGACCCCGGTCACCACTGAAGATATGGCCACGACCATGAAGAGCACCCACTCAGGAGCCCCCACGGACCCCTGCCCGCTGCACATCTTCCACAAAGCCGCCGCCGCCATAGCACCCGAGCTACGACTCACCATCAACACCACCTTCGAATCCGGCACCTTCCCCAATGACTGGAAACGAGCAGAAGTCAAGCCCCTCCTCAAGAAACCCTCTGCAGACCCGACGGACCTGAAAAACTACTGACCCATCTCTCTCCTTCCCTTCAGGGCCAAAGTCACTGAGAAGATCGTCAACGCCCAGCTGACCAACTTCATCGGGGAGAACACCATCCTCGACCCTTCTCAATCCAGATTCCACAGCAACCACAGCACCGAGACCGCCCTCCTCGACATCCGCATGCTCCTCGACCAAGGCCACACCGCGGCCCTCATCCTCTCCGCAGCCTTTGAAACTGTCTCCCACCGCACCCTCACCACCAGACTCCACAGCGCCGGCATACAGGGAACCGCCCTCGATTGGCTCCGCTCCGTCCTCACTGGCAGAACCCAAAGAATCAGACTCCTGCCCTTCCTCTCCGAACCCACAGAGATCAACTGCGGAGTACCCCAAGGATCATCGCTCAGTCCCATGCTCTTCAACATCTACATGGCCCCTCTCGCTGCCATCGTCAGACAGCATGGTCTCAGCATAGTATCCTACGCTGATGACACCCAACTCATCCTCTCCCTCACGAAGGAACCCGACGACACCAGACTCAGCTTCCAGGAAGGAATGAAAGACGTCTCATCCTGGATGAGCAGCAGCTGTCCGAAGCTCAACTCGGAGAAGACAAAAGTCCTCGTCCTCGGGCACACTCCCTCAGCTTGGGACAACACCTGGTGGCTCACCGTCCTCGGCAAACCCCCCAGCCCCCCCGGACCATGCCCGGAGCCTCAGCATCATACTCAACTCCTCCCTCACCATGAACCGCCAGATCAATGCCGTCGCCTCCACTTGCTTCAACACCCTCCGCATCATTCGCAAGACCTTCGAATGGATTCCCCCCCCGAATCCAGAAACACTGTCACCCACACACTCATAACTAGCAGACTGGACTACAGAAACACCCTCTACGCCAGAATCAACAAATCCCTGCTACGCAAACTCCAGACCATCCAGAACACCGCGGCCAGACTCATCCTTGGCATCCCACGGCATGAACACATCACCCAACACCTGCAAGACCTCCACTGGCTCCCCATGAAGAAGAGAGTAACGTTCAAGCTACTCACCCACGCCTACAAATCCCTCCACAAGACCGGACCCAAATACCTCAACGACAGAGTCTCCTTCCACGTACCCAAGAGAAACCTCTGCTCCGCCGACCTCGCCCCTCGCCGAAATCCCACGCATCCACAGAACCAGAGCGGGTGGAAGAGCCTTCTCCTACATTGCGTCAAAGACCTGGAACGAGCTCCCGATCAACATCAGATGCTCCCCCACTCTGCACACCTTCAGAAAGAGCCTCAAGACCTGGCTCTTCGGCTGACTCGGAGCTGCAACCCCCCTCCCCCAGCACCTTGAGACCCTCACGGGTGAGTAGCACGCTTCACAGTTTCCTGATTGATTGATTGATATCTACTTTGTAGCAAATATGGTAAATATGAATATGACATACATGCCAAATATGTCTAAATTGTAGCAGTGGTAGCCACATTATCAAAATGTTTTGTATGTGACAGTGTGTGAGAAGTTGGCCTGGTATATGCTGTCCACTAATTAAAGTGGGCACCTTGCACCAGTCCAAACAACCCTTATGGTGATTTAAGCGGTCAAAGATAACCTTAGAAAGCAATCCAAGTGGTAGCTGTGGAGAGCAGCATTCAGACTTAGTCTTGAAGGAATGTTAAGCAGCTTGTTTTACCAGAACGCAACCTTATAGTATTGGTTAAATGAAAGGAGAACCACACAGTAGTTATAAAAATATGTATTTATTATTCTAACACACCTTAAATACCTCACAGTATCTGCTACACGGAGATAAACACAAAGCACACAATACTGTAGCACAGAAACAATTGTAAGTAGCACTAATACACAGTGGGCTTCAGGGGGAGACCAAACCATATACTAAAATAGTGGTATAAGAACCACGACTCGAGTCAAGGCAGTGTCTAGAGGTTGTAGAATCGCTGGGACCCCAAGGAACCACCCAAGGTGAGTAAGTAGGGACCCCACGGAGGATGGGTGCAGTGTGAGAACACGACCGCGCGCTACGTACAATTCAATGGGAGAGTCGCAGTTGCAGTTTTACAGTTTAAGGACCCTTCCCAGTGGATTACGAAAACTCTTTAGAACATAGAAGGTTGGAGAGCCATCCCACCCGTGGATACCAAAATACCAGAGTTACCTATCCCAGGGAAGCCGGGTGCATAGGATCGAAGTGGCGTCGAGAACAGCCGTCGTTCTCAATGGGAGTCTTCAAAGAAATGCCACTGCTGGAAAGAAGAAAAGTGTCCGGTGGAACCCGCAGGTGGATTCTTGATGGAAGGAACCTGAAAGCAGAGGGGACAGAGTCAAGAGTGACCAGGGGCTCGGTAGATGAATGCCCACCGATGTTGGGTGCTTCAGGTGTGAAGATGGAGACCTTGACTCTACAGCTGCAGGGACCAGGAGATGTAGAGGACAACCAGGAGCTGCATACGAGCTGTCCCATAAAGGATGTCGAGTGCTGAGGAGTCGGTGTCCAGCTGGAGCACCAACAAGCCTTGGCAACAGCAACCCATGAGGAAAGTCAAAGAAGGTTATGGTTTGGCCCAGCAAGGACCAGGGGACTCACCACAGCAAGGGGAGTCAGGGCAGGCCTGGAGCAACCAGGGGAGCCCAAGAAAAGCAGTGTTGTCCCTCAAATGGACCCACAGGCCGAAGACACAGGAGTCATGAGGGGACCTCTAGCAGTTTCACAAAGTAACAGCTTGCAGGGCACAGAGTGTGAGGAGGCCAAAGTCCTTTCTTCAAAATGTGCGCAGAGGTTGGGGCTTTTGATAGCCCTATGCACTTAGTTGGGGAATGCCAACAAGCATATGCACTTGCAAAAGTACTCTGTGCACAGGGTTTTGGGTTATGCAGTCCCCACAAGGTATACTGGCCTCAAACTTGGTAAGAGGGCAGCTCAACCTCAAGGAACATAGGAACCCACCTCTTGTGTTGCTGGAGCCTTCAGAGTCCGCAGGAGCTCAGGATCAGCAGACTGGTCTGTTGCGTTATGGTGCCTGCGAATGCAGGGGAGTGACTCCTTCACCCTAAGGGAGAGACTTTAGTTGTCCTTTTTATTTTATTTTTTTATTTTACAGAGTTTTATATAGCGCAAACTTGACCCGAAGGTATCGGGTATCAGATTGCTTTACACGAGCAGCAGTTTCGTTACATGAGGACACATTCATTTTTGTTAGGCACGGGGAGATTTAGTGATTTGCCCAGAATCACAGACTGTTCAGCGTCATTGCCGAGACTCCAACCCGGTTCCCCAGATTCGAGGTCGACCGCCCTAGCCGTTAGGCCAACTCCTCCTTGATGCTCCACAGGTCCTGCACGGAGCCTGTATGGTGGACGGGCACAGACGATGCTTTGGACGGAGAGGGAGACGAAGTCGGGCCCAGTCGAAGTCCAGCGAAGTCCAGAGTGTCAAGACGGTTAAGGTTAGTGGTTTCTTGTTCAGAATCTTGTCCACGTCGAATCTAGGGTCCTACAGCCAGGTTAGCCCTTTTGTACCCACGGGAGAGGGTTGGACAGACTCAGGGGACCCTCCCAGGGAAGGATACTCCCCTGTCCTTTGTCCAGTTTTGCGCCAGAGCAGGAGCCCATGGCTCCCAGTACTGGTTTGAACTGGACTATGCACAGGGACACCAAGTGCGCCCCAGATGCAGACTTTCAGGCACTTTGGAAATGCCCCCACCCAGCCCCAATACACTAAATCCTGTCTGGGAGGTGGTCACACCTCCCTGTGACAGGATGCCTATTGTGCTGCCTTCCTCTGCTCGAGCTTGGCTCAGCAGCAGGAGGGCAGAAATGTGTCTCTGGTCGGCAGCAACCATTTTGTGCTGTCCGGGTTGAGAAGGCTGGTACCGGGAAGACCAAGGACCCCATGAAGCTCTCTTCTGAAGGATGGAATCATACCTCCCACACCGGTTACCGGTATGGAGGTATGATTGCAAGGTTTTGATACCAAACACGACATGGTTTGTTGCAGCCATTTTCGAGACAGCATTTTACGCGAGCATATAATGCACCTCTACCTATATGTCTGGCTGCATCACCGACAACCCGGGAGAATTGTCTCCGAAGGCTACAGGGGTGCTCTGCACATGCAGGGGCACCCTCTCACGTAAAACCCAGCACCCTGCCTTCAGGATTGTCAAGGCCTGCTATAGGGGTGACTTATAGGATTTAAGTGTAGTGACCTATAGATATAGTAAACCTATACCTAAAGTAAGTGGTGCATGCACCATCTTACACAGGCTGCAATGGCAGGCCTGTAGTTCCATTTTGAATGGCCTTTTATGGGTGGCATAATACATGCTTCAGCCCATGGGAGGCCTCTGGGGTACCTATGCCCTGGGTACATGTGTACCATATATTAGGGACTGACAAGGGTACCCCAGTATCCAATCTGGAGTGTACCTAAGTACATGACATAATATTTTAGGGAGAAAGCAGATAGACTGGGGTCCTGATTAGCAGGATCCCAGTCAGACTAGTCAAAAACAGTGTAACATCAAGCAAAAAGTGGGAATAACCATAAGAAGCAGATCCTACTCTCCTACACAGTGCATATGCTAGGAGATCATGGATATTGACACAATATCTTAATCCTTCAAACAAAGGGAGCAACGCTACAATGCCACACACAAACGAACCCGGTCTGTCATTGAGACAACATTTGGATTATTGAAAAGTAGATTTCGCTGTCCACATAAAAGAGGAGGTGCACTACAGTATTCACAAGAAACAAGTTGCAAGATCAATGCTGCATATGCAATGCTTCATAATATAGCTACGCAGAAAGGATTGACAGAAATTATGACTTATTCAGAATCTGATGATGAACACCAAAACCCAGCAGCACAGGCATTACAGGATGGTACAATGGGAGCAGAAGAAAGAGCCAGACATACTACCATTACAAATCATTACTCTTAAGGTATGGAAATGATGATGTGTGTTACATTTTGCGCAAAGCTATACACAAGATTTGCTGTGGTAAACAAAAGAACCTTTATTTTCATTTATGTTATGTTACTTGTAACATTCTTTTCACTGTTCAGAATGCTTCAATGAAAGAAAAATATAAGTACACATGTTACTGCAATAGCAAAATATAACAAAACAATATGTAGTGCTAATCAAAGAAATATTTCTGTTTGCGTCTACTATGAACAGAACTTTGTCTCACAGGTGTAGTGAAACCTTCAGTCCCCACAACACCACTACTTTTACTGTGACACACACTTATAGCCTCACTCACTAACACACTGCTAAGACTGATTCCCCCTCAATTTTTGCAGGACCAACTGCTCCCCCTTGTGCGATCTGATTATTCGATAGACTTTCTACAGCATTAGTCACTTGCACAAGGCCTCGTGCCACATCGCCACTATTGTGACCCATCTCCACCTGCAGGCCTACCAAGTGGCGTAAGAGATATAGCCTGTGCAAAGCGATTTATGGAATGATTCAACACATCCATATGTGTAAATAAGTGATGTTGACTACATCTGTGCATTACCTTTTCCTGTTGCAAATGGCCACATAAACTGTTCATTGCCTCTGTCATAGAGTCCACTTCTCTGTTCCAGTCCTGATATTTTTTGTTCCTTAGTTTCATTTCTCTGTGTTGTAACTGCTGTAGATTCAACATAGAGGCTTCTAGACCTCCAAATGCTCCCCAGTGTTCTTATACTTCCTATTTGTGAGGTCACTACTCACTACCAAAAAGCAACATTCAGTATTTGTAACTTGATTCGGTATTTACCAATTCGCTAATTGCGATTCCTTAAATTGCGAATGAGACTGGTACCGAATCGGTAATGGGCAGTAGCACACATTTGCACATACCAAATACCGATTTGTAAATTGTGATTCGGCAAGAATTGCAAATTATGACTCGGTATTCGTCTGCTTCATACATCTGACCCAATATGTGCAAAAGAGTTTCTTCTGGCCACAAGCACAGCCCACTAACCGTTGAGCTTGGTATTGGGGTCCACAGTGACACTGCATCATTTGATGGTGTTAGGCCAAACCTCAACGCCAGAAACATGGATTTGTAAAAAAACATTTGATTGTTTCTGTTAGACCTGGCATCCTTGGTGTGGTTTCCCCTGACTTTTTACCTTCTGGCTTCCTGTTTTTGACTGTGGTGCTGACTTTGTTTTTGCTGGCTTTAGTAATCTCTGCATTTTACCACTGCTAACCAGTGTTAAAGTGCATGTGCTCTTTACTTAAAACATGGTAACATTGGCTTATCCACAATTGGCATATTTAATTTACTAATAAGTCCCTAGTAAAGTGCACTATATGTTCCCAGGGCCTGTCAAGTGAATACTACTAGTGGACCTGCAGCACTAATAGTGCCACTCACTTAAGTGGCCCTTTAAAGTGCACTATATGTTCCAAGGGCCTTTAAAGTGAATACTAATAGTAGGCCTACAGCACTAATAGTGCCACTCACTTAAGTAGCCCTTTAAACGTGTCTCAAGCCTGCCACTGCAGAGCCTGTGTGTGCAGTTTTAAAACTGCCATGTCGACCTGGCAAGTTAACCTACTTGCCAGGCCCAAACCATCCTTGTTATTACATATGGATCACCCCTAAGATAGGCCCTGGACAGGTCATGGGCAGGGTGCAGTGTATTTAAAAAGTAGGACATGTACTTTTAAATTTTACATTGCCTATTAGTGGAAAACACTTACATTAGTTTTTCGCTACTGCCATTGGAAAGCATTTGAATCGCGTTATTACATTTTATAAAAGTAATTTCAAATTGGAAAGAAATGGGACCACCAAATATGGTGTCTCTGGACTCACAATTTGAAAACACAAGTGATGGTGAAGTTGGTTTTTAAATTTTAGCTCTGAAAATGCCACTTTTAGAAAGTTGACATTTTCGTACTTAAACCATTTGGTGCCTTCTGCCTGTCTCTAGAAAACACATCTGGGGTGGGTGACAACTGGCTTACTGCATTCCCTCTAGACAGCCACACTCAAAGGAAGTGTAGGCATGACTGAGCGGCCATCTGTATGTTGATGGGTAATACTAAACAGGATGGGAGGAAGGAGCTGACACTTTAACCTGAAAGGGCTGTGTTTTGTCCCCAAAGGACTGCATACCCTCCTTGAGTGAGTCTGGATCCAGGGCAGGAAAGGCAAGGTCTTGTGCACTTCAAAGAGTCTCTTTGAAGCCTCCCTAATTTAAAAGCCCAACTGGGTATAAGTACTGGACCGCTGACACCACCAAATCAGAACACCTCTGGAACAGAGGACATTCTACCAGGAAGAAGAACTGCTGTGCTGCCAGAAGGGACTGCCACTTTGCTGAACTGCTTTGCTGCGTTGGCCTGCTGCTTCTTGCCTAGGAGTGAGAAGTGCTGGACCTGCATCTCTACATCCTAGAACCAAAGTATCTCCAAGGGCTTGTTGGCTTGCCTCCTGCTTCTGAAGTCTCAGGGATATCAAAGACGCCACCCTGCAATCTTCAACCAGCACCTGGACTCTGTATGCTGTGTGTCCTGCTCTGCCAAGTGGTGCCAATCCAGTGCTGGGCCCTTGGAAGTGAGTTTTCAGTAACCCTGGGCGGTGAACTACGCTACGCTCGCGGAGTTTGCGGAGTTTCGGTAACTTCGCGATTCGCGTAAAACGCGAAGTTACCGAGCACTATGCAATTTGCAGCGTAGCGAAGCTGTTTTTCTTCTTCGCGCGCTCAATATGCGTTCTCGCGTGCGCGGTAACGACCTACCGTGATTCTGCATTCGCCGACGCGATTTCCTATCCGTTCGCGGGCGCCACGAGATTTGGAACCCGGCCACACGATCCAGCGAGAGTGTGCGAACGCGAACACGTCATTGGGACGCGCGATCTGACTTCCGGCGGCAGTGTTGGTAAGATTGCGATCCCGAACACGAAGAAACTACAGTCTGGCGAAGAATATCTCTCGAGCATCATAAAACCTTCTCGAAAATGATTATTTTGCTCCAAAAAATTCCTCAGATTGTGATTTGGCTGTAGTTTTTTGTGCAAGGAGTCCTTTTTCTTTTTTTACTTTTTTTTCAAGAGGAAGGAAGTGCCCCTGAGTCTCCAACTTCCTCTTCCTATCCAGCAGGCTCCTCCCAGTGCTTTGTCCATGTGCTGTTCACTTTCATTTGGATTTGGAGCTGGAAGGATCACTTTTTGTGTCTGTCTGCTGCATCATATCATTGGATTGGATTTGAGGACTTTTGGATTTGAGATTTTACAAGTAAGTTGGAGAATTGGTGTACTTGTTTGTTTGATTGGGGCTTGTTTGTACCTACATTTTTTTGTGATTTTCATCGTTTTTAAAATTTATTGTTGTGGCCTGGGTGGCCTGTAGTTTCAGTAGGGGCCTAGTTGTTTTTCTTTGATTGAAATTTCAGCCAGTAGGCCCAGAGGGACCCATGGTGCATGTTTCTGTGGTGTCTGTTGAATTTAAACATCATGTAGGGCATGGATGGCATTGGATTGAATTGCTAAATGTGGTTTTTGGGGTGTATTTCACTTTTTGGGTGTGTGTTAATAAATAAATACCTTTGTTGGATGTGTGTGTGTGCTTGTTGTGTAACTTTCCAACCTTTCGTAGCCCTGTGGATTTTCCTTTTTGCATTTTTGTATTAAAGCTGTGGAGAGGTGTGGTGCAGCGGCCAGGGCAGCTGACTTCGGAGCACAGGGCTCACGGTTCGATCCCCGGCTCCGGCGGCAGCGCAGCTCAGCACCATGTGACTCTGGGCAATAGCTCACTTAATTTCCACGACGGCCCCCAGCGCCTTGAGACCTGTAATGGTGAGTAGTTCGCGCTTTACAAATACGGATCTAAATTTTTTTTTAGATTTTTAAAGCTGTGTTGTTTAGCAGGCCTCCTTTGTCTGGTCATATTATAGGCCTGCTTGAGTTCATTGTTTTCCATGGCCTGTTGTGACTGTGAGTGACCATGTGGCTTGGGGCCATTTTGTTGGGGTAGTTTAGTAGTGTGCTGCTTTTTCCATATAGGCCTGCATGTCTTTTCTTTGTTCCCCTTGGCTTATGCTTGTTGTTGTTGTGGCCTGGCCATGTGGGTGGCGGCCATTTTGTGAAGGCAGGCAGTGTGCTTTTGCCATAAGCTTGCATTGTCTGTCTTCCATTTCTTTTTGTTGTGGGTGGCTAGCGGCCATTTTGTGGAGCCATCCAGGCAGTGTGCTTTTGCCATAGGCCTGCATTGATTGTCTGTCTTCACTTTCTTGTTATTATGGGTGGCCTGGCCATGTGGGTCATCATGGGTGCATAAAAACTGTTTCTGTGTTGTCTGTTGAATTTTAACATCATTTACGGCATGGATGGCATTGGATTGAATTGCAAAATGTGGTTTTTGGGGTGGTATTTCAGTTTTTTGGTGTGTGTTAAATAAATAGGCCTTTTCAGCCAGTAGGTAACCCTGGGCGTTCAGCTCGCGGACTTTTGGCAACTCCGCACTGCGCAACAATGCGGACTTACACTTTTTTTCTTCTTCGCGCGCTCAATATGCGTTTTCGCGCGCGCGATAACGACTTTTTGTGACGATCGCGATGCCGAACACGCAGAATTTACAATCTGGCGAAGAATATCTCTCGAGCAGCATAAAACCTTCTCGAAAATGATGATTTTGTTCATTTTGCTCAAAAAACTCCTCAGGTTGTCATTTAGATGTAGTTTTGTGAGCAAGGAGTCATTTTTCTTTTTTTGACAATTTTTTTAAAGAGGAAGGAAGTTCCCCAGAGTCTTCAACTTCCTGGTCCTGTCCTTTGTCTTCACTTTCTTGTTATTGTGGGTGGCCTGGCCATGCGGGTGGCGGCCATTTTGTGAAGCCAGGCATTGTGCTTTTGCCATAGGCCTGCATTGTCTGTCTTGTCTTCCTTTTCTTGTTGTTGTGGGTGGCCTGGCCATGTGGTGGTGGCCATTTTGTGGGACCAGCCACTGTGCTATTGCCATAGGCCTCCAAGCTTGCGGCCTAGTCTGCCAGTAGGCCCAGAGGTAGTCATCATGGGTGCATAAAAACTGTTTGTGTTGTCTGTTGAATTTAAACATCATTTAGGGCATGGATGGCATTGTATTGAATTGCAAAATGTGTTTTTTTTTGGGGGGGTCTATTTCACTTTTTGGTTGTGTTAAATGAATGCCTTTTTTGCGTGTGTATGTATGTGTTGTTGTTGTGGTTGTGTAACTTTCCAACCTGTTTTTAGCCATGTGGATTTTAGTTTTTGCATTAAAGCTGTGTGTGTTGTTTATCAGGCATCCTTTGTCTGGCCATATAGGCCTGCTTGAGTTCATTGTTTGCCGTGCCTTGTGCCTGTGAGTGACCATGTGGCTGGGGGCCATTTTGTGGTGGTAGTTAGTAGTGTGCTGTTTTTGCCACATAGGCCTGCGTGTCTTTCCATTGTTCCTCTTGTCTTACTGCTTCCAAATCCATCCCCATTGCCAGCTGCAGCTCCCTGATGCTGCATCCATCCCACGTGATGCACATATTTAGGCCAAACAGGCTCCACTACATTTTTGTTTTTGTTCTTTGCTATTCTTATTCTTCCTGAGTGTACACAGTACACCAGGAAAGCCCTGGCCTTGTTGTCAAAGTCTCATAAATGGCTACACTGTTGTTGTTCACTGAGTTTCTAAAATGTAATAATTGAGACAACCACACACTAAGTTATATATTATATTAGTTTGATTTGTGCTATCGTTTGACTGATGTTCTTCTGCCTTTTTTGCTTTTAGGTGCACAAAAGACTGAGGAGGAGGTGTGTCATCATTGCCCGTTGTACTGCCAGACAGACGTCTTGCTGCTGTACACGATGTGACGTGTGACCTGACCAGACATCTCTGGAACTTGTGCAACTGAGTGCTGCTGACATCTGAAGAAGATGGGCCCAAAGAAAGCAGGTACCAGGTCCTCCAGTACCAAGAAAGTTGCTATTGAGAAGAAGGAACAGAAGAAGGAAGTGACACTTAAGTCTGGTGTGCCGCCCAATACCTTTTTGGGAAAAAAATATTACGCCTGCAGCAGCGGTGTCCGGGGGCAAGCTGGGGGCAGCACCTCCGCATCAGTGGGCCCAACCCACCAACCCAGGCCCAAGCACATGAGTGTGGAAGAGGTAGCCAGCCTAATGGTGGAAAGCAGTGATGCTGAGCCTGAGATAAACTTATCGCTATCTCAAAGTAGTACCCAATCAACGCAGGAGAAAACACAGCAGATAAGTGGTCAACAACAACAGCCGCAACCACCGCCCGCAATAGTAGTTGTTGTTCCTCCCGAAGTAGGGGCAGTTCAGGAAATTGAGCCTCATGCAGAGGTAGAAGAAGAGGAAGCCACTCATTCAGAAGATTCATTGTCTTCCAAATCCCCAGCAAGGAAAAGGAGGGCTAGTCCATCAAGTTCTTCGCCAAGCCCCACTTCTGATGATCTAGATGCCACTTGGAAGCCACAAACTGAGTCTGAGAGGGAGACACGTCCCAAGACCAGGTTAGGGAAAAGGAAGGTTGCAGAAAGCCTTACACTTATGGAGGTCGATGTAGAACAGCAGGATGATGATGATGAGCCAGTCATCACGAACATCACTCCCGGCCCCGAGGAGATGGAGACCAACATTATTACCCTATCCAAAATCGCTGCGAGGGATGTAGCACGCATACCTCCACAGGTAACACCAACACGACCTACAGCTTCCATATTTGCATTAGCAAAGGCCCGGCAGCGACCTACATCCAGCACAACCACCACCTCAGTAGAAGTAGGTAGTGGTACAGCACAGAGGCAAATTCAACCCACACCCTCCAGTTCATCCGGCATTGGAAGTGGCACCTCCAGCAGGAGGGAAAAGTTAAGCTCCCCAGTTTGGGACTTCTTTATGGTTAGCGAAAAGGAGGAGAACATTGCTATATGCTCCATTTGTAATACCTGTTAGTCGGGGTAAGCTTGGTACAAACTATGGTACCGGAGGCCAAATAACCCATCTGAAAAAACACCACTTGATCAGCTGGGAGGACCACCTTCGCGGCATAAAAACTGCAACCATTGGTGTTGGTGGGGATAAACGAGTAGAAGATCCGATCACGGTGGAAGAGGAAGGACAGGGAGACATTCTCTCTGGTAGTGCTACACAAAGTAGCCCTGTCCCCAGCAGTGCAGTGTTATCGTCGCCCACATCTTCTTCAGCAACATCTCAGTGGCACAAGAGTAAGAGTCAGCCTGAGACAGCAAGGAGTACCGCAATGAAAAAAGTGCGTTGTTGAGCCTAAGAGAAAGGAAAACCATGCAGCCTACCATTATCAGCATGTTTGGGGGGGAGGGGCAGTACGAACGCAACCACCCAATAGCACGTTTGTACAATGCGAAGCTGGCTAAAATGTTAGCACTGGACCTTCTCCTTTTTCTTTTGCTGAAGGGGTGGGTTTTCTGGAATTTGTGACAGCCATCTGCCCAAAATGGCATGTTCCCAGCCGCTACTATTTTGCCAGAGTTGCTGTTCCAGCACTACATCACGACGTGCTGGAATTGCTTGGAAAAGCCTTGAAGCAGAGTGCTGTTCATAGTATCCACCTGACAACAGACATATGGACCAGTTGCCAAGCCACTGATTACATGTGCATCACTGCACACTGGATCTCTTTTGCGGGGGTTAGAGAACAGATATCTGCTGGTGTTGACGCTGCTGAGATTTTTCATGCCACTCGCAAACATGCAACTGTAGCCATGTTTGCCATGGAGAAATCTCATACTGCTGCAAACATTTTGGAAGAGTTTAACAGCAAGGTCTTTGAGTGGCTGCGCCCAAGAGGGCTTAACATTGGTTTTGTTGCCACGGACAATGGCAGTAATGTAGTTAGGGCCATGCAAAATGGTCGCTATTTCAGGGTCCCGTGTTTGGCACACTGCATTAACATTGTTGTTCAAGACTTTCTGAAAAATGAATACAACGTCAGCAACTTACTGGCCACCTGCAGAAGAATATGCACACATTTCAGCCATTCTTTTACAGCCCGGAAGCAGCTGAGGGTCATTCAACGTGAGCATAAAATGCCAGTCAAAGCACACATCCAGGAGGTGCCAACACGTTGGAACTCAACTTATTACATGCTTGATCGTCTGTTTGAGCAGTACATACCACTCAATGCTTATGTCATGCAAAGATTAGGGGATCCTACTGTGAGAGGCATGACCGTTGAGATGGGTCAATGGGACCTCGTTAAATGCCTGACAGAGATGCTATTTCCTTTTGAGATCTTCACACGTGAAGTCAGCAGGGAGGACTGTACTATGGGCCAAGCTATCCCATTGTTGCACATGCTAGAGCAACAGCTGAAGGAGGTGTCTGAAACGTACGCAGGTGTGGATGACAAACAAGACGCATATCATTTGGCGGAGTCCTTAGCCGTTCGCTTATCTGAAAATACAAGGATTCAAAATAAAATTGTGTCAGATCCACATTACATTACTGCCACAATTTTGGATCCACGGTACAAAGTATTTCTGAACAGTAAGGCAGTAATTCCTTTTTCAGAAGTGGATGTTGCCAAGTACAAAACTTCGATAGCTCAGCTAGCCATTGACTTTGAAAACGAACGTCTGGTAATTACAGGCCCCCCGCCCCAGGCCATAACAAGTACTACAGGGCATCCAGAGTCAAGTTCTACTTCGGAGCCTGAGGGCAGTGCATTTGCCTCCCAGCAGTCACTGACACCAATACTACCAATAACATCAACAACGGCAAGAACAGGATCATCCACAGTACAATCGGCAACTGATTGGTTTCTACGGCAGGGGTATGGTAAGTCCAGTGCTGATGCAAAGGCAAAACAGGCCGAGCACATCGGAGCACCCCTGAGCATTGAGCGGACGGTCCAGGCCTATCTGGATGACCCAACAGAGGTCTTCATGGATCGAAACCCATTGGTGTATTGGTATGGGAAAAGAAGCCAATGGACAGTGCTCAGCAGGCTGGCGATAAAGTATCTGGCTTCCCCTGTCGCAAGTGTCTCTTCTGAGCGTGTTTTCAGTGCTGCTGGTGCCATTGTAACTTTGAAAAGGACCAGTCTCTCACCCAAAAGCGTGGAGAGGTTAACCATGATCAAAATGAATCAGCACTTTATACCACCGGATTACAAAATACGTGAATCACAGCAGGAAGAGGAGAGCGACTTCGATGACGTAAGTAGTGGGTTACAGGACCTACTTCTGTCCGAACCACCAGAGTTTGAGGACGAGCTCCTCTTCCCTGACAACTAGGCTTTCAAATTGTTACTTTCTTCCTTCCTTTATTTGTCTGTGTATCTGTCTTTCTGGTTCAAATCAAATCACAACAAATCCATCACCACCGTCTTCTCTTTTTATTTCCCTATTGGAGTTGCACGTCTGTGCATTTAACTGTCCACTCCTCAGAGTCCTGCTCCATCTTCCTGACTCGCCCTAATTACATTTCCATCAAGCCAGACATTGGAGTACAAGAAATGTTGCCTCTAACAGTCCCTCCATAAGAAGTGAAACGTGACTATAGCTATCATCCGTTTTGTTTCCGAGCCGAAACTCATCACTGTCCGAAGGCTATCGCCTCTGCAGGCATCCACAACTCTTCACTGTCAGAACTTGGGCAGGCATCCAAAAGTAAACTCATCACTGTCAGAAGGCTACAGCCTCGGCAGGCATCCAAAGCTCATCACTGTCAGGACAGAAGGTACTTGGCAGAGAAAGACAAGACTCTTCGAAGAAACTTGCTGACATTTCTGCAAACTCAATTGACCAGCAATGACCGCTACCCAGGCCACGGCCCATCACAGCGCTGACCATGTGAACCAACTTAAACTGCGACAAAGTGCCACAGATGAATAAGACGAAAACCGAAACAGCGACTACCAACACTCAAAATGAATGTGGAGTAATAATGAGGCCACTGCCTCGTTAAAAAACACACACACACCTGTCAGAACTAGGCATCTGATGATCTGACAGCCAAAGAGAAGAGCAAGACAGGTAATAATGATGGCATGCATTGGATGCTTGCTGACTCTGAGCGATTGCTGTTGTTTGTTGTGTTGATGTTGTGCATGAAGTCGAACTCTACTAGTTAATCTACAAAGTGAAAGTGACTCAAGTGACAGTCAATGTTTCCCTTCTTGTTGTTTAATAACCAAATTGTACTCCTACTACTGCAGGTGCAGGCCAATATCCGTTGCAATTTTTTAATATGGAATATGGACTTAATCGGAGACTAGTCACTACAGACTGAGTTGGAGTTGGACAACATGTACCACACCATGATGATGACCATACTACCTTTGCACGCAGTCAGTCAGTTGGATCGGAGATGATTGATGGAATAACTGCTGTTTCATGAAGTGGCATAAAAGGTAAACACAACAATTCAACAAGAAAGTAAACACAGCAGACCTACATGTCCATGTAGTGGTGGAGTCGAGTGTAGTCATATGACTGACAGCGGCGCATTGATTTAGTCACTTAATTTTGAAAATGCTAGGTTGCTGTATATGCCTTTTGAGTTTTGTCTGGCTCTGTCAAAATTTAAGGTAAATGGAGGTTGGGTCACGGCCTGGTGCCGTGGGCCTGTTCTGTCCTGTTGTTGTTGTAGCTTAATGCTGTAAACAGAATAGACACGATGTATCCAAGCCGCCTCAGTCTGAAAGTGTTCTCTCTTCTCTTCTTGGACTCCACCGTAATTGATGCTTTTTTTTATTCATTGATTTTTCAATACCCCTTTTGTTTTTCCATCTACACTTACAGGCCGGCCTTTACCCTGTGCTATACTGGGAGAAACAACTCACACTTACCTTACCAATCCGCATCAGGCAGGCAGTGGCACCCAAGATTGATGTGCGGAGCGTCCATGGAAGATAGGACCAAGAGGAATGACGAGATTCAACTCCACAATTTGACCAGGATAATACAGTAACTTTAGTATCATTCATCATTCGTCTTTTAATTAATTTGATTCCTTTTTTCTCTTCAATCATTACGACTGTGTGTTGTGTTGTTGTTTGTTTGCTAATTGATCCCTACAACTATTTTTTAATTTTCTTTGCTATCTTTAAAAGTAAGCCCGGTACAACATGTAATTTGGGTCTCTCTGAGGGCATACAGGCAAGGCAAATTGCATAGAATATACTGCTGCCCTGTACTGTCTAATTGTCTAGTAGTAGTTAGTAAGTACTACTCATTAACCATCAAGTTATCTTCATCATCATGCATGCATTTTCTTTTTCTCCCTTTATAGATTTATTGGATAAGATCATGGTCGTCTGCCAAGATTGTGCTTTGCTTTTGTTGTGTCCATGCGTACTGTTTTTCTTTGTCAAACCTTTCCCCAAACCCCCTTCCCATCCATTCATCAAACCCTAACCCTCTTCCCCCGGGCTGTGATTTATATTGAGGTGTGATGTGACTACATTAAATGTACACCAATTGATCACACGCTTGCTGGGGCAGATGTGGTGAAAGCAACACTAATTCAATTTCAAGGCAGGGCGAGGATCTTCTTCTGCTTGCCCACCCATGCTCAGTCTATGTGCAAGCCAATTTTTTTTCCAAAGGGACCTAATACATCATAATTAATTGCCTGCATTGATTGGATTCATCATCAACATCCTACCACACAGCAGTAAAGGTTACGAATTACGATTGTGTTAAGTTAAGTGACTCACTCGACACAACTACAGTTTGTAACTTCTTGTACTAGGCTGTCCCCGCCACCATTATGTTTTATTTTACTTTAGCAGTTGCAATATTGTTTGTTTGGCAGTCTTCTTCTGTACTGTTCTTTACTTCGTTCTACTACTCCTCCCACAGTCTCTCTCAGGCAAGTGACTGTCTCTTTTTTATTTTTTTGCAAATGCTACTGCCAGTGTCTACTACTACCACCACAACCATGGCATCTTCTCCATTCTCTTGGGAAACCATGCAGCCATCGCTGTGCCGAACTTAATCATCATCAATCACAGGTAAGATAAGTTTGGTGGGAGGTATAATGGACTAGGAGGAGAGACTGACAGTACTAGTAGGACAAATAACTCAGTGAGGGGTACCGCATCTATCTGTTTGTGTGTTACATAATCGGCAGATTATTTAAATCAAACACTGGCTGCGGCCCTGCAGCAGCAAGGAAACCATGTGACGTAAATTTGTAAAACAGTAACCCCCCCATAAAACATTAACATCGTATGTTTAGGTATAAATATAATTTATTACCCTAACAAAAATAAACTATCCCACACCTGACCCACCCCTCTCCCTAACCCCAACCATTGTCCAAAACGAAAAAGTCCAAACAATGTCCATAAACCCCAACGCCCAATTCCTACCCACCAACAAAAGAAATAAGAAAGGGGCAATCCAACGGGGTCCTACATAGTTCTTATATTCAGCGGGCTTTCAGGTGTTTGTCCACGAGGACCTTGACCCGCTCCTCTAGTTGCTCCTCTAGGCGTGAAATCCGGAGGAGCATCTGGCGGCGAAATGCCCTGCAGTGGCATCCAGGGTGGGGGGCAGCAGTGCTGGCTGTTAAGGAATTGCGGCGGCGGGCGGCTGCCTGACCGCGGTGCCGTACCACTGGAGGTGGGGCCTGGCTGGGGCCCGGGGCATTGGAGGAGGCTGCAGCTGCTGCCGCCTCCTCCTCCTCCTCCCTGAGCCACCAGCCACCGGTACTCTTGGCAGATGGCCTCCAGTTTCCGGCGCCGGGCCCTGGCTGCCAACTCCTTCCGTGATGGTTTTTCTTGGGAAGGAGGATCTATATCAAGAAAGAAAAAGAATATTGTTGTAACCAATACTCTTAGCAAAATAGTAACACAAAATTAATTCAACACATAGTGGCACAGTATCACTAGCAAGCACAGTACATAACATTTGTGGTAATAATCTATCCTCCCACTTCCTCGGCCTCTAACATTTGTGGGAGTTTCAGGCATTATACTAGCACTATGGACTCCAGTACACAGTACACCAGTCTTCTTCTTATCTCTAGTTTAGCGAAATTACATAACCTGGTTGTAGCCGGCATGCCAGCTCAGTCAGCTAAGCTTGCACCCAAGACAAACATACGAGTCATGACGCAGACTCACGTTAGTTTTATTTACTACTGTCTGCAGGTGGGGAAGCTCGTATTTTTCTATTACGGGTGGCACTGGCCATACTCTCTCTGTTACATGAAGGGCAATTGCTCAATTTCACTTTCACCCTGCCCTGGCTACTACAAAAAGGCAGATTATATATCTGATCCAATGATCATTGCTTATATATGGGACGACGACATAAGGTCAGTAGCGGTCGGTGGTGGGAGTGCTGCCGGGCGGTGATGTGGGGAGGGGAGGGGTAGGGTGGGGGTAGTAAACTATGGATTACGGCCAATTACAGGTAAGTAAACATATAAATAAATAAAACTAATTTCGTTGTGCGCACTGCATCGCATTTGGCGGTGCAGTGCGCACAATGAAATTCGCTTTATCTATTTTTATGTTTACTTACCTGTATTTGGCCATAATCCATAGTTTACTACCCCCCACCCTGCCCCTCCCCCTCCCCACATCACCGCCCGGCAGCCCTCCCACCAACGACTGCTACTGCATAAGTTACTTTGTTTTGATTGATTGTGTAACCAACAGATAGGCCATCCTTTGCAGGCTGGCTGACACATTCGAAAATAAATTAACATAGGTAGGGAGTGGTCCTCGGAGTCGGAGGAAGGCGCTTGATAACTAACTATACACAATATATATATATGATGTGCTTGCAAACTACTGTGAGTCAACTGTATTCTGAAAATACAACTTGTATTCCCCTCGGCTTTGCTACTCTGGCGCGGTTTCTTTTACATTCTCTTCAAACTAAGACTCTGCATCCAGTGACAGTCTCCACCTATGCTGTCTATGATGAATACATACAGGCATCCATCCATTCTAAGTAAATGTCTATCATTCTTCTTAATCTCTCCACAAACCTTAGTTTGTTTCACCAACAACCACCCATGCGTCCACTCCTTCCTTGCTTGCCTTGGCTTTGAGTTTCACCCAAACACCGCTGATGATTCTTGCTATCCCCAGTATCCACCCATACTGTGTCACCCACCCAGGCAGGCATCTTCTTTCACCTTCCACCCATCCTTCAACAATACATGCATCTGATTCCTATCAGCCACCTATGCATGCTTCCAACGTATCCTTCTCTGCCAGTCATATTACATCTTGCCCGTCCTTCCTCCTTCCACCCTTCTTTCCCTTTTTGTTCAACACATCCATCAAGGTCATCTGATCTGACTTTTAGTCTTCTCCATAAAACTTTCACAGCTGAGTTGGAGTCAGATAGAAGAGGCCATTGGTTACTCAACTCACGCTGCTAATGCTATCGCTAATGCATTGCTAATGCTAAGTAAAGGGTGTCTTCTTCAACCGTTGTATAATGTTCACTACAACTTCATACTTAATAAGTCTCAACAGTACAGTGAGTGAAGTGAACACCCTTCCAGCTAGTGTAATGTCAATAAGTAATGAATACAACTTACCGCCGCCCGCCACTGCTGCTGGCTCACCCCCTGTATCTCCTACAGGTGCCGCATCTCCTGCCCCCTCCGGAATGGCCGCATCGCCATCGCCGCCGGCCCCGCCGGCACTGGTGGTCGGTAGTACGCCTAGAAAAAATATTACACATTTTTAGATGCCTGTACACCTCCCCCTATTTATTCGTTTTCACTAGCAAGATTGAAAAAAAAGTTAATACATACATATACAACATACATCACTAGTCCAAATCGGGTACTAGAGTAGAGTCAGTAGACACGAGTAATGTTATGGTCCCTAGGGTCATTATTATAGTCTACTCTACTCTTTGCAAAGTTAGCCTGAGCCATGCAACCATTTTCGCTTCATGTCTTTTGCGCATGTTACCTCGCAGCTTGTTGTGCAGTAAGACGCCTTTTGAGCCCACATGAGCTCATACAGCTACTGTCTGAGCGTTGCGTACAAGAGGTCAAAAAACAAGCCACTTTGTTATGGAGTTCGGTTAGTCCGTATTGCTTAGCCATAAGTAACATGTTACACTTTTTGGCATGACTGAGAAATGCTTGCATTATACTATCTAACGCGCACCATTTTTCTCATAACAGGCAGAAGATTCCCTTCTACGAACCAGAGATTTGCAGAGCTTATGAATGATGCATGTAACCAGTACTTCTACGTTCTACGGTGAGGGGTCTCCCAGAATTCGCACAGATCTTTTGTCTTCTATCATGCACTTGTAACAATGTTTATTGTTTTAATCTTATGCATTTTGCTGTTGGAGCCTGCTGTAGTACACTGAATTTTATAGACCAACGTACAGAGCTTGTTAGTTGAAAATAAACCTTTTGAACTTACACATAGACTCTGTGGTATTTGGTGTGGTGGTGGACTTACACGAGTGAGTGAGCGAAAGGGTGTTATGTTCTGGGTTGTGTAATCATTGGGTATCTTCGGGTGGGGGTTCGGGGACCTAATGAGACACTATAGCTAGTCGGTCAGGGGATTGTGGGTTCACTTCTGACTGAGGTGTGAGGAAGGTCCAACCTCCCATCACCAACATCCTATTTTCTTGTGCATAGTTCTGTATGTGGCTGTGCAGAATCCGCACAACAGTAGTAGTATGTACTATATCTTATCAAAAATAGTCAAATATCTGGTTGGGCATTTTGTTGGTGGTAATTGTCAAAGCCTCAAGATTAAGAAGACTAGAAGAGGACAACCCAAAGGACTGGACTCAGTGGCTAGAGCTATTGGTCAATCTGAGTTTTATTCAAAACCATAAAATAAAGTGTGGCAAACTGGGCAAGCTTAGCTACAGACAGACTAATAGTAGTAGTACAGAGAGTCATAGCAGAGGCAGTTAGAACTTAGAGGCAGGGATAACCAGAATTTAGAAACATAGGGCCCGATTCACAGAACTAACTTACGTCAAAAACGTAAAGTTAGTACTTTTTGGTATTCACAGAATACACTTACTCATTTTGGTATTCACAGAAGGCACTTACTCATTTCGGTATTCACAGAAGTTAGTAGTCCTAAGTTTAGGACTCCTAAATGCCTTCTGTGAATACCGAAAAGTCTTAAAGTTAGGATTTTTCTCAGTTTAGGAGTAGTAAAGTTAGGAAAAATCCTAACTTTAAGACTTTCGGTATTCACAGAAGGCATTTAGGAGTCCTAAAGTTAGACTCCTAACTTCTGTGAATACCAAATGAGTAAGTGCCTTCTGTGAATACCAAAATGAGTAAGTGTATTCTGTGAATACAAAAAGTACTAACTTTACATTTTTGACGTAAGTTAGTACTGTGAATCGGGCCCAGATAGTCAAGATCAAAGAAGCTTTTGTAAAAAATAGAATTAGGAAGTGGAACCAGAATTAATAGTTCGGAAAAAATAAGGTGCAGTAAAAGTTAGGGAAATATAATTGTTAATATTAACCACTGGAGGACTTACTGGGGCCAGCAGCAGGGCCCTCGGTAGAGGAGCGGTCCTCTGGTTGTCCCGCCGACTCGGACCCCGTCTTTTTGCCCCTGGGTGCTGCTGATCAGTGATCATGTAAGATATAATAAAGAAAGAGACAAACATTAATGATTGCTGTGAAACAAATAAATTATTTTAAAAAACGCTCCAAAAACATTTTAGGAAACAATAATTGCAATAAAATCGACTACTGGCTTGCGGGATTCACGGACCGTCTACTTATTTATGAACACTAATCCAGTGTTCCATTCTGATTGATTCGAATCCAGAACACTAACTAAGCCTAAGTACCACCTGACCTAGCCCACCTATTCCAGACGGGCCAATTGTTCACTAAGTCTGCATTTCCATTTTTTTTAGCCCTCAAAAATGCATAGATGAGATGGAGGACACATGCATAAATTTGTGCATACACCAAATTGTTGGTTGGTTGCGTCTGATGTTCTGCTACTGACTGACACTGCTAAGCCTACCACTCACTAAACAAACTACAAAAGGTTCTACTAAGGACTGGGGTAAGCAGCACTCAGTGACAGAGGATGCGTCACGCAGACCGCTAAAAAATTATCAACTAATACTAACTAAACCTAGTATCAATCCATCCACCACTATTTGACAGGAGGACAAAGGAAGGACTAGAGTCTCTCTAGCAATAGCATTACCTAACTTAAGTTCTCTAAAGTAAACTCTTACATAATAATCAGCACAAGCGAGCGCAAAGTTGCAAACAAGTAAGAGTAGCGTCGAGCACCTGTGTCCTACAATCACAGAAGATTTTGAAACGTAATTTACCTGCAATGTAAGCAGCAGTATTATTGTTATTCGTAAAAAAATTATACACAATACTTATACTACTATATATTAGCTACTCACCAAGCCCCACGACCTCGACACCTAGCAGGTCCAACAGGTCCTGCTCCCGGTCCAGGATGTCTGACCACCGGTGGGCCAGCTGGTTATGGGTGCGCCGGACCCCTGAGCAGCGAAACACTGCCCGGCGCACCTTCGCCCACCGGCGGTGATGCTCCTGGGCAGGGTACCCGGAGCCTGGCCTGCCGCTTGCTGCCAAGGTCAAGGGGAGGTGGCGCTGCACAAAAAAAACAAGGGCGGCCACCTCCGCCTTGCAAAAAAGCTGCCGGGCTTGCACCCCTGCAGGGCGCAGTCTGCCGCAAGGCAGGCGGCTCTTGGGCGCACGCGCCTTTCCCTTGGAGCCGGTAGTGCTGCTACCCTTCGCCATGGTTCTGGGGTGTGTGGGAGGCGGAAAAGAAAAGTTAGAAGGAAAAAATAAAGTTAGGGGAAGAAGTAGGAGCTTAAAGAAGGACGTAATATAAAACAGTAGAAAAGTAAAAAAACCACAGTAAAAGTAGAAATAAATGCAAAATATAGACTTAGGGACAGAGAGAGATAGATAATAAATAAAAAAAAATTGAAAAACAGTGTAAAAAACTAAGGATTGCAAATATTGAGATAGAAAAGCAGGCCCAGAACCATAGCATAGAGTGAAAAACAAGATGGCCGCGCCCATCGCGACCTAGTTGGTAAGTTCGCGCGATATTTCCCCCGAGCACGCAAAAAGCGTCGCGAACACGTACGACGCGTTCCCGAACATGAAATGCGCATCGCGAGCACGCTATACGCGACCCGGAACAGGAAATAAGGCATCGCGAACGGGCGGGACAAGTGAAAAACAAGATGGCCACGCCCATAGGCGACCGCATGGGCAAGTTCGCGAGATACTATCCCCCGAGCACGCACAACAGCGTCCCGAACACGCACAACGCGTTCCCTAGGAAGAAAAACGCATCGCGAACGAGCACGACAAGCAACTACGCACGCTCGCGTAGCGCTTTAACATCTTCGCGTAGCTTTGCGTAGCGCGACTACGCGAACTACGCCCAGGGTTAGTTTTCAGTGCTGCAACCCAGAACATCCATGCATCAACCACGTTGCGCCGATCAGAACTTCGACACCCAACGTATTGATGCTGCTGCTTGAACCACTGACACCGCACCGCTGACTGCGCGACGCGTAGCCCAGCGGTTCGACGATGACGCATCGTCTTGATGTTCATCGCCTCTTGACTCTAGGTGCATCCTTAACCCCTTCGGCGCTGTGCGGGAGAATTAATGAGTGGGCGTGTTTCGGAGGGCCCCCGGCCGTCCTCCGCACACGCCCACCGTGACGTCGGACGGCCGGGGGCCGTTCTGAGCACCGAAGGGGTTAACTTTGTGCAGCTCAGAACCCCCACATCGCCCCATTTGCGAGATCGAGAGTGACAGATTGCCTCCCTTGCTCCACGCATCGTCCTCAGCGCCGACGCATCCAAGGTACTGTTTAGAGTGCCAAGGCTGGTCCCTGTATGCGACTCGCACTCCATGGCGGTCGGCCTGAACTTTTGCATTTGCCCTGGTCAAGTGCGACCAGATAGCGCCAGTTGGCGCTATTTGTTTCTAAGCACTACAAAACAGTTTATTCTTTAGAAATTCATATCTTGAATTCTACTTATGTGTAAAGTATTTGCAATACTTTACACATTGCCTCTTAGCTAAGCCTGACTGCTCTGTGCCAAGCTAACAGAGGGTGAGCACAGGTTAATTTAGAGTGTGTTACTGACTTACCCTGACTAGGGTTGTGATTCCTGCTTGGACAGGGTGCATACCTCTGCCAACCAGAAACCCAATTTCTAACAGTTTCAAACAGATAGGTCTGTGGGTTCAGTGATTTGTATGTATTTATACATAGCCACGAGTGTTTGCACTTTTTTGAAGCGCTTCTTGTCTTGTGCCCATGACAGTAATTTTGTTTGTTTGTTCATTACGAGTTTGAAGGCATTACGACGTATTTTTGCTTTCTAAAGGTGATGTGCCTTCAGCTCCTCTAAGGCCTCACTTCTAGGGGCAGATTTAAAATTCCTGACGCATCCCTGCAAATCAGCAGGGATGCGCCAGGAAACTTGCGACATGCATCACAATCCTTGCGCCACCACGGATGCGCCGCATTTATAATGCGGCGCATCATGGCGCAAGGAAATGCAGATGCGTGTCGCATCTGCCGTCGTAACGTTGGCGCAGTGCTGGAGTTGTGTCGCGGGCGCGACGCAACTCCAGCACTGTGCCAACCCGGCCTATCCTGCACATGGTGCGTCACACCTTAAGCCTGCTTCAAGCAGGCGCAAGGTTTTGACGCAGCGGAGTCGGAAAAGTGACTGAGTGAAATCTTGTAGATTTCACTCAGCCACTTTTGCAAGGCGTTCCTGCGCCGGAACGCCCCCCCTGCTCCGGAACGCCCACATGCAGGGCTTTACAACGTGATGCATATCCCTAGATGCGTCACGTTGTAAATACCCCGCAGCATGGCGCTGGCTTTACGCCGCCGTTGCATCACAGAAGTGACGCAACAGCAGCGCAAAAGTGGCGTACGGGGCTTGTAAATCTGCCCCTTGGTGTGGACCGAACAAGTAGCTTTACTGCCACCTTCAATCTCATTCCATGTAAGTGAATTCACCGAGTCCAGCGCATCTTCTCTTAAAGATGACAAATACTTAAGAAGGGCACTTTGTTGTGCCAGCCCTTGCTCTTGTAGACTAAACTCTAAAAAATTTGTACAGCTGCGGTGTTCTGGGGAGGGGGAATATAAGGTGGAAAAGCTTGCTCTAGGAGTTGCTAAAAAATAGTTTAACTTCCCCCGGAAGGCTGCTGACCCTTAGGTTAACATTAGAATGAGTTTTGCTTTGATTGCTGCCAGGAGTGGTTTCCAAGTTGGGGTAGGTATTTTGTTGTGTATTTTTATAAAAACGGTCATGAGTGATGCCAGACGGGGCTTCTGTGTGTCGGGGGGAATGGCGATCTTAAATTCAGACCCCTAGATATTTGTAGCTGGAGCCCTTATCCACCAAATTGCATCCCAGGTGCCATTTTCCCTTCTTCTTGTGGCCTTTTCCTAAGATTACTATTTTATTTTTGTCTAAATTGACTGTCGTGTGGTTCGTTATTCAGTAGAGAGCCAGCACGCTCAGTAAGTTTTGCAAACCAACTGGGGTTAAGTTCATGAGAACTATATCATCTGTGTGTGTGAGCAAGGTAAGCAGTTGTTGATCCAGTTTTGGAGGATGTGAGTGCAGTAACAGCATATAGGGAAATAACGGATAAAAAGGGTAAACAAAAAGTTGCAAAAATATAGCATACCAAATGTTTTTATATTAAAACAATATTTTTTTGTTTTTGAAATAAAAACACAGTCACAAAACATAAACATAGCTAGAATTAGTAGAGAAGACATATGGCTACATGTCTTTATTCATATTCAAGACACCTGTTAATTCAAGGAGGTGGAGATCAAACAGTCATGACTCCACTACACCCATCACAGGCTGAAATCCACTACAACACTTATCAATGAAACACAGCCTCCCCACGTAAAATTGAAAGCCACAGACAAAATTATTTTTTCACCAGGTCATTGACTATCTTTGTCATTTAACCCCTCATATTGAGGAACAACTACTTGTTGTGGAGCGAGAGGATGGACAGGCAGAGTATCACCATTTTTGGCATTTTGACAAGATACCACTTCTCACTAGATGTGAACATTGACATAGTTGTGTACTGGGAGCAAGAGATTACTTCGCCTACAGCTTGCCCCAAGGCCATTGCTGCACATGTCAAAATACTGGCATACTCGATTCCTAGCCTGTGATTTTTTCCAGTGCTTCTTTGGGAGCACAGGGGGCATCTCACAGGGAAGTCAATTACAGTGCTTACTTCAGACACTCGGATGCATCACCTGAGGGCACATCAATTTATTGGCATAGCATAGCCACGAGTGAAAAGACGACGAGTGGCAAGGGAATTCTCACTTCACTTGTATATTAGGTGCTGTTGTTTATACCACATTGGCACATCAGCCACCCTACCACAGGGAGCACCATTTCTGCAACAGACCAGCGGCACTCCATCAACATGCAAGCTGTCTTTGATGTGAGGGACTGCTTTGCCAATAAGTAAGCTGCCTTTCCTGATGGCACACAAGACAGCTACATTTTCAGACAGTCTGTTTTTGCATGCCGGTTGATGGGGATATCAGTGGAATGTGGCTCCTAGATAAACTTTAACTCGCACTTGGACTAACAATATACCCAGGCAAATATACTCACTCTTAAACTTAACCTTATCTCAATATACACCCATGACACTAACTTCGATTCCATGCAAGTATAGAATGTCTGTCACATTCTCTAAGTAACTACAGTGCCCAAATATCAAGTCTTTCTTGCAGGTGATGGTGGGTATGCCCGCTCTAGCCCAATCTCCTTACCCTCTTCCAATGCCCAACCACACAGCCTCAACATAGGCAAAACAGGGCACACACACATATGCATGCCATCAATGAACATGCTTTTTGCCATCCTCAATTTTAGCTTCAGATGTTTTGATGAGATGGAGTTGGGGTGCTCCATTACTACCCCAAAGTGGCATGCAAAATTCTACCTTGTTGCATGTTGCACATCACCATGTGAAGGGCTTTCATGTTGACCTTTTTCCTGAATCACAGTCAACCAGGTACTCAGGCTAGGGCACAGGACAGAAGTCAGTGTCTGCAAGTGCATGACCCTCTAGTGGCCTAACATTTCACCTCAGCTGCTAATTTGGTTGCTGCATCGCTGTGGTTGGACCGTGTTGAGTCAATGATGAATGGTGGACTATGAAACTGTTCACAAATACCAGCTTCAGACACCACTGTTGTAACACCATGATTTTACAACCAAAATCAGACCCTCCAGGATTTCGCTATTTGCAAAAAAAGTGCGTAATCAGCAGTTCTGTAAAAATGCTGCGATTTGTTTTACAAAACTGCCTGCGAAATTTGGAAAATGTGACCACTCAGTAAATTCATATCAACACGCTTATTGTCCCAAAATTGCTTCTCGCCCTCGCGATTATTACATTTCAGCCCTCCATGGCAGAATTTTGCACTTTCCCGGTCGCTATTTTTCTCTTTACACCACACCCTCCTGTTGAATTCCATGCAGTTAGAGCTAACTGGCCCGAGCCCCACTGCCCCCCCACCATCCCCTTTCCCTCTCTATAGACTCCCTTTCACTCCTCCACTCAAACAGATTTCAATTTACATTTGTTTAGTGTGTTTTCATCATCATTAGTTTAAGCCCTTTTGCCAAACTACTCATCCTCCCTCCACCCCACCCCTTAAATTGTGCTCCTTCTGCCGCGATAGGCCATCTGCAGCTTCAAAGACACTGTGTGCAGGACACAAGTCTCTCCGTGCTATAGGCCCCAACTGATATTCAGACGTCCCTTCGTGTATCAGGACAGGCTGCAGACTGTGGTACAAATTTTTAATTTCCTATCTACTTTCTATGCCACAGATCAACATTCAGGAGTCATGTGTCTGCCCATGCTCGCTTTGCCTCATGTTAGTACGGAAGTATTCTCTTTCCCTCTTCCACCTACGGATCAGGGTCCAGAAATATTCTCTGTCTTCCACGTTCCTGGATACTTCAGATAAGGGCACAGTAGTCAGTTCAAGCACTTCTCCAAGACTTCCAGGGACAATACAGATTTGCATACGCATAAGGGTGTGCAACACTTGTCTCCACTGATGTATCACGGTTTACGATATTTGCCACAAGCATTACACACCAGAAAACTTTCATTTGGTGTCTTAAAAAGCACGAATACTGCCCACATGAGTCAAAGCAGCTCCTTCTCATAGACTCCTAGTCATACAACTCAATATTGCAAAGCTGACATATCAATGCAGGTTGTTGTAAGGGAGATTTCTCACTCCATCATCCAATAAACATCTCTGAAAAGGGTATTAATGACTTCTTATCCCCAACTCAAGATGTGATACAGCCCACAACATGGGCAATAACAGCAACTTGTCCAAGAAATATTTCACATTAACACGCATAAATAATATCAGCCCCTTCTCTCAGAATCCTGGGATATTAGGAGACAACTTAAACCATCATCCAGGCAGGGTCGAACTGGGGCAGTAAATAGGCCTGGACACCAAATTGAAAGTGGCCCCCATTAGCGAAGCAGATAGCTGAAAAAGTGGTAACATCAGAGAAATCAACAGTGAAAACTGGCGCCTACTTGGTCGTGAAATCGGCCCACAACTAAAAAAGGACCACGCGCTCATCTGTCAGATCACCTTGTCTGGCACTGCCCGATTGCCCAAGAGGAAAGTACGACCCTGCAACCAAGCATACCTTTGAGGTGTCAGATCAGACCCTCCAGCATTTCGCAATTTTGATATTCATGAAATAATCATGAAATCAGCTGACCAGCGCGATGGCGGCGATATTTACAATTTTGGCCAAACAAGACAGCCGCCCAATCCCACTGCCCTAATATCGGTCACCACATACCTCAGCTATACTCAACACAAAGGCGTATAACTGGGTCTCAAGGGGGGGTGATGGTTCCTGGACTCGGGTAAACAGGGCACGTGCTGCATCCCCATTTAGTCGTCGGGTTGCACCTTAACTACACCGTGTTCATATGATGCACTAATGCACTCCCGAAGTATGTCCCTTTTAGCTTTTGTAGCACCCCAGGTGTTTTGCTGCATCGGACACAGCGCAGTTGGGGGCAGTCTCACTGCGCAGACACTTTAAACACGTCTATTTCACAGTGGAATACTCTGCCAAATGAGTTTACATTGATTTAAGGCTGAAAAGGAATGATTACGAGTAAAATAAAGTGGTGCAATAATGCTGCTAAATTTCAATTTTTGTGCCGCTAAATTTGCAAATCTCTGCCGCAATATCCTGGGGGGTCTGCAAAATAGCAATTAAGATTACAATATACATCCATAGATACATCAGACATTTTTTGATGCACTTATTTCATTTTACAACCACTTATATCCGTCACACACACTTGTAATCTCACCTCAGTTCAGGGCATACCACATGTCGTATGCACAGAATGGCACAAGCCAATTATGAGTACATGTACATAATTTATCTTCCTTGTGTTTGCATAATTTAATATACATTAATATATTTATATTTTCAAAATTGTAATGAGAACCCACATTTTGGGTGCCACTGAGCACGACAGGAATGCTGTTCCCTTCACATTCTTTGTTTTTATAAATATTACAATGACCTATTCAAGTGGAGGTGAAAGTTTCCCACCAACCTTGACAAACAGGAAGTCACATATAGGAACAGGAAGTATACCATTCCTGAGCCATCTAAGGTCCACTGGAGAATACTCCTCAATCTTGCTGCTACTTTTGTTTAGGAAATGGCTGAGCAGTTTGGATCAATTGTTGTGGCTGAATTGTTTACGAAGTGACTGAGGGTAAATAAAAGAGGGCCCTTAGTTTTTAGGAGGATATAGCAGTGATTGATGAGTGGGTCCTCCAAAGATATCCTCAGCAGTGATGGAGCAGGGTTTTTGCGAGAGAAAAAAATCTGCTCGAATTGAACCCTCAGTAACATATACTAACCGTGTGCAGTGAAAAACTAATGTGGAAAAGAGCCTAACATTAGGGAAAATGCTACTGCGCAAGTGCGTACTAAAGCACTGAAGTAGGCCGCAAATGGTTCTTGAGAAACGAAAAATAAAAGACTAATGCTGCTTTTGTGCACATTATTAACGTTTGCTAGAAAATAAATATTAACATGGGTTGCGCATGAATAGATGCAACATAGGGTGGATGCATAATGAAAAGCATTATAAGTGATTAATAATGCCTGTGTTTGTTTTCCATAGAAGCATGGTTTTCTGTTCTGCGGGAAAACACGGGGTGAATGAAAATAAATACATTCTGCAAAATAGAACTGAGCAAGATGATGACAGTAGAAGACAAGTGTCCTTCGCCAGTCCTGTGTGCCTGCCAAGAGACAGCTGATAGAAAAAAAAATTTCCTTGAGCAAAAGAACATTTCCTCTTCGTGCAGCACGAAGGGATAAATGCGACACATAATTTGCTACATGACTGGGATGGAGGAAACGAATGCTATGACAGAGACTCAAATTTGTATTTCCTGGGATGGAAGTAGTTATGCAGAATAAATAAACAATAAGACATTGAGTGAGATGGGCATGGCGAGAGTGGTGTGACAGTACACCCCCTTCCTTAACCAATCATGTGTAGAGAAATCCTCTGTTCTGACACAAATGTGGGTTGTACATTTGGGTTTTAGGGTATAATTGAGGTTCCTGGTGTGAGGGGTTATGGCTTTTGTTGGAGGCTTTGTTGGTGGTTAGTTGGTGGCTTGCTTTCCTACCTGCGTGAGGTGAGGCCTTCTTTGCTGTCTCCTATTCTTGAGCTGGCTGTTCCTGTCTGCTGATTCCTGACTTAATCTTTGCCTCTTCAACTCTTCTTGAGGGGCCTTACTGCTCTCATGGCCAGGGAGTAGATTACCTACTCAATAGGGTTAGTTTAGACAGAAAACTGAATTTGCATAATCATTTGCAAATGTATTTTGTCCCTGAACCTTTTGTCTCTTCGCCTTTCCACTCTTTTATGCATTTGACAATTTGAGATGTGTTTTGATCACTATTTCTCTGATATTGTTACTCTGTGTTGATCTATGATTTGTACTGTATTTTGGTATTGATGAGCATTTATTTCACATTATTTTAGATAAACATTATAAATATACAAATGTGTCTGTCTTTATAGAGGTGTTTTTCTAGTTTATGAGTATTCTAGAAACAAGTATTGGTTTGCCAAACCCTGTCAACTATATAAAGATCGCATCGCCATAATTGGTATAATAGAAATGAAGATACAAATTGAATTTGTGTAATTTTGGTAATTTGTTTAGTGATTCACTAACCCAGCGTGAAGGGATTTGTTGGGTAATGAAATTGGGCCTAGTCTGTGGAAAATTATTAGTCCCAGATCGCTGGATCAGCTGTATAGGGGACTGAACACTCAACTAAGCAATGTAGCAGGCCTGGACAATTAGCAGAACGTCATCAAGTGCTGAAGTGCAGCGCCCAATTCAGTGAGTCCATTGAGTACTGGGAGGATCTGCAGCATTCAGCATGGCTGAAAGCACAGGATGTGCTGGGGATTTCCGTACGTTGATGTCGAGTGGGGGACGTTTTTCGCCACCACGTGTGAGCGAAATATAAAGGAGATTGCCCGTGGTTAATCGTGCCAATTTCTTTATGCAGCCACTGGGGCAACAAAAATATTTTATGAAAAGTATTTTATGAATGATTTACTTTCAACCCTGCATCATTGACTTAAAACTTTCCATTTGGCATTGGTGATGTGCCAAACTATTGGTATTTGTCACACACATTCATCGTGTGACTTGAAATTTTTTCTTGGATGCTCAGCAAAATTTATGTCCTGATGATGACCATGTATTCATGACAAAGGTCGAAACGCCGTCGACACAACTGTGGCCGCTAGTAATGAAGGACACATTGTTTTGTTTTTGTCGTTTCAGTGTTGTTCTGAAAATTTCTTTTTTTTGTGATTTTTTCTGTTTGCCACTTGTTTGGTATTGTATTGTATAATAATTGTTATGTGTACCAACAAATACTTCTGAGCGCAATGTTAATAATTTGTTTTTATTTATATATTGAATAAATTTTGCATATTTTCCCAAAAATATTTCTTATAAGGGCTTTCTTCTGTTTTTCTGATTTTCAGTCTTTTTATGTATAATTGTAAAGTTATTTGTTTGTGAAACATTGAATTTTTTAATACCTTGGACCGTTGTTTGGACTAAACAACGGGGATTTCCTTCCAGCCTTACAGGATGGCCCTAAAAATAGCGTGGATGACTTTCCATGCTCAGCTGGCGGCACATAAACAATAGCAAGTTTGTATGTCTTACCATACAGAAAATGTAACATTTTATAAATGTGTTGAAAGTTTTGTAGTGTCATTTCATGTTTAATGTGTGTGATGTCAATGTTGTCTGCTTTACATGTTGCCTTCACAAATGCGTAATTGTAAGAATGCCGCTAATTTATATATATTTTTAATATTAATTACTCAATATGTGAGGTTAAAGCCATATAGCATGTTGGCACACAAGAACTTGGTCAAAATAAATGAAGTTAGTTTTTTAAATGTATTTGTTATATGGCCTTATTGAAATAATGTGTCACTAATATTGATAAATAGCGCTGGTGCAATAGGGAGAATTACTCTGAGGAATTTGGTTGCTGTTGATTGGACTGATGTGGAGTACACGTCAGCCCTTTGCCATTTTTTACGTTTCGCCTGCAAAGCGCTTGCACTGTGCTTGTGAAATCTATTGTTAATATAAATCTTAAAAGGGGCTTACATCCCACCCTTACTTTCCATTGGTTCCTGTGCTTGCCACTTACTTTTCCTCCATTTCTACTGGCTGTAACATACTATTTCCTGTTCTTCCTCGTGTGTTTGTCTTATCAGTCTCCTGTTGCCCAAGTACTGTTTTCATCCGCTTTTTAAGCAGAACTTTTTTTGATGTTTTGCCTGCACAGAGCTTGAGCTTAGCCGAGAGCTCTCAACGGAGCCCTCCTCATACTTCTCTATGATGTGCATGCATTCCGATGCATCAGTTTCATGCCGGCTCTTCTTTTTGTTGTGCTCACACAGCCCCTGCAGCGGAACAATGAGGGTATGCGCAGACTGTTCTCGCTCTAGTCTTTCTTTAAACATCTCTATGAAGTGCCTGCATTCCAAATCGTCAGCACTATGTGTACATTGACCCGAGTAGTGTGTTCTTGTATATTGTTTTAGATATGGTTGTATGGTAAACCTATCCCGAGTTTATAGTGTACATTCGGCATTGGCATTTTTCTGCCATCACACTTTACTGGAAGCCAACAGCAACCGCAATATATCCAACAACAGAATAGTATGTGTGACTACATTTAATAATAGAAGCAATGAGATAAAAAAGATCATCAATCAGCATTGGGCCCTAATTTTGGACGAGGTTGACACTGGAGAAAAAACACTCTTTGCCTTTAAGAGGGGAAAGAATATACAATATTTTGGGGCCAGCACTTATTTAAAGACACCTGCTTTAAAGACTGAGCTCCTGACCTCAGGACTCAACTACTGTTACCTCCCATATTGGGCCACTTCAAGTGGGGGCAATGTAAAGCCTGCGATCTCACTGTGGAGAGAAAAAACTTTACGCATTTCAATCATAGGTACACATTTAAACATCATACTAATTATAATTCGACAGATGTCATTTATGTTATCACATGCCCTTGTGATATGCTTTATGTTGGTCAGACTAGGTAGAAAGTTAAAGTTCGAATCCTCCAACATTGCTTAAGGATCCGCCGCAAGACAATGGGTGCACCCTTGGTTGAACATTGCAATCGCATGCACCACACATCAGAGAGTCTGGGTACTAGAGAAAGTGTTTTTAAAAAAAAAACAAATTTATAACCAATATGGAGTGCACCACAAACAATCAAGCAAAAAGTCTCTGTCCATCCATTTATGGTTATCGAGTGAAAACTTTATTCTTCTTTTTTCGTTAAAAAACAACAGCCAGACAGCCGACGCGTTTCGTCCAGATATATGGACTTCATCAGGGCTTAAATATATGTCGTTTGTCAGCAAAGATAATCAGTCAAATATGAAACTCGCGAAGTGATGAAACAAACTATATATAAGTTTGTTTAGCAACTGCACCCTATTTGGTCCAGGGTCAGTTCCAAGATATCAACGGCTCCTGTGCCGCGAACCGGTCCATCAGCGTCCTGTTCGAATATCCCCGTTCTTTTGCTAAACAAACTGATATATAGTTTGGCTTGTTTTCCTTTTCCTTTTTAAGAAAGTGACTTTTCAACATTATGTATTTTGATTAATGTAATGTAAATGTGATTTGTCTGCCACAGAATTGACACTTATCAGATTGAAGCTTATGCAGACTCATGTATCACTCCGTTAAATAACTGTATAAATGTAAACGTTTTTCATTATTAATATTGTTATTCCTGTCAGATTCTCATGCCTACTAGTTTCTTTAAGGGCAAACCCACTAACTCAAATGTGCCCATAATGATTGACTAAATATAGTTGTAGTAACAGAGGGTGTTTTCCATCAGGAGCCTAAGATACACCCCACACTTCTACAGTAATAACAAAAGAGGGTTCAATCAATTAATTAATCAATATGTATTTGTTAAGCGCGACTACTCACCTGTGAGGGTCTCAAGGCGCTGGGGGGGGGGGGATGCAGGTCCTGATGGGTGCTGAGGTTCAGTCGAAGACTCAGGATTTGAGATCCTTCCTGAATTAGGTCAGCGACGGAGATAGCCTGAGGTGGAGAGGCTGGGTGTCCCCGGTTTTGGCAGAGAGGTAGTAGAAGGAGCTTCTTCTGCTCCTGGTTTTGTGGATCCGCTGGACGGTGGCAAGGGCCAGTTCAGCGGAGCGGAGGTGTCTGGTGGGTACATGGAATGAGAGGCGGTAGTTCAGGTATGCTAGTCCAGCGTCATGGAGGGCTTTGTAGGTGTGTGAGGAGCTTGAACGTGATTCTTTTGTCGACTGGGAGCCAGTGGAGTTCTCGCAGGTGTTCAGAAATGTGGCTGTGGCATGGGATGTTGAGGACCAGTCTGTCTGTGGAGTTCTGAAAGTTCTGTAGTTTCCTGAGAAGTTTCTGGGTGACGCCTCCATACAGTGCGTTGCCGTAGTTGAGTCTGCTGCTGATGAGTGTATGGGTGACTGTCTTTCTGGCCTCAGTGGGGATCCATCTGAAGGTCTTTCGAAGCAGGCCAAGAGTGTGGAAGAATGATGAGGAGACATTGTTGATCTGGTGGTTCATAGTGAGTGAGGAGTCCAGCATGATGCCGGGGTTCCCCTCACTTGCATAACCTCCATTTTTTCGGAGACATGTCACTCTTTTCGGTGTTTTATTTGTCGGTGTGGCTGGCAAGCAATCAGTGTCTGGACCGCGTTGCCATGACTACTGAACAGTGGAGAGCGAGGGAGAGAGACGGAGTGAGATAGCACAAGCAGCGCAAGGCCGCACGGGCACCTGGTTCCACATGCCAACATGTGTGTGTGCATCGCCATCCGTACACCATGAGCCCAAGGCTGTGTCCCAATCTCAGCGCCAAAGCCACATCACATTCCCAAAACGAAAGTAGTAGTCAGACAAACATCAGGGGTGAAAGCACCATTGTCCCAATGCAGAAGGCGGGAGGACACCTGCACCTCTGACCTTGGTCCAGAATGCGCCTGGAACACCCTGATAGAGATGCAATGGCAGATGGGGACGACTCCCACACCACGCATTCCGCATATGAACCATCCGACTCATCCACAGCCCACACACAGAAGCCCCTGCCTGTGGTACCCCCGCATAGGATGATTTTGACACCCACGGAAACAGCAACCCATAACTCACAATGTTGCACACACATTCGAATCATTGCTCAGAGCTGTGGCATATCCTTCACACAACTGACGTAATCCAGAAGAGTGCCTGTTCACGAGACGCACCAACGCAATGGCAGGCCATACCGGGCACATGCACAACCCCCGTCACGTGGAACAGTACCATGCACGTATGCTGCATTTACTGGGCGCACTGCCACTGGCAGTGCTGCGGATCAGTTAAAGGCTCAGCTTCCGCATTGCCCACGTCACCTGCGTCCAGCCCTGGTTCCACTGCCGAACATGCACATTCGAGTGTCCCATAGATGTCTGCCTATCTAACACAACTGTTGATGAATTGGACTATGACTGTGTCTGCGCCCCCTGTTGGATCACGAACAGGAGTGTAACCGAGACAGCCATGCATGGGATGCCTTGACATACTGCGTATGTATTGGTAGTTGTGCATGGGAGATTGCACAATTTCTCGTGTGCAGTGACCACATTGAGGCGCTCCCCTATTGGGCTGTGTTGCGGATCGGTGAGACGGCATGGGCTGAGCACACCTGCCCGGACCACCTAATGGATTGGCTCACCCTGGTGTTCCTTGAACACGACAACGACGTACTATTGGAACACATTGCACATGAAAGCACGGGCATTCATGGACGAGTAACTATGTTCCTGCAGCCACATCCGATTGCCACCCACAGCACATGGCCCAACAACTTGTTGCACAGTGGGATTGCTCACATATCCCACCAAAACAGAGGACACGTCTGCCTTCGGTCGGGCTCTGGATGCATGTGCGTGGAATAACGCGTGTGCACACACACCTGTGCAAGGCGACGCAAGTCCATGGTCTGAGCAACACAGCATCGTCTGGCAACGTTGCCAATTCGGACACACTGCTGGGTGAGAGCACACACATGGCAATGTAGCACAACATGTGAACCTGTCGGAACCTCACACCTGAACACTGTCGGCAGAGCAGACAATCTGCGCACCCCGGAGGCAGAGCCCACGTGCAGTGAGACCCCACGTGCAGTGAGTCATGCCCCCTCACACAGGGCACTGTGCAGACGCCAAAAAACACATGACTCATCCAGCAAGGCAAGGTGGGCTGTGAGCGTTGCCATCCGTGATGAATGTTGTCCATTTCAGCCCCAACATTATCTGCCCCTCAACATGTACCCAGGCTGCGTGTGTCTTAAGCATGTCCCTGCCTGTTGTGGCCGTTGCCTCGTCCGTACTGACACGCACATGCCAATAAAGCCTACGCCACTCCACTGGTGTCTAACTGTGAGGTGTGTTGTTTAGATTGTCCACTCGTGTGCCACAATGAGCCTCGTCCCAACACAGGGAGGAACTGACTGCCGCATGTGCAATAGGGGTGTGTCCCTTTGGCAAGCTCTGCCTCTGTGAGCCAGACATTGTTTTTGGATAGGTGCTGGACGACATGTGCACTTACATGACTCCAGCTATGTGTGTATGGTGTCCAACCTCTGCCCATGTGGAGCAATGTCATACATCACAACAGAATGTGTCCACACAGATGTGTGTAAGTTGGTATGTGACGTGAAGTTCTGCTGTCACACGTGGTGTGGGATACCACTCCTGGCCTGCCACCGTTTTGGTCACTCCTACACACGGCCCTATTCAACACATGGACGTGTGCCTAAGTTGGGGTGTTGTGAGGTTGCTGTTGATGTGCAATGGGGTCACAGCTAGTACTCACCTTCACAGTCATCCGAATGGCCATGTGCCTCAGGGATAGACATGCGCATAGATGTCAGTTACCAGGGTGTACCTTCATGTGCAATCATCATCCCCACATCCAGCCATACTTCCATACGTGAGTGAACATAGTGATGACACATCTGTGTGATTCAGAATATTTTATTCACATTCAGGTGATTGACGGAGCTGGAGCTGTACCTGCCCATCCAAGCCCACAACACATGGAAGCCCAGTGGTGGCCCAACCAGAGTCCTTTGGGGATTGCACAGTGATTGGGAAGAGGGAGAGTGCAGTCCGCAGCAGGATTGCTGTGTGATTGTCCAGCGGTGAAGCAATGGCAGTCCGTGTCAGGGTCCGGGTGAATGTCCCAGGGTGTTCCGGAGGTCAGTAGGAGGTATTTCCCAGGGCATGATGCATAGGTCATGACCAGGCAGGGACAGGCCATATGGCGGTGGTGGATGCTACTGCCTCCTTCCTCACACAGTAGTTCCCATCCCCTTCTCACTCCCCTGATACAGGTTCTATGTTCGGTGTGACCGGTGTGTGTGGCAGGGTGATGGCTGCATGGCTGTGTGCCCCTGACACATCAGACTGCGTAGGTGATGGGGCAGCATCACAGTGTGCCAGGGACACATCAGGGTTCGGAGCTGTGTGTGTCGATGTTCCCGCTGCAGTCATCTGGGAAGGGCTCAGTGGCAGCAATGGCAAGTTGGAGTACTGCAGGGCGTTGCTGTTCCCAGCCACTACTCGCTGGTGTCCAGCAGTGGCAGACATACTTCCGGCCTGCATCTGCTCCATGGTGTCCATCGCCCACTGCATCTGTGCCAACTCTGTGCTGTCATGGCTGGTGCCTGTCTGACCAGACAGGGCTTGTATTAGACTCATGGCACCAGCGAGGTTAGCCAAGGTCTGTGGCGGAGCATGGTGCGTACAGGGGGTGTCCGATAGGGACTGTACGTGGTCCCTGATGGGACTCAGACACCCACGTATGGCATCGAGTTTGGCTGCCACGAGCTCGAAACCCACCCGCAGCTGATGAGCCAGCTCCACCTGTCAACCCAACACACGACGTTGGAATTCCATGTATTGGTCGGGGGGGTCCTGGGAGACAGCCCTGGTGGTGTGTGTTTCCTGCTGTGTGGTCTGTGCAGGTGGTGGGGTCACCTCGGGGCAGCTGGCCTGGCCTGCTCCTGGGGGTGGAGTGCAGAGGCTGTCCAGCATCCATTGGAGGGTGTCTTGACATATGTGCAGGTTGTCCTCTTCATCATCAATGGTGGGATGTGTGGTGTGCTCTGCAGGGGGTGTTGTTTGTCCCTCTGCAATGTAAAGGGAGATGCAGGTTAACAGAGTTTCACATGTATGGTGATGATTTGCAGATGTTTACATTCAGACTGCATGCCAATGTACATTGTGACTGTTTGGGGGGAGCTGGCTATTTGATGGCAATCAGTGTGTTTTTCGACTACATGACGGATGTGTGGTAGTACCCGTACATTATCATCACACAGTGTCAGGCAATGCCAGATGTGGGTGGACAGTTACTACGCACGAGCGGAACCTGTTGTGAGCTCTGTCCTGTGGTGCTGGTGTTGCACTTTGTACCACATTGCCTTCATTGCTGATGTTCTGTGATTGCTATGTTTGTGTTGCATTATGGGGGAGTTGCCCCTGCAGCTCTGATTTCGTGTAGCCTTCTCCCTTTGAGACGGGGTGCCTTTGAATTGTGTGCTTTTCGGGGCCTGATTTGCTTTTGACTTGGGTCATGTGTGCTCGCGGACTGTTTTTGTGGCCTGGTGCATTGTTGGTCTGCTGCGTGTATTGTAAGGCATGGGTTGTGGTTGCATGTGGACACGTCAGAGTGTGACCTGCTCCTTTGAGGATGTGATCCGCACTTGGCTCCCTCCATGTCGCTTCGTGGGCCATGTCATTTTTTTGGGAAGCTGCCATGCTATCCGGCATTGCAGTGTTACTTGCCTAGTCAGTGTGGGTCACGGAGCTGCTGGTTTGCTGGATTCAGCACATGTGCAAGGGTAGGTTGTGATATTGGTGATAGGGGGGGCCCCTCTGTGCACATTGTGGATGGGGGCCTACTTGGCGTTTCTATGTGTGCTGCAGTGTGCCAAGGCATTCAGGGACATGTTCCAAGGTCATTGTGGGTGTGCTGTGTGCTGCGCGTAATTGTGCATGTGTGCCATTGTGCCCATCTCCCCCTGTCCCCCCGTCCCTGGTCGTTACTCACCCTGTTGCTGTTGGGTCAGGTCGTGTCGTGCTGTGTCCAGACCCCCCAATCCTGCCACCGTCTCCTCACTGCTGACTGTGGCCACCATTTGCTCCAGCTCATCCAGCTCCTCCTGTGTCGCAGGACTCCCACCTCCAGTCGCCGTTGCTGCCTCCCTGTTGGCGTCGAGCTGATGTTTGGTCTGCCTTTTCAGATCATGCCAGCGCCTCTTGACCTCCTCCAGTGACCTCCTGGACACTCCGACTGCATTGACGTTGGTGAGGATGGCCTGCCATATTTGGGTTTGGGTTGCCAGTGCTGCAGTGGAGGTGCCGAACAGTTGTTGATGGTGTTTGGTCACCCCCGTGACGATGATCTGGTCTTCCTGCGGACTGTACCCGGTCTTCCTCTTGTCCTTGCCCTTCCCCGACATCGGGGTTCCTGGATGGACCTCCGTAGGGCTTGTGGTGTTCGGCTTGTCCTCTGCACTTGTTCCGGGTGCATCCATGTTGCTACGCAGTTTGAATTGTTTTTGGGCTTTTTTTTCCCGTTCTTTTATGGTGCTTTTTCCCGCCAGACGCGTGGGATTTACAGGCCTGGGGATGGTGTTCGCTGATTTCTGTGCCGCGATTGGCCTCATCGCATTATTTCTCGCGTTCGCGTTTCGCATTTTTTCGGGGGTGGCGTTGATTTTTACGCTGTCATTTGACGCGTTATCTGGTGACTATCGCATGGTACCGCCTTGTTGTGAATTCCACGTTGAGACGGGGTTATTTTCCCGTGATAGGCTGCGTTATTGAAAGTTGCGTTAGGCTACTCTTGCGGTAGTTATCACACGTTCTTGTGAATATACCCCTTAGTGTGATGTGTTGTATGTACACACTCTCTATCGAGGGTCAAAACGCCGACGATATACATATAAACCAAGGATATACAGATTCCCAATTGAATTTCCTTTTCTGTGTTTGTTAATAATGTCTAGTGTCTTTTTATATTTTTTGGCTTTTGTTCTATGTAATTCACCTTGAATATGGCACTTATGTATGTAGCCTTATATGTTGTGTAACAGTCCTGTGTATTCAAGATATAGGTTTCTGTATTGTCCTGCACGACATAATAAACATTAATATATCGTGCATAGTCTAAATATTCAGTGTCCGTCTCATTCTTACTGTTTCTGTGGGCATCATTGTTGATTCTACACAATTGTTTGGTTCTCTTAGAAAAATGTAAACTTGTCAAAGAAGGTACACACTTCTCGGCAGAACCCACTGCTAGTACATACCGTCACACATGGAAGGCAGGTAGATTGCTGGAACATTAGCGAGCAGGCCCTGAGCGGGAGCTTGGAACTGCATCATGAGCATGCCTTGATGATGCTCCTTAAGCTAGGACTGTTTATAAAGCCGTTTTACAGCACAAACCGATGCATTCAATCCTCAGCGCCACCCACTCCCAGCTCTGACAGGCCTCCAGCGACCGGCACTAAAATGCTTGGGAAGGTGAGATGAAATGGAAAAGTTGAGTGGTAAATCAGCTGTGCCTGCCTCAGAAGTATGGGCTTGCTGAGTTTCAGCTGCTGTTTTTTACAGCCAGCTTTTATGGTCCGTTCCAGCTTCCACCACTCCCCCCCCCACCTCCCACCTTTGAGACCTGTCGAACTTTGGCGACCCTCCTTCACCTTGCCTTGGTGCTACTCTGGCTTAGCACTCAAAAACCCAGTGGCTCACCATAGGGGACCACCAGCAGCTTTAGTGTCTCACGCAGTGAGATCACCAAGTTATGAGCCCTTAGGCGACAGGGCAGACAAATGGGGGGGGACTGGATTATTCTTCGGCTCCTTTAAGTGCTCTGGAGGTCGAAATCGCAGCATGAGCGCTCCACGGTCTCACTAACCACAGTTCACTTCACTTACTTCACTTACTTCACGTTCCAGCAATCAGGCAACTCCAGCAACATTAGCAGCTTCCAGGCTTTGTTCAGGCTCAGAAGACCATGGAGCCATGCCTGGAGCTATGCATGTATGCTTAGGATAACCATCAACCAATTGGCTCTCCTTAAAGTGCTGCTGCACCCACTGGTCTGTAGTGTATACATAAATGGTAATCCTAAATCACTTGGTGATCTCCAGTCTTGTAAAGTTAATACACTTTGTCCACTTGACAGTCATTCAAATAGACTGCCCAACAGGCACTCTGAACAGCCTAAACCCAGGGGCCAGTCTGATTGGTCGAAAGTAGACCAATGACAATGGCTGAAATAACCTGTTAATTGAGGCATTCTGACATGTTGCTTTTTGACCAATTAGTATTGATCACTGTGTTTAGGCCATTCTGGTTGTCTAGTAAACAGACAATCAGAAACTCTTGCACACCCCTTGCCCTACTGGACTATCATTGAGGTCCAGGAAAGCATGGCGAGGCACCAAACACTCAGAATGTCGGCAACTGTCTTAAGCTTCCCATGCATTCCTGATCTTCAGCAACAATGAAGGAATCTGCAGGGGGTTAACTTATAAGCCTAATGTAGGGCTCTTGCTCCATCAATCATTATTGTTAAGAACCCAAGGGTTACACCAAGCCTTTTTTAAGTAGGAGAGGAGGTGGTTGTGAATGTCAATTAGCGGAAAAATAAGCACTTTGGAACCATATTTTAGATAGTGTTAATCTTAGTTTGAGCAAGGATAGTGAGTTACATGAATTTCTTATGAAAAGTGACATATTTAAGATAGTTAAGTTAAACAAGATATAAATTATAGTCTAATTTCCTCCAATCAATCAATCAATCAATCATGTCACTTATAAAGCACACTACATACCCGCGAGGGTCTCAAGGCGCTGGGGGAAGAGGGGGGTGGTGCTGCTACTGATCGAAGAGCCAGGTCTTGAGGAGTCTTCTGAAGGCCAGTAGGTCTTGGGTCTGTCGGAGGTTGGTGGGGAGGGTGTTCCAGGTCTTGGCGGCGAGGTGGGAGAAGGATCTGCCGCCGGTGGTCGTTTTCCGGATGCGGGGGACTGTGGCGAGGGCGAGGCTGGTTGAGCGGAGCTGGCGGGTGGGGGTGTAGAAGCTGAGTCGTCTGTTGAGGTAGGCTGGTCCGGAGTTGTGGAGTGCTTTGTGTGCGTGGGTGAGGAGCTTGAAGGTTATCCTCTTGTTGACAGGGAGCCAGTGCAGGTCTCTCAGGTGGGGTGTGATGTGGCTGCGTCGGGGGATGTCGAGGATAAGACGTGCAGAGGCGTTCTGGATGCGTTGCAGCCGTCTCAGGAGCTTAGCCATCGTTCCTGCGTAGAGGGCATTTCCGTAGTCCAGCCTGCTGGTGACGAGGGCCTGGGTGACTGTTTTTCTTGTTTCGGTGGGGATCCACTTGAAGATCCTGCGGAGCATTCGGAGGATGTTGAAGCAGGATGAGGAAACGGCGTTGACCTGCTTAGTCATGGAGAGGGTGGGGTCGAGGATGACCCCTAGGTTGCGTACGTGGTCGGTGGGTGGCTGGGCTGTTCCCAGTGATGTTGGCCACCAGGAGTCGTCCCAGGCTGAAGGGTTGGAACCAAGGATGAGGACCTCTGTCTTGTCCGAGTTCAGCTTCAGGCGGCTGGTCCTCATCCATTCGGCGACGGCCTTCATTCCTTCGTGGAGGTGGGCTTTGGCGGTGTGAGGGTCTTTGGTGAGGGAGAGGATCAGCTGGGTGTCGTCGGCGTAGGAGATGATGTTGAGGTTGTGCTGTCGGGCGACGTGGGCGAGGGTGCCATGTAGATGTTGAACAGCGTTGGGCTGAGGGAGGAGCCTTGGGGTACGCCGCAGATGATCTTGGTGGCCTTGGATCGGAAGGGGGCGAGGCGGACGCTTTGTGTTCTGCCGGAAAGGAAGGATGTGGTCCAGTCCAGGGCCTTCTCTTGGATCCCGGCGTCGTGAAGGCGTGTTCGTAGTGTGTGGTGGCAGACCATGTCGAAGGCGGCTGATAGGTCCAGGAGGATGAGGGCTGCTGTTTCTCCGTTGTCTAGCAGGGTCCTGATGTCATCGGTGGCGGCGATGAGGGCGGTTTCGGTGCTGTGATTGCTGCGGAAGCCGGACTGGGAAGGGTCCAGGATGTTGTTCTCCTCGAGGTAGCGGGTCAGTTGTTTGTTGACGATTTTCTCGGTGACCTTCGCGGGGAACGGGAGCAGAGAGATGGGTCGGAAGTTCTTGAGGTCCTTGGGGTCTGCCTTGGGTTTCTTGAGTAAGGCGGTGATCTCGGCGTGCTTCCAGCTTTCCGGGAAGGTTGCTGTCTCGAAGGAGATGTTGATTATTTTCCGGAGATGGCTGTACTGGCTTTGTTGAAGATGTGGTGAGGGCACGGGTCTAGCGGTGAACCGGAGTGGATGGTGTTCATGATCTCGCTGGTGTCCTCGTCGTTGATGTTGGTCCAGGAGAGCAGGCGGTTGGTGGTTGTGGGGGCAGTGGTCTCGGTGGTTGCCGGGGCGGTCGTGGTGTTGAAGCTGTCGTGGATGTCGGCGATTTTGCGGTGGAAGAAGGTGGCCAGTGAGTCGCACAGGTCTCGCGACGGCTGGATGTCGTTGGTGTTGGAGCTGGGGTTGGAGAGTTCCTTCACGATGTTGAAGAGCTCTTTGCTGTTGTGTGCGTTGTTGTCTAGGCGGTCTTTGAGTGAGGCCCTTTTGGCGGATCTGATGAGGTGATGGTGACTGCGGGTGGCGCTCTTGTGGGCGGCGTAGCTGTCCGCTGTCCCTTCGTGGAGCCAGATCTTCTCCAGTTTTCGGCATGTTCGTTTGGAGGCCTGGAGGTCTTTGGTGAACCAGGTGGCTTTCTTGCTGGTGTGGCTGTACCAATACCTTAGCTGGTCAGCAGTAAATGAGACACTTGCTTGCTAGCTCATGGTTTTAAGTCACCACTAAGTTTCACGGATTCAATGCCATGGTTTGATTTTGCTTCAAAAAAGTGAATTAGATGGTGTTGCCACCACATTAAACATATCAGTTTAGGTGACTGTGTTAAGAACTAGCTAGAAGATGATGTGGAACTCTGTCTTACAAGACTACAGGTTCGAGTCTCCATTACCGTTTACCTTTTCTGTGCCTTACATAAAATGTAAACTATATAATACCTTTTAAACACAGTATTTAAATCCCTATGTTTTCTATTTAATTTTGAATAAGTCCCAATATAGCAATTTAGAAATTATCCAAAGGTTGGATGATGATTTCTAGATCAATTAAACATTGTGAATTTCTACATCATAAATTGTAGACAGGGTGGCTCTAACTTTCTTACTAAATGAAAGCTTAAAAAACAATTTAAAGGTGAAATACAACTTTTGGGTCAACCGGGCATTGTGAACCTCTTAATGAAATGAATGTCAGGAAGTTTGTCATATGGTTCAAATGATTATTGGAAACAACTAGAATGGTGGACAATTAACTCTGTCTCTAAGTAAATAGTGTGAATGTTTTGAGCGGGAAATCTCTTACAAGATCCTGCTTTTAAGGTCCATTCCAGCTTCTGCTGTGGGACACCTATTTCAAACGTCCCTCTGGGAAGAGAGAAGGACTAACTTATTTTTATATGAAAACTCTATTCCACAATGCACGTAGCAGGTTAGGTAGATGCAGAGTCCGCATAGTAACAAACTAAAGTTATACAACTAGCTCCTGGTATAGTTGCATGGTTAAACAAAGTCACAAAATTCACTTTTTTCTTAAAGACAGATGAGAACGGATGCAGATAACATCAAAATAAGTACCTGAAAACACAATAAGACCCTGCAAACTAAAACGTAACCAACCAGGGCACTGAATGAATTCTACCAACGTTGTCGTTCAGAGTAGTGGAAAGAGCCTGTCCACACACTAGAGACACACATTGATGATCAAATGAGAAACATCAAATGGCAGGCATTCAGTGCACCTTCAATCTTATTATTTATACGTCCTGCGTAATCGTACCAGTCATTGCTCGTGAGAATATTTCCTCCAGGCAGGAAAAATACCAACTCCATGTTTTCAAGTCTGGGTTTGAAGCGCACATTTTTAGCATTCAGGGACCAAGTCTGAGATTGCTCCAGTAATAGACTGGATAGTATCTTCTGAGACATGTGTCATTTCACTGCACCGGTCAGCATAGGGTTGCCAGCTTTTTCACCCATAGTGGTAAACAACAGAGTCACCATGTTGCATGGCCTGCTCACAGTTGATGGCAATAAACTGTGACACATTAACACTCAAAAGGGCACATGCATGAAGCTATTTTGCGATCGCAAACATTGCGAATCACAAAAAATGGCCGTTTGCGATCTCAAAATAACCATAAGCAATGCATGAAGCAAATTCGCCGAATCTTCCGGAATATCGCAAAGTTTAGCGATTACCTAAATACCGATTCTCAAATAGCGAATCCGTAATAGGTAATCGCAAATTGGTAATCGCAAACCTATGCATGAAAAATTCACAAATTGCGAATCAGCTGCGAATCGCAAATTGCATATGCTAAATACCACCAAATGAAATCTGGTGGTAATCATTTCTAAGTTAACAAATCAGGTGGTAACCATTGGCAAACTACTTAAGCAGGCCCAGAAGGCCTCAGAATGTTTCACAATGGCAGTGCTCTACGTTATGGCGAGGAGGATGAGGCTACGAGCAGCAGCACAGAGAAGAAGGAGAATACAGGAGCACATTTTCAGAGTGCGCGTTACATTGTTGGGGCAGACAGAGGAAGAGATATATGACAAATATAGGTTGAATGCAGACATGATTTATGATCTCATAGCTGAATTAGATCCACAACTACAGCGTCAGACTCGCAGGACACATGCCATTTCATTTCATTTCATTTTCATTTATAAAGCGCCTGAATCACCCCCGAAGGGGTATCTCTGCGCTATGGAGGTGCTGCAGTAGGCCATGAAGGGGGGGCATGTTAAAATAATGCAGTTTTGAGGAGCCTTCGGAATTGAAGGTGATCAGGGCATTGCCATAGATGGATAGGAAGCTGGTTCCAATAGAGAGGGGCTAGGTGAAAGAAAGCTTTCCCACACAGTCGCGATTTTTTGAACCGTGGTACAAAGAAGCAGCGATTTAGTTCCCGAACGAAGCGACCTACTGGGTATGTAGTGGTTAAATTTCCTTGCAAGATAGCTGGGGCCTTTGCCGTTCAAGGCCTTATGCACAATACAACAGATTTTAAATTTGATTCGTTTGCGTACCTGGAGCCAGTGGAGTTGTTGTAGGAGAAGAAGAGAGGCCGTTCTAGGGGGAGCATTCGAGACTAAGTGCGCCGCGGTGTTTTGGACTACCTGTAATCTGCTCAGCGAGGACTCATTGACTGAGACCAAAAGGGCGTTACAGTAGTCTAAGTGGCTTAATACCAGTGCCTGGATGAGAGTTTTCCGTGTGGACAAGGGAAGGAAGGGGAAGACTCGCCGTAATAATCCAAGTACATGAAAACAGGAGCCAGCGGTGGTAGCAGCGTGCTCTTTCATGGTCAATGCCTGGTCTAGGCGTTTGCCGAGGTTCTTGACTACGGTCTTAGGCTCCGGGGGATCACCTAGATCCACTGGCCACCAATCTGGTGACCACAGCAATGGTGCATCTCCAAACAGCATAATCTCGGTCTTCCCTGCGTTGAGCTGAAGGAAATTGCTCCTCATCCAGCTGGCTATGGCTATCATACCTTCTGAGAAGGTGGACTGGGCCTTAGGGGCGAATTTATTGAACGAGAATAAAAGCTGAGTGTCATCAGCGTATGAGATAGGTGTAAAACGTAATGTCCTGAGTAAATCTGCTAGGGGGCAACGTAAATGTTGAACTCATGTGCAGGTCCTATGCTCTCTGCACTTCTAAGCGTCAGGTAGCTTCCAGGGAGTAATAGCTGCTGCTGGAGGTGTCTTCCAAAGTGCCCTATCACGCTTTTTCAACTCATTCCTTGACGCCATGTTGCAGAGGATACACCACCACATAAGGTTTCCCACAACACCACAGGAATTGCAGCAAACCAAATATGATTTCTATCAGGTAGCCCATTTACCCCACGTAATTGGTTGCATTGATGGAACGCATGTACCCATTTGTCCGCCCTCAGTGAATGAGTACATTTACAGGAACAGAAAATCATACCATTCATTGAACATACAAGTCATCTGCAATTCCAAAAACATCATCACAGTCATAGTGGCTAGTTACCCTGGCAGTACACGTCTCCTACAGCTTCAGACACAGTGGCATACACACACGTCTCCTTGCGGGTGAATTTGGCGAAGGATACCTGCTTGGTAAACATATGTAATACTGTCTTGCAGACTCTTTGGCCATGGTGACACATACCAGTGAGTAATGTTTTTGTTTTACACCCTGTAGGTGATAGCGCATACGCTGTGCGCTCCTTCATACTGACGCCATACCTAAATCCAAGTACCCCAAGTGAGCAGCGATATAATGAGGCGCATATTTCCACCCGCAACGTGATTGAGAGGACATTTGGATTACTGAAATCTAGGTTCTGCTGCCTCCACAAAACTGGTGGTGCATTGCAGTACAGGCCAGATACCGCCTGAAAAATTATGGCACTTTCGCCATATTGCACAACATTGCTACTACTAGAGGCATACCCATGGAGCTCTCTGACAGCGAGCCTGAGGAAGACAATCAGCCAGGACAACCACCACAAGCAGCACGTGGTCCAAGGGCAGCATGGGGGAGACAGAGACGTGCAGAAATCACACAGCATTTTTTTTTAAGGTGGGTAATGATGAGACAACACACTACATGTTCAACTGTTTCATTAAACAAAATGTGGTAGTGTTAATGCACACATACCAGGTGCAAACAAGCATTGTGTTTTATAAAGTGTAACAACATGACATTGCCATGGTACTTTGATGCCAGTAAAGACAATTTGCATGCTACTGGTTACCTCACCAGAGTTAACTTTGTCCCACTTTTACTTCTTGCGGCCACGCACTCCTGGGGGCCTTTCTGTGGGCTCTGCCACATCCCTTGTGGAGCCTTCGGAGTCAGTGGTGCTCCGAGTACTGTGCCTCCTGCTTGTGGTTACTGGTGCCAGGAGACTACTGACGCTGGAGGACTCCTCACTCTCCCCCCAGTACATTGTTGCCACCAACTGCAGCAGTCTGGAGTTGCTCCAATGCATTGGTGACCTGTATAAGGCCCCTGGCCACATCAATGGGTCATCTCCACTTGCATCCCCACAGCACAACGGGACAGCTGAGCTGTGGCTGGGCTCAGGTGATTGATGACCATGGTGTACCCATCTAGGTGCACCATCAAATTATTATGCCTTTTACGTTGTGATGCATGGTCATCCTGCATCACCCTGCACAACTCATGTATGGCTTTGGTGACATTTGTGAAATTGTCATTTGTGGCCCTCTGTCCTTCCACAACTGCAGGGGTGAGCTCCTTCATGCAGTCCCTGATTTCTCCAATGTTTGTGGCCAATGTACCAAGTTGTGCCTGCATTAAGTGCATGTTCTTACATTGTAGGCGCTGGACCTTCAACATCTGTCCCTCCAGGCCACCCCAGACAGCAGACCCATCATCTCCTGCAGCTGCCATGTGTGCCCTTGCCCTGCGCCTACGGAAATGGAGGGTACCTCTGCTCTTGTTGTGGGGGTATGGCCAGCCTGTGATGTTGGAGGGTCAGGTTGGCTCCCCTCTTCACTTTCAAAATCTGGCAGTGATGGCACTGTGGTCCTGCGTCTAGTGGATGCAGGTATTGCTGTTGCTGGTGCCACTTGTATCTCCTCTTTTGACTGGGCTTCAGTATCCTGAGTGTCATGGACTTCACCACCGTCAGACTCCTGCGCAGCTGCATCTGTGATGTTAAACAGTGCAAGTTCAGTATTTTTGGTGGACATGTATGTCACATTGCGCATGGCATTGTTTAATAAAGTTATTTAGTTACACAAGATGTCTAGTTTATTCACTTGCTTGTTGTACTATGATGCACTAATTCTGTTTTGATCCCTCCTTGCCTTTCATACTGTATTTGCTGTCTGCTAATCCCATAATGCATTTGTGTGTGGCAAGTAAAATGTGGACTGGAGTCAGATTTGCTACACTAAGCCTGATCTGCATAGAGGGGAGATTTTTAAGATTTAACAATTAATGATCTTACCTTGTGAAGTCCCGGCCTGTTCCGAGGTGTCAATCTGTGTTACGCCAACTACTGCTTCCGGCTGCAGTGTTGACTCCACCATGTCCTCCAGGGATGTGTTAGCAGGTTCTGTTGATGGTCTCCCTCCTGTCTTTTTGGCATCTGCAAGCCTTGCGGCCACCCTTTCCTTCGCACGGCTCCGCAGGTCATATGATATGGAGCACTGTGTGACCCCCACAGCATTGATCCTGGATTGGATCCCAAGCCATATCTTCCTTTTCACCGACTCTGGGACCTGGAGTGACTGCTTGCCAAACAGTTTGTCGTGGCTCTGGATGACTTCCTCAATGAGGACTTCCTCAATGAGGACTTCAAGTTCTTTGTCACTGAATTTCAGCCTTCTCTTGCGCCCTACTGATTTCTTGTCACCTGTTCCAGAAGCCATGCTGGTGTTCTTGCACAGGTTCTGCTCTCCAAAATGCTTCCTGCTGCTCTGCTCCAGCAGTCTGCCTCCTCCTCTGTCTCTCTCAGTACACAGGTGTGAGCAATTCCAGCATCACTTCCTGGTTGTGATGTCATCATGCTGCATCGATATTTGCGAATCGCTATTTGCGATTCGGTAATAGCGGATTCGCTTTTTGTGATTTGGCAATGCGCAATCGCTAATAGCGATGGCGAATTTTACCGATTCGCAAAAATGTTGCGATTTTTTTAATGCATAGAATTTTGCGATTACCAAATAGCGATTTCTTAAAAATCGCTATTTAGAAATCGCAAATTGGGAGTTTGATGCATGTGTCCCAAATACTTTATGGAATGGAATGGAGTCAATGAATCACAGAGAGTAACCCCACAACACTCTCCACACTCCTGTAAAAAGCAGATTTCAGAAAGCATGCCCTGTTGGAATATAATCAGAATAAATGCACTAGCAAATGCATAAATAGCACAGCATGCATTTATGTCTCTTTACAGTTCCTGAAAACTTAAAACCACCTGGTTTCTCCTAAGAATCAGTGCCTATTGCCCATCCTCTAAGTAAGAGTGTTCCCCCTTTGAACAAGCTCAGATTGGCTCCTGTTATTGTATGTCTTATATTCTTTACTTTTTATTCCAATTCTCTTCTTTAGGCGGGGTGAGAGTATTTCACATCTCTTTGCAAGTTTAGTTCATGGGCTTGCTCAAGTATGTCACGTATATCAAACGCGCTTGGCCGCTGCATGTTTTTTTTCTTCTTTTTCGCCATTTACCTAATCTCCCTGCATTATATTACCATCGGTTACTGCACAATATATTGGCTTTCACAATAAACAAGTCATAACACTTTTATGGAGTTTCAGTAACTTAAATTTCACAACTGCTCACCAAGCTAAATCTTTCAACAACAATAAGATATATATTAATCACATAGGCGAAACCTAATGCATTTACTAATGCTTGTTCTTCTTGCACTTGCATTTTGCGGGACGCCATCTTATTGTCTTTCTCAATGCTGGGGCAAGACTACGCAATCTTGCGGCGCTCAGCACCAGCCATGCTGCCTGAAGTAACATACGCAGTAGCGGCAGTGTCAGAGGAGAGTAACGGGGGGTGCAAAGGAGACGTCATTGAAAAAAAGAAAAAAGGGGGGGGGATAAGAATTTGCACGCAGCCAGTCGCATCGCTGGACTTCAGCTCCTGTCGTGGCTCAACTGCAGGCACAGGCTCCCCGGCTCCCCTGCGGCCAATCTGAAGCTGCTCTCATGCATGAGTGCAGCTTCAGGATTGGCCTGAGAGCCCATGATTTGTGCTCCAAGGGAGACTGAAAGCCTGCGCTTTGCTGTCTCCAACCCAACAACGCAGCTGCGTTGGAGACAGCTTCTGTGTGCATGCCGGCCGGCCTGAGATGGCCGGCCAAACTGTCATTCGCAATGATAGCAGTGCGCACCACTCCCCGTTGCTGCCCGTCATCCCCCTAGCCCCACCCCCAAGTTTCACCAGGAAACAAAATAAAACGATAATAAACCTGGGTTTATTATTGTTTTATTTTTATTTTTTTAACGCTGCTGGCATGGGGCCGACGTTCCTGCTGCTGAACATACGTGTAGTCTATTATTACCCTGAACCCTTGATGCCACCTTGAGTATTCCAGGGAAATGTGGCTAATCGTAGGAGTGGACTGGTTGGGTCCTTTAAATTTTGAAAAACTAACAGGTCTACTGCCATATGAAGTGAGCAGCATGAATAGGTTTACTTACATGGGCAGAACGCCGGAACCTCATGAGGTAATGCCATCCTTTATGTAATCTGAGGCAAAGGACCTTCAGCTTACTTAGACCGAAATGTAAATATAACAGACATAAATGTCACCCTGAATAATACTCGCTTTCTAGTGAAGCATGCTGATGAAATCTGTGAATTGTTGATTTCAGAGAGGTGAGGTCTCCTGTTCGTGACCCAAACATGAGCATCAAATGATTAGAATCTCGATTTGGGCAGAGCTTGCCCCAATGGTTTTAAAATTTGACACCCTCCACGTCCCACACATAGAGGGAATGGGTTAGCGGCCATAATTCAAGGCAATTGGGAATTTGAAAACTTTACAAATAAGGGAATTGATGGGGTTTACCTTAAACATCACGACCTCCAAGCCCATTGCAGAGATCCTGTGATATCGCGCCACCAGGGCCATTCACCAATTTTGGCAAATCTTTTGTAGATTGCATTTACCTATTCATTTTATCATACGCTGCTTTCTTTGTATATTGAGTGATTTTATTGTGTGGGCCGATGTGCTGACCAACACTTATGCCATGGATTTAGTCACCTCCACAGCAGCAGAAGGCCTAGGGCAATTAGTAGCTGGCCTCATACATAACAAGCATTGGTAATGCATAGGTTTCGCCTATGTAATGAATAAAAAGCTGTTTTCATCAATCATCGTCCAGGAGAAGGAAAGAGCTCCCTGACAGGTAACACAAGAGTGGAGAGGATGTGGCGCAGCAACCAGAGCTGTTTACTCGAGAGCTGGGGATCCCGGTTTGAGTTGCCGCACAACATCCTGTGATTCTATGCAAATCACAAAATCTCTTTCCGGCTGATAAATTGTTATATAAATATGCTGCAATAGTAAAAGGCAAAACTTTATGAAAAGACAATTCCACTAAAGCGGATTTTAACAGTATTTCGGGGGCGGAAAACTGATAAAAGAAGCAGAAGAGGAACAAGCATTGGTAAATGCAGGAAAATATGCTACAGCAAATAGAAATGAAGGAAAGGTAAGTGTCACGCACAGGAACCAATGAAAAGCCATGAAAGAGAGGAGGCGGGATGTAAGTCCCTTTTAAGTTTATATTAAGAACAGTAGATTATTTGATACACTGCAAACAAATTAATATGGCTATCATATAACATATGATCTCATTTTTGTTCCCCCTTGGTTAAATTTCGAATGTGAAGAAAAAGTGTCTGGTCTTGACAAATTATTCTTTTCAGCTGATAAGACAACCACCCGATCAAGCGTTTTGACTAAGAACAAATCTTCTCTGTCTCAGCGATGGGCCACACTCCCTCACAATGTGCTTATCGAAACACATGCCACTACGGCAAAAACGCGACAGTCGACTATCTTACTTACCACAATTGGATAAAACAGGCTGCCCTTCCTGAGAAAAAAAATACAACAACGCTCATGCCCTTTGGCGACATGGTGCAATGATGTACCTAGAACTGACTAATTAGAATGCAAAAGAATGAAGAAACATTGGCGGACCCACTATGCAATAGAATTAAAAGTGAAATAAAACGAAGCTTATTATTAACACCAAAGATGAATACTTTACAAAGGAAACCGTAGATGCTCCTAATTCTGCAAAAATATCTTTTCCATTGTACGGTCTCTCGCAAACCCTTTTTGCACAACACAGACTTTTGAACACTCACAACTCTTTTGCCAATTTAGCTGACTTTATGAGGACAAAATTATTAATATTGTTGGCAGTTTAGGACATATAAACATAATGTCTAACCAATGTGAACAACTAGCTAGAGGCCAAAAAGAAATCAGCACTGACTTCGACTATGGGACTGGAACACCAAATCTTGCAATTTTTAGCCAAATGTACCCTGATTTTTAAAACTTGCATAATCTATATCCTCATGCTCCCCTTTGGACCTTCTATCACTTAGGGTTTGGAGGGAATTGTCCTCCTCTCTGGCCAACCCTTTACGGGCCATTTGTAATAAACCTTTGTCTAAAGGCTCTGTACCTTTGGAAAGGAAAAAGCTATAGTGACTCCCTTGTTAAAAAAAGCTGACACCGACCCGTTAAATCTGAGCCATTTTTGGCCCATATCACTTCTGCCATTCCATGTGAAGGTTATGGAGGAACATGTTAACAAGCTCATTTCTGACCTTTGGGATATCACCAACTGCTTCACACAGCTCAAATAGGTTTCCGTCAAGCACATGGCACTGAATCTGCTTTTGTCTTTGGCCTAGATGACCTCAAAATCGTGACAGAGAAGGGCCACTTTGTGGAATTTATTTTACTTGATTCGTCTGCCGCCTTCAATATGGTCACGGGCAGATTTCCTACACAATCTATTCGATTTTTTTGCAAACACCTTCTTTCATGGACAGAAACCCATGAGATGGCACACAGGTCAACCGTAGGTGCAATTGGTGTTTGATCAAAATATTTTATATCTTCAGTTTTTCTAAAGCACAATCAGTGGCTGGATGAGTAAATACAAACTTTTGGGTATGTTGTATCAGTGACTGATAAGTGAATTGCTCATGGGGGTTGTTGTGGTGTCCACACCCCAAAAGAGGGTTGTCCGCATACTCAGCTAGTCAATACAGTTCCAACATTAGGTTAAGGATGTTGATAGAGTGGGGTTCCCTAAATCTCAATCTCTTAGTAAAGTCATCAAAAAGAATCATTCAGTCAGAATTTATAGATTATAAGGAAAAAGATGCAAAATAGTATCACATACAGCAAATAAAGTATCAGTCATGCATGTTCCATAAAGGAACTTCTCTATGCTAAATAAAGTACTAAAAGTGGCAAGGGAAAATTCTATGAAGAATGTGTCTGCATCAGATGAGCCAAGTTTACAGTTTAAGTGAAAGAGTCTCAGTATTCAAGCATGAAGCTCAGCCCTCTAGGCAGGGGAAATCAGCAAAGTCGAGAAGAAGTCTTCTCTCAGCAAAGTCAGGATAGGGTCTGTTCTGCTATTCTAAAGAGCACACAATTAAAGCATGACGATTTTAGAAGTCGCCTCCATATTAGTTTCCACCAAAAAAGCCAATCAAAAGACGGTGTTCTCGGGAAGATGGTAGACTCCCTAGTTTCCAGCTCTCAACAAAGGAGCAATCTTCTCGAAGACCTTTGGTGTGACATCAGTCCGGTCTGCCTGGTCCAGGATGGTCTCTCCCACTGTTTCAGTCTCCATATCTGAGGCCTACTTCAAATTAAAAGTTCAATCACCCTCTAGTCTAGCGAACTAAACAGTAAGACTATTCTAACTTAACAACTACGTTGATAAGACACCTACAGAGGAGAGGAAAACAAGAAACTTGCAAGGCATTTTATGAAAATACGTGTACATCTCAGGTCAGGTTAAGCTATTTTAGCATTAAAATGAATTCCAAAAGGTACAGTTAACATAATTAAATGTAATAGTTACATTTCAAATATATGTGTGACCTTTACTAAAATACATGTGGCCACCCAGCTAATGATTAATTGATACACTGCACAGAAATTAATATGGCTATCATATAACATATGCATATTAAGCTCAAGTGCACAAGGCACTAACATTACGCTGGACCAATGCCATTGTGGAGATGGAACAGATGACTGGTGAGGGGTCTAGCTGGGCTGTTGTCACGGTTTGGAAGTTGGATGAGTCTTGCGGGTTGTTGTTAATCCCATGTTACCTGAAGTGCCTGACTATGCCATGCAGCTTGTGACGTCCCCTGTATGAGATTGCCTATAGAAGCTGCAACAAACATGACGTGGCACTGTGCATTCTCCTCGAAAACCAGGGATTTCCAAGTACAACTTCATTATGTCCTTGAAGACATGTTTTTTGGTCTCCAAAACATAGGTTTATTTGTCCACCAACCTTATAAGCTCATTCCACGTAGGTAGATATGTTGTTTAAGGGCACCCTTATTTCACAAATATTCCCCTGCATAGAGGACTGATGTTGAAAGACTGATCCTCCAAGGACAGGAATTTCCCATACCAAAACCCCTTCTTAAGGTTGTCCTTCACGTATAGGGTTGACATTTGGGAAGTTGTAGGAGGGAAATTGCTGAAAGGGGAAGGAGTCATTCTCACGTGTCCCCTACAAGAGCAAGGAGTCATCCTCACCTGTCCCCTAGAAGATTGAGAGAAGAATGTAGTTGCACCAGGGTTGGAGGGTGAAGCAGGGAAAGCAACTGTAGGAAAGTTGGTTAAAGGGTGGTTAAAGGGAATTCCTGCATAGCCGACACAAGCATCTTCAACTGGTGCCTGGGTGCCTGTAATCTGTACTAAATTCGAAGGAGGGAGACTACTGTGAGGTGTTTCTAGGGGTGTGTTGGTGAGTTGGGCCAACAATTTCCTCTTCCTCTTCAGTGGTAGAGACCACAAAAATGGCAATGTGTAAGAGTATGGCATTTTCTCCGGGGTTTGCATGCTGTTCTCCCCTCGTGAATGGTATGGCATCATTATGAGGCTCCTGGTCTCCAGGTTCTGCAATACAATGGTAATGTAATGTATTACTTAATCATTAAAGACTGTGTAGCATGCAAGACCAGAGATGTTGTAAATCTTTTTGAAGAAGAATGACACTTTAGCATATATGAATGAAACAGCATATAAGTATACAACTGTATTTAATACTTTATAGTGGGGAGCTAGCCGCACTGAATTAGTACTCAACAATCAACAAAAATATACAGTCAATCTCTATTTAGTTTTCTTATATTACATTTATTAAATCAAATAATTTTATGTCATACCAAAAATATTTCATTCATTTACATCACTGAAATCAATTCTCAATGCGTATACAGACATAGGCCCTGATTGCAAGTTGGGCAGTAAATTCTGTCCCATGCGTAAACCCCTGTTTATGCAAGGGACGGACCTATGAGTTGGTTTTATTTAACATATCCAATAATTATCGGATGCTTTAAATAACCCAACATTTGTTAAATTCCGGCAGGTCAAATCTGCCGATATTTAACAGGCGAAATGTGTACAGTATTTACCGTACCAAGGAGATTTTGATGTATTAAGCACCAAAATCTGCATGTTATTCCCCAATACTTTTAATAGGTGCTATTTATTGCACCAGATAAATAACGAACCCCAGAGTATCGTTATTTACCCGGTGGCATAAATGGAGGCTTTACATGTAATCAGGCCCATAATGTCTTTTCACAAAGCCAAATGTTCTTGATTGTCATCTCAATCAAACACCTGTTGAGTACACAGGTCCAATCTAAAAGATGAAGAGATTTGTCTCCTTTCATCAGTCCAGTGATTTGTTAACTGTCAAGAGTCACTGCAGCCAACATGTGTTTTGAGTTTGTGAACCGCTCCTTCATGGCTAGAGCACAAATTAACAGCGCCTTACTGCCAATGAATTTGTTATATCCTAAGTATCTTAAGTGTTTTCCTCATCCTGTCCCCCCCTTACCCGGTTGTTGCTTCCTTTCCCTGATGATGTAATGCCCTGTCACCTGAAGCATTCTAACTGTCACCATGGCCACTCAGCCGACTGGAAGTTGTGGTGGTGTAAATAAAGGACTGAAGGAATCATACCGGACTGGATTCACTTCTTTACAATACTGGTGATCCAGCGTGAGGCCAATGCCTAATCAGGGATCAATACTCAATAATATCACAGAACAATGGCCCATACACATTCACCCAAATCCCTGATGCGCTGGGGTCAATTTTTTATAAAAGTTCAATTCTCTTCCTCCTAAGATTCATATATGGCATTTCCAAATACTTATCTAATTTATACATCAACTTTCCCTCTACTTGGTCGATGAACCAATTAGTTGAATAGTTGATGGTAATGATACTCCTTTATCTGACTAATCATTCGATCAACTAAATAAACACAGACTCTTGTTGAAGTTAATAAAGTTTATCTCAAATTAAATGATAAAAATGCTCAAATGCATACGGTTACAAGTGCAAACAATGAACTCACAAAGGGAGAGAAAACATCAGCAATTCAGATAGAGACAAACTCATCAATCAAATAATGACATTATGCATGAAGGAGTGGATAGATGAAGAGACAAAAGTTTCAGAGACAAAATGCATTCGCAGATAAATTATGCAAGAACGAGTCAGAATAATACAAACCCGACGGATTTGTAGAAAACCATCCCTCTGGCCTAAGTGATGGTGTGGGTCCCCTGAAATAGAGTCAGGGGACAAAGATTTCAGGGACAGGAGCAGGACAGGACAGGAACAGCTAGGCCTCTCTGCAAACCGACGAACAGCGACGCATTTCCACTCTCCCTCTCTGTAGTCAGCCTAACCTAACCACACCCCTAAACGCACCCCAGTTATACCCTAAAACCTACATGTCCGTCCCATATCAGTTGTAACATTTAGCATAACTAAACAGTTGATTGGTGGACTTTGGGGGTGGTATGACTTCCCTCATATTTGGGCTTATTCATTGTTTTATGCCCATTCCCATGAACTCATAATTGTTCCGTTCACACGATCTAATCCATGTTACAATTGTATATAAATTGAAGCAATGTCCACGGAAGGAGTCCTTCTGTCCCAAGGTCTGTCACATCCTTGGCAGACGATCATCACATTGGCCTTCAACCCTTTCACTTCTTCTGCTGTGCTCAGCGCTTCAGCGTGCCTTTGTCAGATCAGCTTCACTCATTTATCCAACCCCTCCTTTATTAAGCTAATTTAAGGAAAATGGCGTCACATCCAGCTCACTATAGCAAATGGAAAATGAACATTCATTAATTATATGATAATGTAGTTTTCACTGTTTACCACCCACCTTTGCACTATTCCCTTTTAACTTTTTTCCTAGCATAGCTTTATGCAAAAACAATATTATTTATTATTTCAAAGCAAGCTGCAACATGCAAACTACGAAATACACATGCGGCCTAGTCATGCATTGTTTCTCGTTTCTTTCAAGGCATAAGGTAAATACGGTTTTAGTTCTTTCATGCGTTATCTCACGTTAGTGCATGCATGCGCAAAGCAGTTTTCCCTTGTGTTCATCACAGTGCACGTTAATTTTCTATTACTACTTATTGTTAGTACGTATTATAGGGGTATTCATTCGAGCAGGTTTCTTTTTGCGAAATCCTGCTCCATCAATCCCCTTTGATGGCTTTCTGGAGCCATCATAAAAATACCTACCATACCGAGTGCCATCTTCATTTATCTAAAACTCTGTATTCTTCTCTCTTTTTATGGCACTTTCATCTATATCTTTCATCATATTATAATATTCTTCTAGCTCAATTTCCTCTATTTTTCTCTTTCTCGCTCTTCGTCTATTCTCTGATTCGGTCATTTCCTTTTTCCCACTCTTACACTTACAACATTTGTATGTTGTTATTATCATTAAGGCTATTATGGCTACAGAAATAAGTGGCATTATTATTTTTCATAATAAACTACTTCCAAAAGTAGAAAACCATTTACCTACAGAGGAGAAACTCTTACCAAGTCTCTCCCAAACACCGTCAACCTCCAGTTGGGTCAAATCTTCATGTAATTTCGTAATATTCTTTATATATCCCTCAATTCCTTTACCTTTGTCAGGGATATAAGTACAGCAGTGTTGGATTTTCAACATACCACAGACTCCACCCTCTTTTGCCAATAAGATATCAAGGACAAGTCGATTTTGCAAAACCATCGATCTGATTGCAACCATTTCTGTGTCAATCATTAAGAAACCACCAGCAGTATCTGTTGATAAACGATCAACCACTGTGGATAACTTCCGAATTTTATGCGAATTTAGAACGACTCCAACTGAGGGTATCAGTGCACCAAAAATATCACTTACTATTTCTGAGAAACTTGCTCTCTTGTTACGTGTTAGTCCGTGATTTATTTCCTTTAGTCTGTTGCTGTTTCGGTCCATGTGATAGACCTTTGGAAAGACAATAGCAAAATAACAACTGCCATACCAATGTGCAGGCAACCTATAGTAGGTTTTCTTCCCACACACATAATAGACTCCTGGAAAGACAGGATCAGTTCCACCCTTCATTCCCCAACCTCCAGTAATTTGAAAGGTATGCTCACATTCACTAGTACCAATGAAATAGTTATTATAGTTAGTTTTCATTCTAAGCAAATATATTTTTCCCTTCTGATGCCAGTCTAGGGACATTGCAGCGTATGTTTCGCCTTTCTCATAATTTTCTTCCCTGAAAGCCCATGGTGGAACTTGAGACTTCTGTTCAGCAGCTTTTTTCTGAAAACGTTCCCTTCTACTTTCTACCATTTCTATAAATACTTTTTCTACAACCTACAAACTACATGTTAAATTGTTTTTATAAGCATATTCTACATCTGAAGCCTTAGTCATATGGAAGAATTCAGCATTTATAATGTGCATTTTTACTACTCAAAACCTTATTTAGTTCCTTAATAACAGGTATTTCTGAAAACACTAAATCTATGTTAGAATAGTGATATTCGAGCTTCCCCGTCACGTAAAACAAACTTGTTAATACACTGCAAGACACACCATATGTTAAAGGAAGGTGATGGTACGTCACCCCCTCTGAGACAGACGAAGGTAATTGCATACACCCATAACATTCATTCACATTCATTGTGTCAATATACTCATACAACAGTTTAGTAACACATTTAACGAGAAATCACTAATAGATTTATCATGATGGAGAATGCTTCCATCCAATTGTTCTATGTTAGGATTAGGTGTTCTTTTAGTAACATCATTCACTCTTTCACTTGTCACATCATTAGTACTACTCACAACTTAAGGCCACTTTACTTCATGTCAATGTATTCTACTCCACTCTACTATATACCACTGCACTGTACAACAGTCTACTCTGCTCTTTCTGCCACTGAACTCTACGCCACTGCACTCTAAGCTACACCACTCTTTTCTGCACCACTATTCTGCTCTGAGCTGCTGCAATCCACTGTATTCTGACGCTCTGCAAGACTGCACTCTCCTCCACTGAACTCAATGCCACGCTATTCTGCACGACTGCACTCAGTCACTGCACGCTACACCACTCTACACCCCTGTGCTTTGTCACTGCACTCTGCACCACTGCACTTGTCACTGCACTCTACTCTGCACTGCTCAACTGTACTGCACTCTGCATCCCTCCATCCCACTCTAATCTATTCTTCACCACTGCCCTCTATGCCACTGCACTCTACCCTACTCTGCTCTACACCTCTGCAATCAACCCTGCACCACACCACTCTACTCTGAAACAGTCTACTTTACGCCACTGCAATCTACTCTGCACCCTACATCTCTCTACTCTGCGCCAATGCACTCTACACCACATTACTCAAACCCAGTGCACTCCACATCAATCTACTCTGTACCACTGAACTTTACACCACTTCATTATAGGCTACTTCACGCTACGACACTATACGCTATGATACTCCACTCTGTGATGCTGTACTCAATTAAACTCTACTCCACTTTATGCAACTCCACTCTACAACACTCTACTCCACGCTATGCCACCCTACTCTACTCAACAACACTACAAAACTCCTTCTATGCCACTTTACTCCACTCTATTCTATGACACACTACTCCGCTCTACTCCACAACACTCCACTCTATACCACTCCACTCTGATGCACAACTCTACAACACTATACTCCACTCTGCCAATCCACTCTCCTACACTATTCCACTTTATGCCACTCCACAGCAATCTACTCTGCTCTACACCACTCTCCGCAACACACTCAATGCCACTCCGTTCTACACCACTCCATGACACGCTGCAGCTATAATCTACGCCACTTCATCACATTCCCCTTTTCGACACACCTCTCTCCTTTATCCCACTAACCTTTAGCGATGCTGAACAACAGACACGCTGGCGTACAATATGGCTAAAACATATTGGCAAAGCCAATAGCTCATGCAAAGGCCAGACCTTTTGGCTTTGCCACTGCTTGTTTATTTTAACCAATACTGCAGGCCATCGGCAGAAGACATTGGCAAGCCACTTGGTCAAAAAGGCAAGACCTATTGACTTTGCCAATGCTTGTTTTTGTTGCAATATTGTGCTCTGCCAACAAACTAATAAAATTGTGTATTTCTTAACAGCCTGTGCATGTCAAACAAGTATTACTACTCGAGATCATCCTAGAGTAATACATCTTCATATTGAAACTGCCATGCAGTAATACAGCCAGAACATATCCTAGGGTAATACATCCGCCTCATGAAATCATTGACTAATACAGTGCCAGTCCCATTCTAAAGTTATCCTTGGATCATCCTTGAGTAATGCAGCCCCATTCTAAAATGCTCATAGGATCATCGTCGAGTAATCCAGCCAAATCCTGAATGGTGGGGTCATTCTGGAGTAGTACATTATCATCACATGTTTTCCACTGAAGTAATCAGGAACTAATCCTGGAGTAATCCAGCTTAATCCTGAAATCATCATGGGACCATCCTGCAGTAGTACAAGATTATCACATGTTTTCCACTGAAGTAATCAGGAGCTAATCCTGGAGTAGTTTCTCTGATGACTCTAGAGTCATCTCATTTAAATATTCCACCCTATAGGCATACTTCAGGATGGCTTCGGATGACTTCCCCAGATAATTGCAGGAATAGCCTGGCTGAAGTCATCGTATGACTTCAGAATGACTCCAGGATGATCTTCCTTTTTGACTTGGGGCTTCACTCTACAGCGGGAGGCTGTAATTATCACAGTAGAAGGCCACAATTAACTCAGAGTGAAAGCACTCAATGGATTGTAGAGTGCAGTTTATCCAGGGAGAAGAAGTGTAATTGCTCTGCAGCCCCGACTGAAGTCTCTCAGCTGTTAGTGGAGCATTAACATCTTACAGAGGCGTTCCTTCCTAACGTTTCCTATAAAGTTGCAACGCTTAGGGAATAGTTAGTATTAAGCAGTAGTTCTCTCTAAATAGGAATTTATTCTTTGAAACGTCTTGAATGGCACGTTTTTCTGCAGCCTTCACACCGTTCATAGTGTTTTGCGACACGCCTGAAGAGTGTCTCACGTTTTTTTCACCACTTCACCAGCCTTTTCACGCTGACAGGCACAGCCTAATTAGCTAGACTCATAATATAATTCTTCACACTGGCAGCTCAATCTCCTGGCTGGAACAAGTTTGTTGTGCTGACAAGCACAGCTTGTACCTCTGCAGGACTGCTTCCTGTCTCCTTTGGTTCTGTGGGAGGAGCCTCATTAAACCACACCTCAAGAAAACCCTTGAAACACTAGCATGTCATTTCTAGTGGGGACTTTTCAAATGAAACAATTGAGGCACACTATCAGAATCAGGTTGTATGATTTTACTTTGCAAACAATTACCACGCATGGCAATACCACGCAATTGTTACTTCGCAAGTGGCATTACCACGCTGCTTTTTACAACGCAGCATTTTACCACGCTTACTTTCATTATGTAAATTTGTTCCGAAACTTCAAACGTCCCTTAAGCACGTATTCACATTGAATATACTTAATAACATTGATTGGTTAAATAATATTACGTAATTTTTATGTACGTTTGTCTTTCGTCACTTTCAGTGCAGTAAGGGTTGGAGCCCATTCCTGGCATGTGACACGTGTCACTCTGTCATGTGGCATATGCCACAGCTCATGTGACATGTGCCACAGATTTTTTACATTCTCTTTCATGATTAACTGGAGATAATGTCAGTTAACGATTTCCAAAGGACTATCTTTCACTCCTCTAAAATAAATAAATAAATAAATAATTAAAAAAAAATATTAAAATAAATTTCCCCAGGTGGGGTTTGAACCCTTGCCAAAAGGTACACATAGCTGCTGTTATCTACCACTATACCATGTGCTCTGCTTTTAAAATCCTTCCCCAAAAGTGTTTTTGTCATAGAAAAAGGGTGCTGTCCTACTTTTATTTCCATGCTGTTTTGCTTTTACATGAAACACATCCACTCTTGATTTCCATGCTTTATATACAAATAGCCCTTCCTTTCTTTCACTCTGCCACTTTCCCCATGCATTTCTTTTTCTTACACAATCATCCCCAAATTCTCATTCCACTAAATAAGGGATTTCTTTCATAACAAACCTTGCCCCCTTTCCACATGCCACAGCATGTCACCAATGTCTGACATGCATTGGCTTGACTAAAGAGGCCCCAAATCTCCCATACACTGCTAGGGGGTGATTTACAAATGGACAGCTTTCATTTGTTTAAATTAGAAAAAAAATGGAAAAGAATATAAAAATCGATTTTCCCCAGCTGGGGTTTGAACCCTGGTCAAAAAGCAATAATAGCCCATGTTAGCTACCACTGTACCATCTGTTCTGCTGAATTTCTTTGCTGCCCATAGCCCTTTTGTCACGGAAAGAGTGTGCTGGTCCTTCTTCTATTTCCATGTTGTTTTGCTTTTACATGCCACAAATCCACTCTTGATTTTCATATTTTAAACACAAATAGCCCTTCCTTTCTTTCACTCTGACACTTGCCCCATGCATTTCTTTTTCTTACCCAATCATCTCCAAATTCTCATTCCACAAAATAAGGGATTTCTTTCATAGCAAACCTTGCCCCCCTTCCACATGCCACAGCATGCCATCAATGCCTGACATGCACTATGACTAAAGAGGCCCCAAATCTCCCATACACTGCTAGGGGGTGATTTACAAAGGCACAGCTTTCATTTGTGGAAATTAGAAAAAAAATGTAAAGAAATTAAAAAATCGATGTTCCCCAGTTGGGGTTTGAACCCTGGTCAAAAAGCACTCATAGCCCCAGTGAACTGCCACTCTACCATCTCTTTTGCTGAAATTTTCTTCAGCCCAAGGCCTTTTTGTCAGGAGGAATTGTGCTAGTCCTTCTTCTATTTTCATGGTGTTTGGATTTACATGCCAGAAATCCACTCTTGATTTCCATGCTTTTTATACTAATAGCCCTTCCTTTCTTTCACTCTGCCACTGGCCCCATGCATTTCTTTTTCTTACGCAATCATCCCCAAATTCTCATTCCACTAAATAAGGGATTTCTTTCATAGCAAACCTTGCCCCCTTTCCACATGCCACAGCATGTCACCAATGTCTGACATGCATTGGCTTGACTAAAGTGGCCCCAAATCTGCCATGAAATGCTAGGGGGTGATTTACAAAGGGACAGCTTTCATTTGTGTAAATTAGAAAAAAAATGGAAAAGAATATAAAAATCGATTTTCCCCAGCTGGGGTTTGAACCCTGGTCAAAAAGCAATGATAGCCCATGTTAACTACCACTGTACCATCTGTCCTGCTGACGTTTATTGCTGCAGATAGCCTTTTTGTCATGGAAATAGTGTGCTGGTCCTCCTTCTATTTCTATGTTGTTTTGCTTTTACATGCCACAAATCCACTCTTGATTTTCATATTTTAAACACAAATAGCCCTTCCTTTCTTTCACTCTGGCATTTGCCCCATGCATTTCTTTTTCTTACACAATCATCCCCAAATTCTCATTCCACAAAATAAGGGATTTCTTTCATAACAAACCTTGCCCCCCTTCCACATGCCACAGCATGTCACCAATGTCTGACATGCATTGGCTTGACTAAAGAGGCCCCAAATCTCCCATACACTGCTAGGGGGTGATTTACAAAGGGACAGCTTTCATTTGTTTAAATTTGAAAAAAATTGAAAAGAATATAAAAATCGATTTTCCCCAGCTGGGGTTTGAACCCTGGTCAAAAAGAGATGATAGTCCATGTTAGCTACCACTGTACCATCTGTTCTGTTGAATTTTTTGCTGCCCATAGCCTTTTTGTCATGGAAAGAGTGTGCTGGTCCTTCTTCTATTTTCATGTTGTTTTGCTTTTACATGCCACAAATCCACTCTTGATTTTCATATTTTAAACACAAATAGCCCTTCCTTTCTTTCACTCTGGCACTTGCCCCATGCATTTCTTTTTCTTACACAATCATCCCCAAATTCTCATTCCACAAAATAAGGGATTTCTTTCATAGCAAACCTTGCCCCCTTCCACATGCCACAGCATGTCACCAATGTCTGATATGCATTGGCTTGACTAAAGAGGCCCCAAATCTGCCATAAAATGCTAGGGGGTGATTTACAAAGGGACAGCTTTCATTTGTGTAAATTAGAAAAAAAATGGAAAAGAATATAAAAATCTATTTTCTCCAGCTGGGGTTGGAACCTTGGTCAAAAATGCACTCCTAGCTCCTCTTAGCTTCCACTATACCATCTGTATTACTGGAATTTTATGACAAGACTGGAGGCTCCTATTATGCTTTCTTATCTTGCATGTATTCCAATAGCAGCCAAGATAAGTGACAAAAACTACAGTTCCCAGAGGGTCAAGCGAACAGCTGACCAATGGGAGCTTAGAGTGAAACACAGTACATAACCAATAAACGCCAAGCGCAGGGTACAACGTCACAACTGACTGCGAACAGTCCTCTTTTCTTGCTGCTCGCAGTCAGATAAGTACCTTTTCTGCCTCACTCCCGTTTATTTGACTAAGAAAACGTTTTAGTGTTAATATTATCGTTAATATCACTATATATACTGGTTTTATTTATGTGACATACTCTAACGCGCTCTTGGTATCCTTACCGCTTCGCCGGAGTTTTATTTGCGGTCTACGCGTCCCGCTGTGCCCCTTCAGCTCGCGCGCCTCGCTCGTTATCCTGATAACGTGCGTCGCGCGGCGTTTGCTTCCGCTTCATTTTTTCCGGCATTACGCGCCTTCCCTGCTTTGCGCGCGTCTGCTCCTTAGCGCTCCCGTCTTCCCTTCGGAGCTTCGTTGTCTACATTTTTACACGCCCTCGGTGGGAGTGGCTTCCTAATTATTCCGCCCTCTCTCTCTGGCATTAACCCCTAGCTCCCTACAAATACTGACGCTATGGAAACTGAAAACTCCTCTGACATGGAGTTTCACAATGAAGAAGGCGAAACCTTCAAGAAAGATTTGAATTCTTTTATTAATTCTTCTGTGGAAAATGCAGTCGAATCCTCTATGAAACGTCTCTCCAGGGGTATGGAGAATTCTATGTTGAGTCTGCTGTCCAAAGCATTGGCCCATTCTTCAGGGGATAGCAGAAAACGAAAGTTGGTACCTTCTGTTGTCAAAAATGTTTCTAAAAATGTTAACATACATGCGTCACGCCTTGATAGCGATTTGCCTTCGCATTTGACTGAGGACTCCGTTCATCCCAGGCCTCCTACTAAGGAGGGGTTATCTCATTCGGATGGCAAAAAGAAAAGTAAAACTAAACATACAGAGGTACCCAAAAAATTGGTGATTTCCACCATTATGGACACGGACGACGATATGGCTGATGCAGATGACTTATTTGATTTGTTTGATGTCTCTGACCCCCCTTCTCCTCCTGCTAAGAAGTCCAAGTCCGACTCCTTTTCCTTTTCTGCCGTTTTGGATTCTGAGGGTGTTCCTATGTTCGATCCCTCCTCTATTCGTCATCCCAATTCAACTGAATAGTTCCCAGCTACGCATGTGGGCGATTACATCTCTGCTCGCCTCCGCCTTCCTGTAGACAAGTCAGCTAGATCTAAATTAAAATCAGAATGCCCCAAACCTTCCCTTTCCTCCAATATTACTGTGACTCCTTCCATCGATCAGCCTTTGATTACCTTCTTTTCTAAATTTGGCAAAGATCCGCGCAAGGGCGTGGATAAAGCTTGGTCCAACTGTCAGGATAAGCTTTTGGATGTGGTGGGGCCGCTGGCCCGCATTTTTGACTTAGCTGAATCAGCTCGCTTGGACGGTTCTGAGCTCGACCCTGACGACATCTCTTCCTGGGTCCAACGCGCCTTTTGCCTCTTGGGTAATGCCAACGCGGCTATCACCCACGAGCGCCGCAAAGGCCTCTTAATCAAACTTGATCCCAAACTGGCTAATTTGGCTCCTTTAGACCCCGGTATGAAGGCAGACGGCCTTCTGTTTGGTGACACTCTAGTCAAGGACTTGAGCAGATTCGTATCTACCTTTGCTTCGCTGGACAAAGCGCAACAATAAATCAAAAAAGTTTTTTCCCCCCGGGTTTTTGGGAGGGCCGGCAGAGGCAGGGGTCGCTCTTCCGGCCGCTCCTATCAAAATCAAGGCTCCCGAGGCTCCTTCAATGCAAGCTCCCAGGAATACAAGCCTCACTTCTACCCTCAAAGACGGCGTGGCTTCCGAGGTCAACGGAACTTCCGCCGCAAAAACCAACTAGGTAGATGCTCTTCTTCCTGTCGGGGGTCGTTTAAAATTGTTCATTCACAAGTGGCGCTCCATCACGGCAGATCCCTGGGTGTTAAACTCTGTCCAAGGCTATCATATCGAGTTTTACGAGCCACCTTCCCAGACAGTTTTTCCTCCTCCTCTCGTCTTCTCCGAGGACATGTCTCTCCTCATTTCCTCAGAAGTTCATACCCTCCTCCGAAAACAGGCTATCCAGATCGCTCCCCGAGATCCTTCAGGTTTTCTCAGCACCATTTTTCTCGTTCGGAAGAAAAACAAAAAGATGCGTCCAGTCATAAACCTAAAACAGTTCAATCAATTTGTGGTCTATCTGCACTTCAAGATGGAAACCATCATCCACTTACGAGATACCCTCCGTCTAAACGATTGGATGGTGAGGATAGACCTTCAGGACGCTTATCTAACTATCCCTATTCACCACTCTCACACCAAATTTCTTCAGTTCATATGGCAGGAAACAACCTACCGTTTTTGCTCTCTTCCTTTCGGACTGTCATCAGCACCATGGTGCTTCACAAAAATCTTGAAACCTGTGGTGTCCTATCTGCGGTCCCTCGGGATCAGGATGATCATTTACCGGGGCGACATTTTGATCATGAGTTCAGAAAAGAAAAATATCCTTTCCGATCTCAACACCACACGCTCCCTCCTTTCAGATCTAGGTTTCCTTCTCAATATCGAAAAATCTCTGCTCATTCCTTCCCAACACATCGAATTTCTGGGGTTTCTCATAGATTCCACCACTGCATCTCTTCTTCCACCTTCGAAGGTCGCAGCTATAAAATCAGAAATATCCCAAGTCCTTCAACTCTCTCTGATTTCCCTCAGATCTCTGGCAAGGATCGTCGGTCTTCTTTCGGCCTCTATCCAAGCCATCTTTCCAGGACCTCTACATTATCGTGCCCTTCAACGTCTAAAAATCCGTCATCTTCGTCAAGGCTTAGCTTATTCCGACCTCATTCCTCTAGATCAGGAATCTCGGTTAGAACTTCAATGGTGGATCGACCATTTAGATGCGTGGAACGGGCGAACTATTTTCGCTTCGGACCCAGATCTTGTGTTAGAATCCGATGCAAGCCTGACGGGCTGGGGCGCCCGTTGTGGACCAATCTCGACTGGCGGTACATGGTCTCGAGAGGAGTCGAAATAGCACATCAACTGTTTAGAGATGCTGGCAGGCTCCTTTGCAATTCAAAGCCTTACAAAGAACAAAGTGCGATGTTCTATCCTCCTCCGTATGGACAATGTTTCTGCGGTTCGTTACATCAACCATCTCGGTGGCACCAAATCCAAACCTCTCGCCGAACTCGCAAAGAGCCTATGGGAATTTTGCCTGACAAACAAGTTGTCCCTCAAAGCGGAGTATCTTCCAGGAGATCTCAACTCCGTAGCAGACTGGCACTCCCGTTATCTGCGAGACTCCAGCGACTGGAAGCTTCTTCCATCCGTCTTCCTCTCTCTCTCACAAATGTGGGGTCCTTTTCATATCGATCTTTTTGCTTCTCGCCTCAACGCCCAATTGCCTCGTTTCTTCAGCTGGCGCCCGGATCCTCTGGCACTGGCCACAGATGCTTTTCTGCAGGATTGGTCCCTCCACCTCAATTATGCCTTTCCTCCTTTTCTCATGATCAACAGGGTACTCTCACAAGTTCGTCGCCAATTGACATCTCTGGTCATTGTGGTCCCTTTCTGGCAATCACAGATCTGGTTTCCATCCCTATTAGAAATGACAGTGGACTTCCCTGTCCTTCTTCCAGTCTCAGACAATCTACTTCTCAACCTGCTGAGCCTTCCCCACAACCTCATTCTCGACAACTCTCTGGTTGTGTCTGCTTGGAAGGTTTCCAGCCTGTCCCTCCTGACCTCCTCTTTTCGCAAGAAGCTTCTCTCTTTATCAGCAAGGCCTGGGCTCCAGGGACCTCCAAAGCCTACAAGTCCGCTTGGTCTTTATGGACAAGCTGGTGTCTGGAAAGACATATCGATCCCTTTTCAGCCCCTCTAAACTTTGTTGTTAATTTCCTGGCTTCTGAAGCCAGTGCAGGTAAGTCATACAGAACTGTCAATCTATACAGGTCAGCCATTTTCCCTTAACCATTCTCCTATTGACGGCAAGCCCGTCGGTGTTCACCCGTTGATTTGTCGGCTGCTTCGAGGAGTGCGTTTCTCTAAACTCCCGTTGGCTAAGTATAATAATTTATGGGATGTTAATTTGGTCCTTAATTTGTTTTCTGGTTGGCCAGACAATCCTGCCCTTTCCCTCAAAATGCTTTCTGCGAAGCTTACCATGTTACTTTGTCTTGTCTCCATCAAACGTGTTTCTGATGTTAAAGCACTTGATATTTCATCTCGTCAATTTTCTCCTACAGGTGTCCTATTCCAGGTCAACAGACGTACTAAGACAAATTTGAACTCTGTTTTTATCCCTATTTTCCTTCACATCCCAAGCTATGTGTGGGACAATGTCTCAAAGTCTATGAACAAAGGACTTCCGATCTCAGAACGTCCTCCCTTTCCCAACTCCTCATTTCCTTTCGCAAACCCCATCGTCCTGTTTCCTCTGCTACCCTGGCCAGGTGGGTTCGTTGGGTCATGTCCCTTGCGGGCATTGATGTCTCCGTTTCGGAGCCCATTCCACCCGGGGAGCCATGGCTTCCAAAGCCTTTTGGGCAGGCTCCCGTTTGGAGGACATTCTGAGATCGGCTGATTGGTCTAATGATAATGTTTTCCGTATGTTTTACTGCAAACCTGTGATTACTGCTGCTTCTTTAGTTGTAGATATGCTTTGAACAAGCATAATAGGAGCCTCCGGTCTTGTCATAAAATGTAGATTTTCCTAGTAATTTATGACGGAAAGTCTTAATTTTATTAAAGACACGGAGGCGAGTATTATCCCGCCTCAACACTTCTAACATGTGTTTTTTTTTCTCCCTCCCTACAGCGGCTCCAGCTTTGCCTCCTGCATCGTCATGATGGAATATATCACCCGTCAAAAGGTCCCTCACCTCTTCGTGATGCCTCCTCTTATTCTTCGGCCGCTTCCACTCTGGTTCCTGTTGCAAGATCGTCTTGGTTGAATTTTAGTCAGGACATATTTTCTTGTATTTTGGCTTTTTCTATTGTTTTTTCTATTGTTCCCCTGTTTATGGACTCTATCTGACCTGCTCGCCAACGAAAAGAGGACTGTTCGCAGTCAGTTGTGACGTTGTACCCTGCGCTTGGCGCTTATTGGTTATGTACTGTGTTTCACTCTAAGCTCCCATTGGTCAGCTGTTCGCTTGACCCTCTGGGAACTGTAGTTTTTGTCACTTATCTTGGCTGCTATTGGAATAAATGCAAGATAAGAAAGCATAATACTCGCCTCCGTGTCTTTAATAAAATTAAGACTTTCCGTCATAAATTACTAGGGAAATCTACATTATCTGCTGCTTAAGGCCTTTTGTGTCATGGGAAGAGTGTATGGTCCTGTGTCTATTTCCATGTTGTTTTGCTTTTACATGCCACATGTCTACATTTGATTTTTGTGATTTATAAACAAATAGCCCTTCTTTTCTTGCACTTTGGGACTTGACCCATGCATTTCTTTTTCTTACACAACCATCCCCAAAGTCTCATTCCACAAAACAAGGGATTTCTTTCATATCAAACCTTGCCCCCTTCCACATGCCACAGCATGTCACAAATGTCTGACATGCACTGGCTTGACTAAAAAGGCCACAAATCTCCCAGACACTGCTAAGGGGTGATCTACAAAAGGGCATCTTTCATTTGAGTAAGATCGAAAAAAAATAGAAAAGAATATAAAAATCAAATTTTCACAACCAGGGTTTGAACTCTTGTCATATGTTACTTAACACCCTTGTGAATTACCACTGGACCATTTATCCTGCATTAATAAATTTTGTCCAAAGCTTTTGTGTCATGAAAGAAGGGTACTGTCCTCCTTCTATTTCCATGACTGTTTGCTTTTACATGCCACAAATCTACACTTGGTTTTCATGATTTATAAACAAAGAGCCCTTCCTTTCTTTCACTCTGGCACTTGCCCCATGCATTTCTTTTTCTTACACAACCATTCCCAAAATCTCATTCCACAAATTAAGGGATTTCTTTCATAGCAAACCTTGCCCCCTTCCACGTGCCACAGCATTTCACCAATGTCTGACATGCACTGGCTTGACTAAAAAGGCCACAAATCTCCCAAACACTGCTAGGGGTGATTTACAATAGGGCATATTTCATTTGGGTAAAATAGAAAAAAATAGAAAAATCGAATTTCCCCAGCTGGTGTTTGAACCCTTGTCAAAAAACACTCATACTCACTGTGAGCATCCACTGTACCATCTATTGGACTGATGAACTTTTTTGGCCCAAAGCCATTTCATCATGGAGTGTGCCTACCTCTCTTTTCTTTCTATGTCATTTTGTTTTTACATGCCACAAATTCTATGCCATGACCGGAGGCTCTGATTATGCTTCTCATTTCTTTACTACATTACCCATGTTTTCCTGTACCTCCCATGTCACATGCTCCAATTATATATGAGCTACCCATATAACTGTAGAAGTCACCATTTTGTGTCCTCTTTCTTTGCTGCTTACCAGCCAGATAAGTGCAGTTTAATTCTTTATGCTTGTACTGACGTAATTATAGATATCTCATATCTCTATTGCTTAGAATGTTTCTTTTCTATATGCTTGTTATGCCATAATTATAGGTATTTCATACCACTATTTGCTGTGAATGTCATGCTTTATACGAGTTGCGGTTCTATGAGGGCAGGAGTGGTAAGATGACCAATCACCCACTGCATGCGCTACAGCGCTGGGACTCCATCTTCATTTTCTGAACACTTACAGCGGCCGGACTCTGATGCTGCTTGCTGCCTCAGTGGAGCGGGAGCGGACAGCACACATCTCGCTGATGTGCGCAGTCCTCTTTTACTTGCGAACAAGGACCACACAACGCGCATGTGAAGAAATTAAACGCGACGCTCAGGGATATTGATCAGAGCGTTTGCTGGCTTTTTCTACACATAACGTGACCCGGCTCTGTATGTGGTGGCAGGGGTGAATGCTCCCCCTACGCCCTGTCTCACAAGTGTGTGCAGGGTTGTATACATTTGCATAGGCTTTGCCTAGAGTGGGTTTTTTGGCCCAGGCAGTTCCCTCCACATTTAAATTAAGGCACAATCCTTGGCCTTGCAGGGTTAGTTCCACTCCCCCTTACTCTCTCAGCTCCCAGTAAATTGAGTGTGCATGTGGAGAGAATGGCACAATGGGAGCCCTATAAGGCGGAGGCAAACAACTACCATGAAGAAGGTGATGACCAGCTAGAGCTTGATTTGGTGGATGCACTGGACTGCAGTGTACAGCAATTTGTGAATAAGGCCCTGGTACAAGGGCAAGGTCCCTTCACGGGGCAGCTGTGTGAGTTTGCATGCCAACAAGGCTGGCAACCCCAACTTCTTCCGGCCAACAATGAGGTGGTACACAAAAACCTTGAAATCAAGGATAGGGGGCTCTTTTGTCCAAAGGGATGGAGCACCCAGTAACTATCAAGTTAAAAGAAATGTTCCCCTTGGATGGGACCTATATTCAACCAATCACTCTCAACAGTCTGCCATGCTTATATACCACACATATAGTACTCACCAATGATTAAGGCACGGATCCTGGCGGAAGAAAAACTTTAGGGGACGGAGTTTCGTTGGAATTAAAAGCCACGAACAAATTACCCTATTGTTAGGAATGCCGGGAAAACATTGATACCCGTGATTGGAAGACGAAACGCGATTAAGGGCAGTTTCGGTTTTAAACAGACCTAATTATTTTGGAGTGAGGTCTTGGATTCACTAACTTAAGGGTTCATGACCTTGGAGGCATATTGAACTACCCGAGTTAACCTCTTTCAGATTGAAGATTCGCAGAAAAAGATATAGAGATTTTATGAAAATCATTATCCAACCTCAACCATCAGTTGCAGTGATTTGAAAACCTTAGAACTGAGTGCAGTAGCACCGGTTTGATACAAGGTTGACATATGATCACTTTTTAATAAAAGGAGAAAAAAAGTTAATTTCCTGAAGAAGGTGGTCCTATTGCGAATGTGCCACTGAAACGCGTCGACGCCCACAATAGAAGTTGTGTTAAATTTGATAGAGTCAGCATCAAGTTACAGACAGGGAATTTAGATCCATGCTCTATGCTGTCTATGTACATAGCCAAATTAACATGCTAAAGACATAGTGGATTGTCTTTTTATAGTCTCCTTTTGAGTTGTGTTTTTAGATTATTGTATTTTCAATGTATTTGAATTTAAATGTTTTTAACGATGTGATCAAAAAAATTGTGTGTGTTATATAAACTTGGAGAAAACTTTTTTACACTGATTAAAATATATCTATATTTTGACTAAAATAAGCAGTCGACTTATAAGTGCCTTAATCATTGGTGAGTACTGTATGTGTGGTATATAAGCATGGCAGACTGTTGAGAGTGATTGGTTGAATATAGGTCCCATCCAAAGGGAACATTTCTTTTAACTCAACAATGAGGTGTGCCCATCAAAAAAGGGCAAAGTCAAGAGTAAATCACAGCCAGAGGTACATGGAGAGGCTTTTGAAAAGCTAAGGCGCAAGAGAGAGACTGAACATGATTATAGTGCCAACCCACAGGGAGAGTCCTCTCAGTCTCACAGCTCACAGCATGCAGAGGCCCTAGACTCAGACTGCTCTTCCCACACTGAGGACAGTGATGAGGGTGAGAAGGCAAGACTCAGTAAGAAGAAATGGGCTCCAGTCCATACCCTTCGGGTGCTCCAATTCGAGCCCACCGAAATAATTCACCCCACGGACTCCAATTGGGTTCCCCCTCCAGAGGTCGCGGAACACCTTCAAACCCATCTATGGCAGAGCTTTGATAAAGAGGTATGTGCACGCCTCCGCATGGAATGCCCCCACCCAGACCTGGTGGGTAAGGTTGCAGACACGCCAGAGGTAGATCCCATCATGGTCACTTTTATGAAAAAATACGCAAGGGATCCGAAAAAGGGCCCGGATCGCTCATGTTGGATGTGCCAAGATAAACTGCTTGACCTGACAGGAACCTTGACTAAGATCTTAGACTTAGCATACTAAGCCAAAGAGTCCAACTCCCCAGTAAATACTGACAATCTGATTGGCTGGGCTCAGCAAGCAGTCTGCATGTTAGGGAACACCAACTGCACCATCTCTACAGAGCACCGGAGATCTATCTTGATGAGATTAGATCCTAAACTCAATGATATATCCAATTTGGAAGCCAGCCCAATGGCTGACAGCCTATTATTCGGGGGCTCCTTCATTAAGGAACTGTCCAGATTTTGTGCCACCTACTCGACTATATACAAGGCCCAAATGTTGCTAAAAAGAGTATTCTGGAGAGGCCTTTTGTCAGGGCCGGGTGCCATGAAGGGTGCGCCGGGCTGTGGAACCCACCAAAGCTCTCAACAAGGCTACTATGCCTGCGGCAAAGGTAGTTGGTATGGAGACAAACCAGATCCCACCATTTATCGCACTCAACCCAGAGGTGGCCGCCCCAGATTCTGCCGCAGATCCAGACACAGACAATAGAATGCAATCCAGGACACAGGATATACTGGTATGAGTTATTCCCTTCTCGGAAGTGATATTGGGAGGAAGATTGTCGTTATTCACGACAATTGGAAATGCATATGACCCATGTGTACTGGAGACCATTCAGGGCTTCAAACTGGAATTTTACGAATCTCCAACTCAGTCTGTCCCCCCAAGACAAATGTATTTTTCCCAAACACAACACGTTTTTATATTCAAACTCTCCTAGCCAAAGGGGCAATATGCCTGACAACTCCACACCCCAAAGGGTTCATGAGCCCCATCTTTCTGTTCGAAAAGAAGTGCGGAGGTCACTACTAGTTCTAAACCTGAAAGATGTCAATGTCTGGATAATGTACAGACATTTCAAAATGGAAGAAATTCTCTTGCTAAGAGATATTCTACAGGAAGGTGACTGGATGGTCCATCTGGTCCTGAAGGATGCCTACCTCTCCATCCCCATATTCCCACCTCACAGATGGTTTCTACAGTTCATATGACGAGGACAGTGCATGGAATTCAAATCCCTTCCATTCGGTATCTCATTGGTCCCGTGGTGTTTCACTAAATTAATAAGACCAGTCGTAGAAGCACTGAGGGCTTGAGAAGTAAGCCTAATTGACTAGACAACCTCCTGTTGATGGCCCAGGACCTTCAGACACTCAGGACTCATCTATCATGGACTATACAACTTCTTCAGAGTCTGGGTTTCTAGATCAACTCCCAGAAGTCAGTCCTGTCGCCAGTCCAGCAAATGGCATTTCTGGGTTTCCAGATAGAATCAGTCCGAGCACAATTGCTCCTTCCAACCCAAAAGATTCACAATATCAAAAGGGAATTGAGGTCTGCGTTGTGCAAACAGACTGTATCATTGAGGTAGATTGCCAGAATTGTGAGATTCCTGGCCTCATCGATACAAACCATATTTCCAGGCCCCCTCCATTACAGAGCCCTTCAGAGATTAAAAATCCAACAGTTATGGAAGGGTCTATCTTACACAGAACACGTTCAACTGATGGGCAAAGCCAGGACAGAGATAACATGGTGGTTGGACCACATGGAATCCTGGAATGGTCAAGACATTTTCGGTACCTCGCCAGAAATAGGCATCAAATTGGATGCCAGCCGGTTGGGTTAGGGAGTGAGGTGCTGTACGATGTCGTCAGGGGGTCGGTGGTCGGAGGCGGAGCTCAGGCTCCACATAAATTGCCTGGAACTCCTGGCGGGCTCTTTCGCTATCAGGAGTCTCTCCCCGATAAAGACGGACTATTGTATCTTACAGAGAATGTACAACATCTCAGCAGTCCGCTATGTCAACATCCTTGGGAGGACGAAGTCCCATCTACTAGCAGAGAATGCCAAGGACTTCTGTCACTTCTGCCTTGATCATTGCATCTCCCTCACAGTGGAGTAGCTACCACGCAAGAGGAACACCATAGCCAACTGGAACTTCAGACACTTACGAGAGTTCAGCGACTGGAAACTGAATCACTCAGTTTTCCAAGCTCTGAACAGATTGTGGGGCCCATGCGAAATAGATCTGTTCGCATCATGACTCAATCGGCAACTGACACATTTTTTGAGCTTGCGCCCAGATCCGGATGCCCAGGCGACAGATGCATTTATCCAGGACTGGGCTCAGTTCAGAGGCTATGCCTTTCCCCCATTCCTAATGATTCCCCATGTCCTGTCACAGATCAGACGACAAGGAGCAGAAATCATTCTGGTGACACCTTACTCTAGAGCGCAACCTTGGTTCCCAGTAGCCCTAACTCTAGCGAGTACGCCTCCAGTTCTACTCCATGTTCAGCCGGATCTCCTCCTAGACCCGGAAGGTATTCCTCACCCATTGAATCTAGCAGGTCAACTCAAGATGATGGCTTGGATGGTTTCAGGGAAAGATGGCATACCCAAGGCATTTCGCAACAAGCTGTATCCTTCATCAGGCAGGCCTGGCCAGATAACACCCATAAAAGATATTCTTTAGCTCGGATGAGATGGTGTGCTTGGTGCAACACATGGAGTGTTGATCCCGTTGGGGCACAACATTGCATGGTAATAAACTTTCTATCAGAACTAGCATCTTCCGGTTTAGCATACCTGTTGGAAAACGAGGCAGTATCTGCGAGGCCTGCACAAATAGCATGCCACATTTCTCCTTCACTGGGAACCAAACACCCCATTGTAGCGCTTGACTCTCAGAGGGTAGCGTTTCGAAGCAGTCTAAGGCTTACTCAAGGGAGGTGGTGTGGGCTAGTAATCGCCATTTACCAGTACGCAGAAATAACACTCAATAATTGATTGTCCAGTCTGTACTTTGCTTTATAAAATGAAGAGTACATTTATTAAACACACACACTACTCAATACTATGCACCAATTTACAAATATACATAAGCTGTTGGAATTACTTTGTGACATTGCATAACATTTCCACCCCTCCCGCAGGGGGGTTGGGTCTAGTACCATCACTCCCATGTATGCACATCATCTTGCCCCCTAATGCAGTGTGTTGACACAACCTGGAGCGAGGGCCTTGCCAACTGGCACCATCCCAGTGGCGCCCCCACCCCATCATCTCAACAAGCATTAAAAATAGGTACACCAGCCCTGGTGACACATAACCCTGACTGAGCATCTAGTACTGAACATACAGCATACACCTCTACATCTTAGGGGCTAACAGTCTGGGTTGTTCTTCACCTAACGCACCAGCAAGAATACATGTTTGGGCATCACTTTAAATTAGGTACTTATCATATCTGGTAACAGTTGTAATGCATTGCAATCACAGCCCATAAAAGGCATCACAGTTGAAATCACAGGATTAAGCATATACAGCCAGACACCCTAGCAGGAAGGTCTGGCAACATAACCCCACTTTGCTTATGAATTCACCTTACAAAGGTACTTCACATTACACATGTGACTTTCAGTCCCGCTAAAAAAAATAACCTGGGTAAAAGCACTTCTCGTGCAATTGCACCTCTTCACCTCCAGGGGATGCCCTTCTCCAGACATCCCCAGCACAGCCTTCCACACATTGAGGCAATCCTTCAGGCACCCCCTCAGCTGTAGAACAAAAGTTCCAGCCCAAGGGAAGGTTGATTGCTGGCTGGGCCCTTGAGGGGTTGTTTCTTCTAAGTCCCTCAGAGACTTAGGGAGGGACTTCTCCTCTTCGTGCTGGGGGAGGCTGCGTTGCTGCTGCAGCTCCCCCTGCACCTTTTCACTCATTTAGCGGTGACCCCATCCTCCTGGGGCAACCACATGCCACCAACAAGCCAGTTTCTTTTGCAGGCCTTCTTGGGCTCTGCAGGGCATTATGAGGCGCATTTCTCCTGGCCCATGCCTATTAGAGCAGCGGCTCTCCCGCTGCTTAGGGGAGAGCCGCGCTGCCCTGCTGGCGGCCTCACGCCGCATCCTGGCCTCGTGGGAGGGTCCGGTCCACCCGGACCCCCAGGTGAGTCCTGCAGCTCGGGGAGTCCACCCCCAGCTGCTCCGGCTGTTTTTCAGGGCCCGGTCCCACCCAGGCCCCTCACACCTCTCCGGCTGGCTCCCGGTCCGGCCCGCACCCTTGTGTGCGGCCGCGGGAGCCAGCGCTGCTCTTCTGGTCTGCCCGCTCCGACGGGCAGACACAAGGCTTTCCCCAGCCTGGCGGGTCTTCGGGGAGTGCGACGGCACTCCTCCTGCCTTCCCGCTGCCGCGGGGGTGTGCGACGGCACTCCCCCGCCTCCGCCATCACTTCGGGGCCCGCAGATGGGGTCCCGGGCCCCCAGACATCTTCACGGAGAGCGCAACGGCGCTCCCCGGCGTTTCTTCTCGTGTTGGGGCCTGTAGATGGGGTCCCGGGCCCCTGGACCACTTCACGGGGATCGCGACAGTGCTCCCCGGCTTGACTTCGCCCGTGAGGGGAACGCGCAATGGCACGCCCCCTCCTTCTCACCACTATCACCGGGGCCCGGGGTTGGGGGTCCCGGGCCCCCACCAGTGTCTTCGGGGGCCAGGGTAGGCTCCTGGCACCCCGCTTTGGAATCATTTCACGGGGAGTGCGACGGCGCTCCCTGACTTCCCCTTCTTGTGGGGCAGCCCCCGGGACCTGACCCACCCCGGGGGCACATCTAGGACTGGCGGCGGAGCCCCACGCGCTTCGTCGTTGGTCCCCAGGAGGTCACAGGTCGCCTACCTTCTGGGAGGCGTAGGTCGGCTCCCAGGCGGCTGATTTTCATCATTTTGGCCTCCTCTTGCTTCAGATGACCAGAACTACCTCTCTGGAACAGAATACGACACCGTTGCCGTGGGAGACTCAGCGCACCCGCTTGAGATCTAACCTGGTGAGCGGTCTACTTACCCTCCTCATCACCCACGGCACGGGCAGACTTAGGATCTTCACCACTTGATATCATTCGATTATTCTACGCATCTTACACCCAAAGACTCAACCTAGTTTTTACTTTCTTCATTGAATTATCACCGGCAGAGCGATTATAAAGACTACACATCTCGTATTACAGCCCTGAAGAAGTCGCGGGACTATTTCCCCCAAGACGAAACACGTGTTGGCTGGTTCCCCCCTTTTTTTCGCTATAACAATGATTAAAGACAAAGAATTTTTCCAACTGGACTACTTGGACATTTCTTCAAATGTACTCTATTGAATGTACTCATTTAATCATTTAATCACTTGACGTGTGCCCAGGACCTTTGTTTTGAAGCTCTGTGTAGGATCATTCCTACACACAACTAGGGGTTATAGGGTGTTCCCCTTACCTGGTTACACCGTACTTACTCGATATCATAATACACTGCACGCTTACACGACAGAGCGCCATTCTTCCTTTAAAAAACCCTATAGCCAGAGAAATATTACACAGCCTTCCCCATTCTATCCTATGGGCAAGATGGCCTTGCAACAGTGAAAAACGAAATGGAGAGTATTTCACTGTTAGGACATGGTACACACCTTAGTCCATGTCCTACCTTCCACATACACTGCACCCTGCCCAGGGGGTACCCTGGACCTACCATAGGGGCGTCTGATGTGCATAAAAAGGGTAAGGCCTGGCAAGTGGGTGCACTTGCCAGGACAACGTGGCAATTTAACAAACTGCTTGCAGGCACTGCAGTGGCAGGCCTGAGTTCTCTTTTTAAAGGCTACTGGTGTGGGTCGCACAATTAGTGCTGCAGGCCCACTAGTAGCATTTGCATTGCTAGCCCTGGCACACATAGTGCACTTTACCAGGGACCTTACTAGTAAGGCAAACATACCAATCATGGACAACCAATTATCCTTACACTTTACACAGGGAGCACTTGCACTTTGACACTGATCAGCAGTGGCAAAGGGCCAAAAGCATCTAAGCCAATAACACGTGATCCTTCACAGCATCAAAAATAGAGGAGGTAGAGGCAAAAAGTCAGGGGTAATCACGCCAAGAAATGCCAGGTCTAACAGTAACCTATTCAAGTTTACCAAACAGTAGTAAATTATGTGTGGTGCAATGCTTATAGGATTATGAAATTGCTACTTGTGATATGAGATAGGAGGCTGGAGGACAACTACTCATTGCCTTACAAAAACTCTACAAACCAGTGTCTGCAGCAACCTTAGCCAGGTGGATGAAATGACTACTGGCAGAAGCAGGCGTCAACATTTCTGTCTTTTGTGGCGCATTCTGCCAGAGGAGCCATGGCATCCAAATCGTATGCTCTCGGCTCTCGTGTAGAAGACATCATGAGTGCGTTAAACTGGATCTCTGAGTCTACATATAAGAAATACTATTATAAACCTATTGTAGATGTGGCATCTGTGGTGGTAACACGACTTTAAACTAGCATAATCGGAGCCTCCGGTCCTGACTTAGAATGAAAATGTTTCTATCTGCCGCATCAAGAATTTCCAATTCTATTAAGTACACGGAGGCGAGGATTATCCCACACTTTAGATGCAATTGTCTTTGAAGCTATAATTCAGTTGTTAAAAGTGTATTGTTATAACTAATGTTGAAAAAAATGGAGTTGTTTCTGTCTTATTTCTCCCACCCGATGATTTTTGGCAAAAGTCTATGCTTTATATTTATGGTGCCAGATTTTACTTTGGGGATCTCTCTCTATTTCAGCAAATGACCAGAACAGCTGTGAGGTGCACTCTGCTTTGGAATTCTTTCCCTTGAGAGGAGTAATATATGGCGTGTTGACTCGCTGCAATTTTAATCCCATTGCAGAGTTCAGTCGCAGGCTGTGGTTGGTGATTGGATCAACTGGAAGTTTTAAGTCCACGTTTGGGCTGTATGAATCTTTGGTGACTTTTACCCTGTTTCCCTTTGGAATATTCTGGGGCTTATTTATGAGCTCTTGCGTCACTTTTGCACCGCCGGTGCGTCACTTTTTGTGACGCACCAGCAGTGTAAAAAATGCGCCTGGTTGCACCATATTTACAAAGTGACGCATCTAGGTAGATGCATCACTTTGTAAACCCCTGCGCCACATTATACCTGCGCCAGGTATAATGTATGCAGGGGGGCGTTCTGATGCAAGAAAGGGTCGTAGAAGTGACGCAGTGAAATCTATAAGATTTCACTGCGCCACTTCTAGGATGCAAATGCGTCAATATCTTACGCCTGCCTCATGGCAGGCGTAAGACTGACGCAGGCAAACTTAACATGGGACTTGCCCATGTGTAATGACCCATTGCTGGAGTTGCGTCACTTTTGTGACACACTCCAGCAATGCGTTATTTTTCGCGCCTACAGTAACGTCAGAAATACTGACGTATCTGTAACTCCTTGCGCCATGATGCGTTATACTGTAAATATGACGCATCCAGCATGTCGCAAGGAGGGCGCAATGAAAAGTGACGCATCGCTGTTTTCACGCAGCGATGCGTCACTTTTCATAAATGAGGCCCTCTGTTCTTATGGACTTATCTAACAAAGAAAGAGGACACAAAATGGGGACCTCTACAGTTATATGGGTAGCTCATATATGATTGGAGCATGTGACATGGGAGGTACAGGGAAACATGGATAATGTAGTTTGTGTTTTACTTTATTGAGATTGGCTGCTGAAATTAGTAGTAAAGAAATGAGAAGCATAATCCTCGCCTCCGTGTCTTTAATAGAATTCTTGACGCGTCGGCTAGAAAAAGTTTCATCCACACTTGCTTTTCATGCTTTATAAATAAATAACCCTCCCTCTCTTTCATTCTGAGACCAGTCCCATAAATATATGTTTCTCACAAACTCTTTCTGTATAACTTCTGCCACAATTCCATATGTATTTTGCATGCCTCAAAAACACTTTTACTTTTCAAGACTGTTAGCCACAAAATAGCTATTCATTTTTCTCTTTGTGTTCTATAAAATATGATTGCTAAATATTTTCAATTATGTAAGAAAAGCGCATTTGAAACATTCTACTGGTCAGTCTAGAACTCTGGATAACAACCAAGCAGCTTCTTAGTTTCTGTATTTTGCCTAAAGGATTTTGCATCCAATAACATGAGTGAGGTCAGTTGCGCTGTTGCTGTACGCTATCCCAGTGTTTGATTTTATGACGTTCGCTTTTGAACTTTTTAACTGGTGGCTAATTACCGTTTACTTTTGTATTTTTACTTGAGGGGCTCTCACCTCCTCACGCTGGGGAATTTCTCTTCCTTCCTGGTTCCGCCCCGTTCCGCCGCGGCTGTGTGCCGATTGGACAGAGGGCCTTCCCGAACCAGCCAGGCTCGCGTCTCACGGCATTTCTGGGTTTTTCCTATTTAAACCCATGCCGTGGCAGGCACGCCTAAGGCAAGCCCGTCTGTGCCTGTCCACGTCCGGCCAGGGCTAGGGGCCAGAACCCCTGCTCGTTTTTGCTTGCAGCCTCGACTCACTTACTCCTCTCAAGATCTTAGGAGTTTTAAACCCACCCCTAATGATGTTTGTCAGGTTCTTGCCCCTGATGCCAGCGTCAGGTTCTGCTCTCACTGTTTATTTGATAATGTCTTTCCCACTTATTCCCGGCCTAGCCCCCACCCTTCTTTCGGAGGAGAGACTTCCCACCTTTCCAGAGTTGACAATTCTGGCTCACATTCATCTAAGGTTTTCCGCTGTTTTGGTCTCAATTGTCGCTCCCTTCCCAAACACCAGTTGCACCTATTTCACATCATAGTTGACATGGATCCGGATGTGGTTTTTTTAACCGAGACCTGACTCCACGACGGGTCCATACCAGATGTGATTGCGGCACTACCACAGAATTTTGCTCTATTAGGTATAAATAGACCTCTGAAAACTGGTGGAGGAATTGCCATCATTTAAAAAAAAATCTATAACTGCAAAATTGAGGCACTTACGATTCCCAACTGTGAAGCCCTACTTTACTCTATCCCATTCTCCCCTAATCTTACCTTTTCTGGTGCCCTCATTTACCGTCCCTCTGGCCTGTCCAACAACTGGGGTTCCCTGTTGACCGAATAACTTGCCCCTCTTGTTCTTCGTGCTGCAAATTTTTCTGTGCTTGGGGACTTGAATTTTCATTTTGATGATTCTAGTAATAAATCTGCTCGAACTCTTTTGGACAATCTGTTGACCCTGAATCTTTCACTCATCAATTCCTCACCTACCCATGTGGCAGGTCATCTATTGGACCCTATCTTTTCGAATCTTCCCACTGTGTCCACTGCTCCTCCTATCCTGCTAGGCTGGTCTGATCACCTTGCCATTCCTTTCTTTATTGATTTCTCCTTGGCTCATTCGCCTCGCACTCCTGCCTTGCCAAAGAAAGCTCGGAACTGGTCTCTACTTGATAGGAAGGCACTTAATGAGCTACTTCGGCAGACTGTTCCTTCCATTTAATCTCAACTGGACTCAGACCTGCTACTTGTGAATCACTGGTTGTCTGCGGCTATCCATTCCATTCTTCCCCTTTCTACTAAATCCCAATCTAGAGTGCTTCCCCCCGCTCCATGGTTTACTGACTCCCTTAGAGCTGGAAAAAAACAATGTAAAGTTTTGGAGAGACTGTGGAGAAAGCATTATGCGCCAGAGGCCAAAGCCACTTATCTGGAGGCCCAAAAAAAAAAATCATGCTCTTTGCAGATCTGCTCGTGCCTCCTTCTATACGGATACAATTACGTCCACCCAAAATCGTCAGAAAACCCTATTTAAAGTTGTGTCGGAACTTTCTGCATCCAATACGTTCTTGCCATCCCCCTCCCTTCCATTACACCATTGCAATGAACTCGCGCAGTTTTTTCATAATAAAGTTGTGTCTATTCATCATGAGCTTGAGTTAGATTCCTCTTCTCATGACAACTTCATCTTTCCCACTACTCAACTTTCTGACCAGGGACTGTTCCCCCTGATTTTGCATCTGATGAATCTTGTCAAGTTAAGGCTTGGCTCCCAATTGATTTAATTCCTTTGAGAAATCTACTTGGAAACATCAAGTCTGGCTCCCCACTTGATCCTCTCCCTCCTTCCAAGCTCAGATGCCTGGATGAGCCTGCCCTTGAGGTGATTGCTCAGCTTCTTAATTCCTCCCTAAATCTGGGCTAGTTGCCTCGCAGTTGGAAGCACACTCTGGTGCTTCCACTGTTGAAAAAGACTGGTTTATATCCCCTCTGCTGGTCTAACTACAGGCCTACATCTCTTCTCTCCACCTTTTCCAAAAAATTGGAAAAGCACATTAACTCTCAACTCTCTGCACATGTGATGAAACATAAGCTATTTCATCCGTCTCAGTCTAGCTTTCGTCCTGGTCACAGTACCGAATCAGTTTTGTTGGGGGTCACGGGGGACCTTAGGCTGCAGCTTGATTGTGGGGGCTAAGCAGCGCTCATCCTTTTGGATTTCAGCGCTGCTTTTGATACTGTCTCCCATTCCATTCTGGTGGAGCGCCTCGTAAGCTCTGGTATTGTAGGTGAAGCCTTCCAGTGGCTGATCTTTATTTTGGAGGATCGCTCCTTTCAAGTCTTTTCTCACACCGCGAAATCTAACCACGTTGCCTTGACATCTGGAGTTCCGCATGGTTTGATCCTGAGTCCTCTGCTTTTTAATCTTTACCTTCGCCCTTTGGCAGACATTGCTGCAAAATCTGGGTTGACCATCTTTTCATACACTGACGATACTCAGATTATTTTTTCTTTATCATCTGCTCAACATCAAGATCCTTCTTCACTTAAACTTGGTCTGCGTAACATCTCCTTGTGGATGTCCAGCAATGCTTTAAGGCTGAATGGTTCTAAAACGGAGGTGAACATCCTGGGGAACAATCTTGAGCTTTGGAGAGCCAACCACTGGCCTGTATCTCTGGGACCTTTACCCACCCCGGTTCCTAAGGTTAAGAACCTGGGATTTTCCATCGATAGCAAGCTCTCTCTTGCTGCTCAGGTCTCGGGAGTCACCTCGGCCTGCTTTGCGGTCCTCAAGTGGTTAAAGAAAATTCTCTGGCTAATTCCACCTGCTGCTCAGAGGACTGTCCTGCAGGCTTTGGTGATCTCCAGACTTGATTATGGCAATGTATTGTATCTGGGTGCGGACAAGACCTCTGTACGCCGTCTCCAGCTCATTCAGAATGCAGCTGCCCGCCTACTTTTTAGGTTGCCTCGCCACGCCTCTGTCTCCCCTTTGCTCTATCAACTCCACTGGCTCAGGGTTGGCAAGCGTATCGAATTTAAGGCTCTCTGCTACATGTTTGGAGCTCAGCACGGCCTGGCCCCCGCATACATACTCAATCTTGTCAAGCCCTATCGACCTTCTCGCAATCTAAGATCTGCCAATCATTTCCTTTTCTCAGTCCCTAGAGTACGGCTGGCCCGTATGGGTGGCCGTTCGTTTTCCTTCCTGGGACCAAAATTGTGGAACTCTCTTCCGCTAGAACTCAGGAATTGTCAATCCCTCTTTGCCTTCCGTAAAAAGCTCAAGACTTTTCTTTTTAGCCAGGCCTAATGCCAACTGAGCTTCTATCTTGCTTGTTCCGCTGTCAGCGCCGGGACACCCTGTTGGGTAGCTGGGCGCTTTATAAATCTTTAAATTAAAAAAAACTGCAGTCCCTTTTCTATTTCAAGTATTAGGATAATTCAATGATAGGCCTTCCTCTATGCCATGTGACACCCCAGTTTAGCTCCAGTTATTTTGTGAGGTTGTTTTCGAATATATTGCCATACAGTGGAATAATCTACCTCATCAACTATCCACTTCTACCTGCTTAAGCAGTGAAAAGTGCCACCTTTCAAATGCAGGTTGTGTCACTCATCCTGGAGAATTGCTGACAGAAACAGGATTCTGACATAGCCACTCCACATTTTGCCATTAAGACAAGGTAAGCAGAAGCATGGGCCTGGATCAAGGTCTGTGGGGTCCTAAAGATTACTGTCCAAAACCTTCCAAATCACCATGTAGTTTCTGTGTAATATGTCAATGTCCTAAATGTGATCCTTTGTCAAACGAACACTGAAATGTGCTCATCTGTGCTTAATTTAAGTCTGTGGCACGAGGTGAGGCATAAAGCGACTCTCTTTTTGGTGAAAGGGAAAATATTTTTAATTGGGCTTTGGCCGAGAGAGAAAGGTGAAAACCCAAGGAAGGAAGAGAAAGACAGGAAATAGTGAGAAAGAGAGAAAGCAGAAATGAAATGGAACCTGCAAAAGTGAGATAAAAGTGAGTGTATGTTGGTAGATGAAACAGACATGACTTACAGTCGGCAAAATCACTATAGGATGAAGAAAAGCTTTGGTTTTCTAATTGCTTAGCAAGTATGCTTACATAAACATACACAGATGATAAGACATGGGTGCTCAGTCAGCGTAATTAAGTATGACTACCGAACACAATTGGCGTTCACTTCAGCTGCATGATGATGATGATACATGGTGATGCACAGAAAAGCCTAAGGAAAGCACTAGTAGCAGCGCATAATTTGTAAAATACTGCAACTTTTATGAGAAGCCTGTGGGCCGTGCAATTAAAAGTTGGTGCGTGAAATACCAAAGTTGGTAGTCTCAAAACTCATGATGCACCTTAACTCCACTGACACACATATACCTGCCCATTTATTTCACTCTTGCCTATCCTGCTTTCTCCCTTTGTGATGTTGTTCTCATTTTCCTCTTTCTCTATCTTTCCCCTTTCTTCCCTGCTTTGCCATCTTGAAACAACAGATGCGGAAAAATAAGTGCTGGTCCTCAAAAATAAGTGCTAGTGCCCCACACCGGCAACCACCGGCTCAATTTAGGCACTGACTGGCAGAAGGATAATCTAACTTTGGGTATTAAACAACTGTAATGGAGCAATAAACGATTGAGGAAAAGCAGCTCTCAAAAAGCAAGTGTTCTGTAGTATACTGCCCATACATAGAACTTTATCACTGGATTCAAGCTAGCCTGGCTAATGAAGGGTGTTACCCCGAAACCGGTCCCAGGATGCTTGTTTCCGGTCCAGGGGAGACATGGCTTGGCAGTTCGGTCTGGACTGTTCCCATGAGGCACAGGGTCAAGACTGATTTGCATATAGCTGTGTCTTAACTGGGGTGGCGAAGTGAGCTAAAGAATGATGATGCATTCAACCCAGATCTGGGGGTGAGTGTCTGAAAAGTTTCATCGCTCCGTCCATCATCTCCTTGAGTTTGCTTTATCTTATAGTGTTATGACACACAACAGCAGTTAGGCACGTTTAGTATCTTATGAAGACACACTTTGTAGTTCATGGGCATGGATTTGTTAATCATTCACATTCATGATAAATTGCGCGAATAACACACAATATAGGAATGATTGCACAAATTGGTATTTTGTAGCACTTGGATTCTACCTCCTATTTGACTTATTAAATCTAGCTTGGCCAATTATTTATACCATGAGTTACGATTCTCGTCAACATATTTATGTGATTGTTTACATGGTACATTCATGTTGGAGCTTGTAATACTAAAGCAGCGCATAAAGATTCACACAAATCCTGCCTTGTTTAGAAATACAATTACTGAACATCAACTCTTTTGCAATACATGGAAGATAAATAAGTTTCACAACTTGTTGTTTTCTTTGGTTAAAGTTGAAATACTAACAGTGCAAAAGAGGCCTCGAGCTTGAGCCGAAATCCACAGGGGACTGGGGTGTTAAGAAACACAGTGTTAGACAGTGGTTTGCACCCTGTCCAAGTAGAGACCCTCACTCTAGTCAGGGTAGGGTGATTATACAGCTCAGATAACCCCTGCTCACCCCCTTGGTAGTTTGGCTCGAGCAGTCAGACTTATATCAGAGGCAATGTGTAAAGCATTTCTACATACAAACACAGTAACAGTGAAAACACTACGAAAGGACACCACACCAGTTTATAAAAACAACCAATATAAAGATATCACATTTAAAAGGTTCAAAAAATTTCAGTCCATAGGAAACTATGGATGAGTCTCTTTCAGCACAAAATACCTGGCATGGGCTCAAATCAAAGCCGAAAACAGGCGCAGGGGAGGTGAAGTGCCGTAAAAGCAAAGTGTTGCATTGCTTCATTACTACCAGGGGAGGTGATGCATCAGTTCCTTACTGCCAGGGGAGGTGATGCATCAGTTTCTAATTGCAGCACAGGGGAGGTGATGCATTGGTTCCTTACTTTCAGGGGAGGTGATGTGTCGAACTCTGGATACACTGCCTTGGTTCCTTACTGCTGGGCCACATCGATGAAGAACTTGGCTCATAGGTACGATGCATTGAAAATCCAGACACGCTGTGTTGATGTGGAGGAGCAGGCAGTGCATTGATATAACAGCCCGAAGCAGGTGATGAACTGATTTCTTCAGCCACACAGCAGGGCCCTGGTGGGAGTCAAAGCGTGCACCATGGAAGTCGATTACACGGTGCTCGGGACTCGGGTTGCAGCAATCCTTCAGCCGCAAGTAGGCACTGCATTGATTCTTTGGCCGCACTTCGATGATGCACTGGATTTCAAACCGCACGGCGGTGCTGCCTTGGAAAAACAGCTGTTGAGAGTCAATGCATGGATTTTATGGGTTCTTAGCAGCCAAACCACCTCCAAATTGCCCAAAACCTGAATTGGCACCCCTTGTCAAATCAGAACTCCCAGCAGACTATTTCAGGTGCTGAAAATGAAGTCTTTGATGGCCCTGAGACTTCTTAACAGGAGGCAAGTATGCATAAGCCTTTGGAGAACCTTGGAAAGCAGGATGTAAAAAACAAAGTCCAGTCCTTTCACTCCCAGGACAAAAACACCCTACAGAATGTCAGTTCCTCCTACGGCATCCAGCTCTTCTTCCTGGACGAATGTCCTCTTAGTCCAGAAGTGTTCTGAAGTTATGGTGTCACAGCTCCAGTACTTATACCAGTTTCTACCTTTGAAGTAGGCAAACTTTAAAGGAAAGTCTTTGTAGTTCACAGGACCTGCCTTACTCTGACCTGCCTCCAGACACACTACAGGGGGCGGCAAATTCTTTGTGTGAGGACAGGCACAGCCCTATTCACTTGTCAGTGACAACTCCTTCCATCACTCTAGCTCAGGAAGACCTATCAGCCTGGTGATGGGCCATCAACATATGCAGGGCACATCTCAACTCCCTTTGTGTGACTGTTTCTAGTGAATGCACAAACAGCCCAACTTTCATCCTTCCTCAGACGTGGATTCCACAGACAGGAAGAGTCACAGAATGTAAAGCAAGAAAATGCCCCCTTTCTAAAAGTGGCATTTTCAAACACGCAATATAAAAACCAATTTCACTAAAAGATGTATTTTTAACTTGTTAGTTCAGGGACCCCAAACTACAAATCTTTATCTATTCCCAATGGGAAGTTACACTTGTAAGAGGTTAGAAGGCAGCTACAATGGTAACCTATGTGAGAGATAGTCCTTGCAATAGGGAAAAAAGAAATTAGTGGTATTTCACTATCAGGACATGTAAAACACTCCAGTCCATGTCCTACCTTTCCTCTACACTGCACCCTGCTAATTGGGCTACCTCAGGCCTACCTTAGGGGTGTCTTACATGTAGTAAAAGGGAATGTTTGGGTTCTGGTAAGTGGGTACACTTGCCAGGTCGACATGGCAGTTCTAAATGGCACACAAAGAAACTGCAGTGGCAGGTCTGAGACAAGGTTGCAAGCCTACTCATGTTGGTGGCACAATCAGTGCTGCAGGCCCACTGGTAGCATTGAACACAGTGCACTTTAATAGGGACTAACCAGTATTCAAACATGCCAATCACGGATAACCAATTACAGATACAATTTTACACAGGGAGCACTTGCACTTTAGCACTGGTCAGCAGTCCTAAACCCAGCAAAAACGAAGTCAGAAAAACACTGGAGGAAGGCAAAAAGTTGGGGGATAACCCTGTAAATGGGGCAGGTCCCACACACAGTGACTACGGATTTTGAATTAATTTACAAACATGCATTTATTCATGATAAAGAAACATGAACAAATCCTCAAAAGGTGTGAATCATTACTTGATATATGTGGATTCAAGAATAGACAGTGTTAAAAATGTGGTTACTGGTTGACCACGATGGAGCGTGGGCCGGTTACAGGGACCCCTTTAGCCCCACTGAATATTATACTTTAAATCCTGGTGTGCATTCTGCATGGCTTTGTTTTGCGAGGCTTCACATTATCAGAAGTTGTTTCCGATGAAGCCGGGCAGCCATGCTTTGCAGGGCTTTGTGTCACTCTGCACTGATTCCAATGAGGCTAGCAGGTGTATGATGAGGATTTGTGGTGCTTCGTGAAGCTTTGTGTCGGTTTTGATGGGGACCACAACTGTGCGGTTAGAATACCTTCAAGTCCACTCCCAAGGGACCAGGACAGGTGTGCCACCACTTGGTGGGCAGATCTCACAGCAAGCAGAGTCTAGGTCCAGTTTCAAGGTGATTTCTGTCCCTGAGGCTATGATTAGGAGGTCAGCCAACTACCCCTTGGAGTCACAATAGTGGTCCTGCATTCAAGATGCAGACCCAGACATTCTCTCAGCAGCCAGGCAACAGGCACCAAGGCAGCCAGGCAACAGAGTAGCAGTCCTTCTTGCAGAGCAGCACCACAGTTTTTTTTAGCTTTCCACAGGTCCAGAGGTGTACTGAAGAGTTGGGTCTGAGGGTTCAATATTTATATCTGGTACCCACTTTGAAGTAGGAAAAGGTTCTGGAGAATTCCCTTTTGAAGTCCTTGAATTCTCTGCCTCTCCTGTCCGGGCGCCAAACTGGCTGCATGAACAATGCAGTGATGGCAAGTAATTTGTGTGAAGGCAGGGCACAGTCTGTTCAGTTGCAAGTGAGTCTGTGCCCAGGTCCGTCCCCATCCAGCCAATTTGTGGCCCATCCAGGCACACCTAATCCCTCTATTGGGTGGCTATCTGGAAGGAATAAACAAAGTCCAGCTGCCAACTACACCCAGTCACGCGGCCCTGGAGCAGGCTGCAGGCATCAAATACTGCAAAAAACATGCCATGTTTCTAAAAGTGGCATTTTAAAAATTGTAACTTAAAATCTGACTTTACCATTAAAGAGGATTTTTAATTATATAATTTTGTTAGAAATGAGGGCTCTGATTGGCAGGGGTATGCACCCTTGTCCAATCAGGGACCACCACTCTATTCAGGGTAAGTTCCCAATACCCCTAGGGAATCCTGTACCCACCCTCTGGTAGCTTGGCGCAGAGCAGACATGCTTAACTTGAAGAGGCTATTGGTAAAGTATTTGTGTACACACAGAGAGCAAGTCACAGAGGACACCACAACAAATAGACTTCACACAGTGGTAGAAAAATATGGGCGATTTATATGCAAGTAAAATAAGGCAATACAATAAAGCTCATCTTAATAAGAATCAGGATATGAGTTCATTTACGAGGTTATAGGCAGACAGTGCTGAATGCATTGGGCTCCCTTCAGGAGCATTACGGTGATTTTAGAATCCTCTGCACTTTCTGCAAGTGAGACTGAGTCTGCTGGGGCAATATTGTAGCTGTAACTAAGTGGGGGGCACCTTCCGGCAGTGAGACGCATCGCACCACAACGTGGGAGACCGGTCGTGTCCAAGACGGCAACAAATCACACCACTGCAGCTGAGGGTTCGTGGAAGTTAGCCCGGCGGTTAGGGAATCTGGAGAACTTCTGAGATAGACAGTCATGGGACGGGTGTTACCGTGGCTGTCCACGCACATACACAATGGGAAAAGAGGCGATCAGCTGGCAAATTGGCGCTGGTAGGAGCCCAAGTCCTCTGTGCCCCATCGGTGTCGGGCGGGATGTCCATGGCCCAAGTACTCCGCTGCCAAGTAATCCTAACAACCCCGTGAAGGGAGGCACCCCGTTCCCGGTTGGCAGTCGATGCTGTCACAGGGCAAGGGCACGGTCTTGAGGTGATCCACAGCTCACTAGGCCCTTGGCACCTGGACAGCATGAAAGCTGATGTCGCAGTCAGGACCGGCGAGGCTGATGGGGCTTTGAAGCCCGGTAGGGTGAACCGTGCAGTTGACAAGCCCCCGAGCGTCACTCTGGAAGCAGTTCTTGGTGCCTTGGTTGCAGGGCAGAGGTCAGCAGGCAGGAGGGCGGCTCAACAAAGCAGGACAGCAGTTCCTGGGAGCAGTCAGACACAGCATAGAGCCAATCCTTCCCACGCAGCATCCTTTACTCCAGCTTCGTGCAGGTCCACTAGTGTCACACAGATGTGGGGCCAGGGCCCAATTTGATACCATGATGCTCAGTTACTAGAAGGGGGCAGAAACATCTAGAGAGGTCTTTGAAATTATGGGGTTTCCTGTCTCACCTGACCTGGCTCATGGCTGCCTGCACTGACAAAGCAGAGCCGTTAAGCCTATTGTGGGGTGGCCGGATCAGCCTATTCAGATGTAAGTGCGAATCACTACTCCATCCTCTCAGCCCAAGAAGGCCATCAGTATGTATATGTGGCAGCCCTTCCTGTGTTTGAGGGAGTCTAGGGAGTATGCAAGTGTGGGGCTGCTACCCTGGGCCATACATGGATTGGGGTAGGCAGAAGGTACACAGAGTTTAGGTGTTGTGTAGTTCCTAGCATCCCCCAAGACCTGTGCATTTTGGATGACCTAAACTGAGGGCTTGGTGTGAAGACAGACTCTGGACACCCCCACAGGATGAGTTAGCCGTAAGACCTCCTAGCTCTACAGTGCCACTACCACCCCCCTGTACTATACGGTGTGGTAGGTAGTTTCTGGCAACCACTGAACATGACAACCCTGATTCCTCAGGTATCGTGGAAACAATACAGTATCTTTCGCTCCGTCACTCGTGCTTGCTTTTCTCAGAATACATATAATGACGATTGGTATGGTTTCAATAATTATTTATTGGTCAAGCGTCAGTCTACTATGAAACATATTAGCTGAAACAATCAAAAGACAGGAGCAGACAAATGTAATCGCTAGTACCAATATTGTAAAAAGTAGATACATTTCCACCATAGTGCTAATAAGATGAATAAAAGCATATTACATAAAACAATAGCGTTGGCGTACTCCTACGATGCGTAGCCTACCTAACCGCGCCTAGCCTAGAGGTGTAGGTGAAGCATGTATGTGTAAGTGCTAGGATATGTTCTAATGGAACCTAATGTAGCCTAATGGAGCCAAGAATTCCCCGGGGAAGTGCTAACCCCTCACCTGATGGTTCTGAATGAAGGACCCCGTCTCTGCGTCGAGTATGGCACCCCGCAAGGGATGTCGAATCTCTGCTTGTCGAAGGCTCAGCCTGCAGAGTCTCGGTCCAGCCTGGAAGGAATTTCTCCTCTGTCTTGGTAAGGGGGAGTGAGAATCATTTATACTAAAGTGGTCACTCTGGGGTTTTTCTAGAATAGATATGTTTTGAAAACATTCGCTAATCTCCTGCTAATCCTTTTCTAAACAAACATGAGCATATGTAGCTGGATGTTGGCCATGAATGAAAAAAAAGTGGTGACCCTTGTACAGAATAAATCTACCATGCCTTGGGACATGTTTTGTGTACGTCAGGTACAGGGATTAAGATATGGTACCAAGAGCCTGTTGTCGGAGAGACAGACGGAAGCTACTGGGTACAAGGTCACCTATGTAAGACTGTTATGTCGAGTGGATGGGACACAATCTATGCAATTGGTATATACATGATGGAACAAACCTAAGAGACATGACATAGGGAAGGACAGAGACATGTCCACTTTCCAAAGGTGGCATTTCTGCAACACTAAGGTCAAAACCCAAAACACCAACAGGGGGATTTCTCATGACCATTCCAACCATACCAAACATGATATATCTACTCCTTCCTATGCAGGAGTTATCACTTAAAGGGATATATGGGAATTCCTAATGCTAGCCTATGGAGGGGTAGGCCTCACTGCAATGGCAGAGGCCTGAAGCAGGTTTGCCAATGTCACCATGTTTTAGGGGAGAGCACCTGCACCTTAGCACCGATTAGCAGTGGTAAGGTGCCCAGAGTCCTAAGTCCAACAAAAAGGTATAGTCTAAAGTGGGAGGCGAGAGGGCAAAACTTAGGGGAGACCACCCAAAGGCTGACAGGTCTAACAAATTTCTCAGACACAAAACATGAAAAGTCTAATTGTTCCCAATCAAAAGTTAGCATTTATTAAATGTAATAAGGCACCCCAATGCTATTCTTTAGAAGAGGTATGCCTCACAGTAGTGAAAAATGAATTTATTAGTTTTTCACTACCAGGACATGTAAAACGTAAAAGTACATGTCCAACCTTGCAATTATAATGAACCCTGCCCTGTGGGCTACCTAGGGCCTAATTTAGGGGTGACTTATATGCAATAAAAGGGGAGTTTAACGGTAGCCAGGGGTTATAAAACTGACTTCAAGCTGCAATGGAAGGCCTGGGGCATGTTTTAAGGGGCTACTTAACTGAGTGGCACACTAAGAGCAGCAGGTCCTTGTTGCTCGACTGTGGATTTACCATAACAAAACCAGGCTGCAATGGAAGGCTACTTAACTGAGCAGCACATTAAGAGCTGACACACTAAGAGCTGCAATGGAGGCTACTTAACTGAGCGGCACATTAAGAGCTGGCACACTAAGAGGTATATATTACGTTACAACGCAAACTTTTACAACGCATGCCTTTACAATGCGGTTTTTACATCGCAACATCCATTACAACGCATGTTTTTACAACGCATGCCACTACACGCATTTTTAGAAACTACACTTACAAAGCATTCCATTACAACGCATACCATTACAACGCATAATACTTTTCGGGTAATAGTAGGGTAAGTGTTGGATAGTGTAGGGGTAAAAATTACTATTCCCACTCCAGTGAGTGCAACAGTAGGGTAAGTGTTGGATAGTGTAGGGGTAAAAATTACTATTCCCACTCCAGTGAGTGCAACAGTAGGGTAAGTGTTGGATAGTGTAGGGGTAAAAAATTACTATTCCCACTCCAGTAAGAGCAACAGTAGGGTAAATGTTGGATAGTGTAGGGGTAAAAACTATGCGTTGTAATGGTATGCGTTGTAATGGCATGCGTTGTAGTGACATGCGTTGTAGTGACATGCGTTGGAGTGACATGCGTTGTAATGTCTGCGTTGTAATGGCATGCGATGTAAAGGATGTTGCGATGTAATGACTGCTTTGTAAAGGTAGTGCGTTGTAATGACTGCGTTGTAATGGTTGGTTCCCCACTAAGGGCTGCAAGTCCTTGTTGCTCGAATGTGGATTTACCATAACAAATAAAAGACAAGAGGCATTTGGCAAAACAGGAACAGTTTATTTAATTAAATGCAGAAGGCGAGAGAGCAGCAGCAGAGTAGGGGTCTGAAGATTGTCTCAAAGTACATTGGTGTTGGCCGTTATTTCATACATTTCACAACTTGTCATATAGCAATTTGTACATTCTTTTAGAACAGTAATCCCGGGACTAGTCACGGGGATGTATATTTGTTCACCTGATGAGGAGTGCAGGTGGGTCTCGACCTTGTGACCTTGCGTGGACACAATGCGGCCAGTGGGTAATGTGTCCAGATGGCATGGGGAGCACATGATCACTGTGTGCAGTGTGCGTGTGGTGTTGGTCTGATTGGCTGAGTGTTCCTAACTACATGTGGCATCTAACTTTATGGTGTGTTGGGAATGCGCATCCCTCTGGCCAAACGTGTTTTATTGGGGCCAATCTTCTCGGACCATTGTGGTGTTGCTGCCTATCTGGCGGACTGATCTCGCCGCTACCTTCCAGATCCCTTTCACCTTTCAGTCATTGGACAACAGTGAGGGGCTGAGGTGGAGATTACCGAGGCGACTGGGCTTGCTGCTGCCTACCGAGCTGGCGGGAGCTTGCTGCCAGCTGCGAGATTGTGGGGCCGCCTTTGATCGAGCCGCGGGCGGGGAGCTGTTACGGCCGCGGCGGAGGTAGGAGAATTCGCCTCGGCCTACGCTCCCCCTCCCGTTGCGGATAAAGCCGGGCTGGTGCAGGGTGCAAGATTCGGACTTGCTGCTTTCGCCTTTGAGGAGTGAGAGTGCCTTCGCAGCTTATGCTGGTGGGCGGAGCTGCTGATGCGGCGCAGTCCTCTTGACAGCGCCCTCCTGTCCCACTGCATTGCGACTGAGCCCGGGGAGCTGTGCCTCCCAGCCTGTTGATGGGAGCCCCTCCCGCGAACCTCTGGAGGGCTGAGGAGGATTGAGGAGAGATCGGGCTGCTTTTGTCCTGCTGCTCGGTCCCCTTAGCTGAATCGCTGCGACTCCTGTTCCTAGTGGGAGCGCCTCAGAGAACCGGGGGCGCCAATCACACTACTCTGATTGCAGCTGTGTCTGCTCGCAGCTTCCTGCACCACACACTCTGTGATTGGTCGCTGGCTTTCCTTCTCCAAGCCAGTCCAAGAAGCAGAGACTGGCCTGCAAGCAGACATCCACAGGCATCAGCTTTGGCTACCCAGAGCCCATCACTACTAACACCTCCTGCCAGCCACCTAGAGCCTCACGGGGACTCCATTCCCCGGCCTACCCTGCGGCCGGAGCCACCAACGTGCTTTCGCATGCCAAGAGGCGCTTCTTAACCTGCTCAGGGCTCCCGCGGCGCGGGACGTGTGCAGGGCGGGCCCGTCTGCGGCCGGACGAGGCTGGGCTGGGCCACCTCCCTTGGCTCCCTCACATGATCTAGACCCCATTGCTGTTGCCAGTACAACGAAACCTGCTTGGAGGTCCCCCACCAAGCATTGGGGGAGGAACCGCCTACGATCTCTGTTTGCGCCAGGAGGCGCTCAAACGCAGCCCGGACCACGGAGAAGGTTGAGCTGGGCCTCCCACTAAAGTCACACACCATTGCCGCTGAACCACAATGGGGAAGAAAAAGCCTTCAGCAACTGAGGAGGTAACTGTGACTACTCTAGATACCTTTTTGGCCAGAGAAACTTCGGTTTTATAGAAAGAAATTGCCCTTACAGAAAGGAGACTCTCGTTGGGTTTAGGGGCGGGCCAATTATGAACCATACCTGCTCAACCTACGCAGGGGGATGCAACCCTCACAGCTGGGGCAGCCCCTATAGAATATGGAAGTGGTCAATCTCGTTCCTCTGAAACACATTAAATTGAAAACAGAATTAATATAGTGAACATAAACTGAATCTCTAATCTTGTGTGGTCCACCTACAGGGGTGAACAATTAAATGAGGGAAGGCCATTTAAAGGAAAGAGATGTGAAAGGTGTGAAAGAGACCTACAATTTCAGGGCCCTCTGTTTGTCTGAGAATTTTTACTGGGGGATCCCCCATTTAATCATAAGTAGTAGCCCGATTGTCAGCATTATAAATGATCCCTTTATTTTCAAATACATTTAAACTAAAATACCCTGCTCTAATTACTGCTGCGCCCAGAAATAAAGTCTTCAATCTGTCGATATTACTAAAAACAAAAATTGAAATAAAATGTTGTGGCCGCTTCCATGCATAGTTAGATTGACAATTCGACTAATAAAATGTGAGATCTTTTTCCTAATATCCAACATTTATACAAAACAACTGCTTTGAAGTTAATTCAAAAGTGTGTTATTATGTAATAGTAGAATGTAGATATGTAAATTGAAAAACTACCTGGTGAGGGACCATGTTTAAATGTCTTTGTAGCTGGGAAGTTGGTGTTCTGGTACCTCTTTAAGGCCTGAGATTTTGTGCTACAAGTCTAACGCAAGCATAAAATATACCAGTTTGATAAGTAGGAAACTGCAGTGGGTTGTTGAGAAAATCTCCTTAGACATGATGCGTTGCAGGAAATGAAGGAATATGATAGTTGACTATGTACATATAATAATTCATACACGTTAGTAGGGGTGTTGTTTAAGCTGATCCCCAAAAATGTTCAAGAGCCACAGCCAACTGATTATCAAAGCCTATGGAAATTAGTATTGAATGTCTATGGTATGGGAAAAGGTTTGAGTCTCCTATTGTTCTAATTGATGCTGCAAGGGCCGAAATTAAAGAACTTGGTCTGTGTACAGTATTCATAAGAATGTATGGATATTTTTCCACATTGTTTGTACAGCACATCTCTGCCATAATTATGACCGTTTGTGATTAATGATAACTGTTTCTTATTATGTTTGCACTGGCATAATAATGTTAAATACTGCTTAAGTCAGGCATCCTTGAACTAATTATTGTATAATGGCAGCTTTAATTGCCACATTGTTAGTAATCATGGCATATTTGTGGCCATATGTCACATCATTCTGGCTACTCTTGGAATAATAATGTCTATGACTGACATGTTGTGGAGGTTCTTAGCATTATAGTGGGCATCCATTTTGCAGTTATGTCCCTGACAAAACGGTGGACATTCTTGCATAAAGTAGGCATCTTTAGCATTATGGTAGGTAAATCTGGTATGTGATAATAAAACCTGGTCAGGCGGAGCATAATCTTTCAATGAGATTTATTGGCATTAGGAGACTCACAAGCTGGCATATGGGGGTTATAATTGAAAAATGTTTTTAAATTAAAAATGGAGTTTCCTTTTGAGACAAAACAAGATTTTCTTTGAGTGTGTCTACTCAGTATAAAAAGTTCATATTTTATTTTTAAAAAAACATGTATTTTGATGAAAATGGCTAAAACTATGGGTTGACGTTTAGCCTTCTCCTGTGATCAAGTGGTCAGATTGAAAATGTGGGCATGTGGTGCAAGAAAATGAGGTTGTACACTTGCAGAGGGCATCGGGAAGATTTGCATAAAAATAAATTGTCATGAATTAGTAAGCCTTGCTCTTTACAACACATACCTCATAATCTGTTATTATTCTGGAAACTGCAATAATTCATTACCTATTACCAAAATAAAATTTTAACTAATACATACATGTCTATCGTGGCATTAATAAATAGAAATTAAAATGGGCTTGTTAAAAGTGTACTCACATAAACCTCAAACTATGTAGTGTATTACTCATCAGTGAAAGACTGTAAAACATTGAAAGTTGAATTAACCAGGCATTTTCGAAGCACAACCACAATAGGCAAACTGTTATTATTGTATATTTAAATTGGGAAAATCTTACAACCATTAACATGTTAACAAATGTAGCTAGCAAGGGTAATGATACATTTTCAAATGAGCAAAGACAATAAAAGATGAGCAATATTTACAATCTTAAATGGTTGTACATTTATCTGTGTGTTGTCGTATAACATAAAATAAAAATGTTTGCATGGAAAGAATAGAATGGAAGCAGCTTATCATTTTGGAAAATTCTAATGTAAAACATTATTTGTGAATCAAACTTTTGAAAATATTAAGTAAGTGTACACACTTTACACCTGACAGTAAAGCCAACTTATAAACGTACTATACTGAAATATAAATTTTTCAAAATCAAATAACACAGGACTATAATTCTTGTAAGAAATGTTAAATGGTAAGTATCTTTTCCATGTAAGCTTTAAAGCTAAAAGTAAAAGTAAGTAAGAGATTTGAACGATTCTCCAAAAACTGGAAGAAGTAAATAGGTATGAAGGAGAGCTTGTACTGATGAGAGGATACTTCCTAGACTCCGATGAGGATAAACTAGATGAAGTGCACACATTTAAAAAAGAGAGAGGCTCTGAAAAAAGATTTTTGAAAGATTGTCTTCTTTATTGCATTGATAAATTATTTAGCATGTTTATGTCAACTATTGTATAGAATTACATGTGATTGGAATAAAAGAATTGTTAAGAAAAATATTTATTGGCTAAAATATAATATGCATAAATGTTTGTTGTTGTTTAATTAAAAAATAATAGCAAAACAAATGGAGGTATTTGTAGTTATGAGATAAACATACAATGAAGACATTCATTTTCATGCTTATTTTGATTATGCTTCATTTCAATATAGATTATTAAACAATTCCAAAAAAAGAACATCTTCTCATAAACAATCAGAATCATATTATTCGTCATTTATTGGTTTGAGGAACATAAAAATCTAAATGACTATTATAAAGTGCAATTTTAGAAGTAGGATTCTACATCAACTACCAATTCATGGTATTAATAATTGAAACTGGTATTAATATAGAATGCACTTAATTGCGGTGTAGATGTTTGCAAAAAGGTGGAAAAACACGTCACAACTGTCACAATTCAAAAGGCCAACAATTTTAGTGGACTTTCTGAGATGAAACAGTCAGGTAAAACAAAATAAATAATCAGAATATTTTCTACAAGTAAAATTGAGTATGGTGGTAAAACATAAAATCGGTGATATATCTTTAGAAAATGAACATCTTTTGCATTACATATACCCAAAGTCTTGCCATATCTGTTACTGCTGGCTATAGAACTTTGTATACGTTACACCTGCCTCCCACTGGTGAAGTGCCTGTGCTCCTCCTTTCAAATTGATGAAATTGGTATACTCTAACTTGGCATATTTAATCTTACTTCTAAGCCCCTACTATGTGGTAAAAAGTGTACCCAAGGCCGGCAATTTAAATGCCACTATTGGACTGTAGCACTGAGTGTACCATCCACTAAACTGATGGTACAAAACTTGGCTTTAGGCCTACCTGTAGGAAAGTGGAATATTATATATTATGGCTGGGGAGCCCTACCTTGTAATACTATACTCATACCCCAAAGATGGTCCTTGGATTCACAGTAATACATCATTAGCTTAGTCCTAGTAAGTAGAGTGTCAAAAAGCAATCAGGCTTTTCTAGAGGAACATGTGTTAATGATTTGAGTACCAACATGGACAATAATTAATTGACACGACTTGAGAGAAATCCGACACCAATTTATACAAATTGAGTGTAATTTTATCTTAATTTAGACAACAAAATGAACGGAATAGCATATGTATAACTGGAGTTATAGATTTTTGAAGCAATATTAAAACAGTGCAGAAACGTACCTCACCTACCTCCAGCAGCACCAGCCAGCCTACCATTTCAGCCTGGACCCCAGTCACTACAGAGGACACCGCCACGACCATGAAGAGCATTCACTCAGTAGCCCCCACGGACCCCTGCCCACCGCACATCTTCCACAGAGCCGCCGCCACCATAGCTCCCGAACTGTTCCACACCATCAACTCCACCTTTGAAACAAGCATGTTCCCCGATGACTGGAAACGCGCAGAAGTCAAGCCCCTCCTCAAGAAACCCTCCGCTGACCCGATGGAGCTCAAAAACTGTAGACCTATCTCTCTCCTCCACTACGCAGCTAAAGTAACTGAGAAGATCGTCAACATCCAGCTCACGAACTTCATCAAAGCTAACTCCATCCTCGACTCCTCCTCCCAATCTGGATTCCGCAGCAACCACATCACCGAGACCGCCCTCCTAGCCGCCACAGATGACACATGACATCCGTACTCTCCTCGACCAGGGCCACATGGCGGCCCTCATCCTATTTGACCTATTTGACTTATTTGACCTCTCCGCAGCTTTCAACACAGTCTCCCACCGCACACTCACCGCCAGACTCCACGACCCCGCCATAGAGGTAACCGCCCTCGAATGGATCTGCTCTTTCCTCACCGGCTGAACCCAAAGACTCAGATTCCCGCCCTTCCTCTCCAAACCCACAGAGATCAGCTGTGGAGTACCCCAAGTATCATCGCTCAGCCCCACGCTTTTCAACATCTACATGGCCCCCCTCGCTGCCATCGTCAGACAGCACGGACTCAACATAGTATCCTATGCCGATGATCCCCAGCTCATCCTCTCCCTCACAAAGGAACCCGACACCACTAGACTAAGCTTCCAGGAAGGAATGAAAGACGTCGCTTCCTGGATGAGCAGCAGCTGCCTGAAGCTCAACTCAGAGAAGACAGAAGTCCTCGTCCTCGGACCCACCCCCTCCACATGGGACAATACCTGGTGGCCCACTTCCCTCGACAACCCCCCCACACCTACGGAACACGCCCACAACCTCAGCATCATACTCGACTCATCCCTCACCATGACCCGACAGGTCAAAGCCGTCACCCCCACGTGCTTCAACACCCTCCGCATCCTCCGTAAGACCTTCAAATGGATCCCCCCAAATCCAGGAAGACCGTCACCCACCTACGCACTCATAACCAGCAGACTGGACTATGGAAACGCCCTCTACGCCGGAATCAACAAAACCCTGCTCCGAAAACTCCAGACCATCCAGAACACCACTGCCAGACTCGTCCTCTGCATCCCATGACAAGGCCACATCACCCAGCACATACGAAACCTCCACTGGCTCTCCGTCGAGAAGAGAGTGACCTTGAAGCTACTCACTCACGCCTACAAATCCCTCCATAACACCGGATCCCAGTACCTCAACGAAAGAGTCTCTTTCAACGCACCCAAGAGAAACCTCCACTCCGCAGACCTCGCCCTTGCCGAAACCCCTTGCATCCGCAGAGCCAGAACGGGTGGGAGAGCCTACTCCTACATTGCAGCAAAGACCTGGAACGAACTCCCGCTCAGCATCAGACGTTCCCCCATTCTGCTTGCCTTCAGGAAGAGCCTCAAGACCTGGATCTTTGGGTAAGACGTAGCTGCACGTTTCTCCCCCCAGCACCTTGAGACCCTCGCATGTGAGTAGCACGCATCACAAATCCCTGATTGATTGATTGATTGATTGATAGAATATGTGAGCTGCAGAATAAAGCGCAAAGACGAAGTAACAAAGCAAAATTAAGCTATTTCTCCCTGTTACTGCTCTCTCAGGTAGGTGCACGATTTTCACATGAAATCAGGTTTACTACCTTCAGTAAATCATGAATGCATTAAAATACAAGGTTGGGTGTATGGCAATGCTCATGGTCCCCCCATTTAACGTCTAACCCGACACAGTGTAACCAACATGATTCACTTTTTGTTTTTTTACAGAGCCACGCAAGGTGACACAAATTGGTCCTTGAGTGCCTTTCTAAATCTCAAATAGCATTTTGAATTGTGGTTGCTCCAAAAAGTGACACAACCACAATGAAAAATGTTAGTAAGTCTGAGCCTAAACTTCTAAGTGCTGTCCCTGAGGTCGTGGGACACTTGGGTGTGTCTAACTAGACCTCTGCTGCAATCTCTGAAAAGTTGGGACATAGAATGGTTTTGAACTGCCAGTCATAGGAGAACTGAGACCAACCATCTGAGCCAATCCCACAAGAGTGCAGGTTCAGTGGGTTGAAGAAAAAGGTTTCTCGTGCAAGGAGCTTCTCTGCAGCAGCAAATCTGTTTCAGCTGGTCCTCTATGAGAAGGTATCCAGGCTGGTGGAACTCATCATCAGATAGAACCTTTAGCCTTGTCAGATGGAGGATACTGACCTCTGAGAACTTGGTGCCTGATTATGAGTTTGGTGGTGAGATGGACCGTCAAACCCACGGTGGCAGTGCAGGAACCGCCACACCAGTGGTTGGACTACCATATTACATGGATGGCAGTCAGACCGCCATAGGACCGTCACAACCACCAGAGATCTGCGATCCCTGGCGGTGGATCGGTGGCCTGAGGACCACAAAAAGCTGGAAGTACCTCTACAGCACCGACAAGCATATTACTATTTCCTAACATCCAACGTTTTCACGGCGGTGAGCCCCCCATAAAAAGGGTGCATTACAAGGCCCCCTGTTCCCCCAGGGCCATGGGATGCATGCAGGGGGGCACTTTCTGCATGCACCCCTTTCCTGCACGGCATGGACTTTATAGTCCATGTCGTGCAGGAACTGGCTTTGGCGTTCCCATTGTGAGGCCTTTTTAATAGGCACCACCTTGGGAACGCCAAAGGACGCCTGCCAGACTACAAGATAACTCTTAATCTGGTGGTTGGCCAGCAGTGTGAGAGTGGGCAGTGGCGTGGTGTGGCGGCCCGCTCTCACACCACAAAACTCATAACCAGGCCCTAAGTCCAAACGTATAAATCTTGACTCGCCTAACAAAAGTACTTACTTGACACAAAATTCGGACATCTCCCACCCCCTCCAAAACCAACAGCTTCAGCAAGACATTTGCCTAAAAACTATCTGGCTTCCAGAAAACTTCTTCTGGTACAGCCTTCAACATTGCCGCGCTCAAGGATCTCCACTTCCATTTCTAAGTCCTAAGGTAAAATCTTCAACCTGAATGAACCTGTTTGGTGTATCTGCCTGCATTCCATCTTGGTTTGCCTCAAATTGCACCTAGCTCCAGGTCCCCCATGAACAGTGAAATATTCTTGACACACTTTCTTGTGAAAAAATAATACTTCAGGTTCCTCTTACTGGTTTTTCATTGTTTTGAAGTCAATCTGTTTATTCAATTTTAATCTATTTTTGTAGACTGGAGTTGGATTATTATTGTGTTGTTTTTTAAACTTTTAAGTGTTTTGGTATTTTTGAATGCTTTACACATTTTCTCTAATTTGACAGTGTTTGCTTTGTGCTATATCTACCAGGGGATTAGTTTAGGTTTAAATTACTGAAACCTTAGCTTGGACCAAAAATGTTTGTGACTTTATTACTTTGCTGACCCATTACCTACTCAAAAGTATTAATTCATTTTCTTACAGGTACTCTATGTGGTTCTTATCTGCACTACATTCTCTCACCCTGCTTTGCAACTGTAGGATTGTCAGAGTTGCCAACAATCTCAGAGTTTGTGAAAGTTTAATATAGGCTGTCCTAAATACTGCCTACACACACCAGTGCATAGCAACTTTAAACTCTTCTGCAAAACAACAAGGAAGAGAGAAGCTCCAATACTTAAAGCAAGAGCACATTACAAGCTCTTCAAAGTTCAGGGTTTACACCTAGAATGAAGTATTAGTCAGTGAGCAGAGAGAATATTGGTTGTATCCAGTCTAAAAAGGTTACATTTTATTCATTTGATGTCAGTGTCTTTCATTTCAGAACAAATGTATCTAAAATGTCGCATAATGTCAGAACAGGACTAGTGAAAGATCTTTGAGCTTTAAGGGCCCAATGTATAAATTGATAGGCGGTAGTCTGTCAGTCAGGGTGGTGGAAGAAATTACATACGCCACTATGATGGACTACAGCACACCAGATTTAGAGTTAACCTCCAGCCCAGCAATGATCTCTTCTCTGTACCTTCAGAGGAACAGCTGTCACAATGGGTCCTATGAAGTTACAAAAAGCATTGTGAACAGCGGACATCGTTTTTGACGGCCACCCACCAAACTCCAAAAAGATATAGGGGCTCATGAAAATGTTGGGTGTTATCACTTCTGCCCGACACTGACTCAGTCATGGGACCGACTGACACCCGGTCGTCAGCCCGACCGCCCCATTAGGATGCGACCGAACACTGTTCTGTCGCATTCCTATATTTTACTATGGGAACATGCATTCTGGCCGTAAACCAGCCGTAATGCATGCTCCCATATTAAAATGGGAGGTGTAGTTCATCCCTGCACCCCGTGGTAGGCACCTCAAGGGGTCCTCTCGGCCTCAAACGGGAGGCCGTGCACCAAAGGGGCCCTGCTGGGGCTCTCGAACACGCTTTACAACATGGTTTCCATCTCAGACAGACCGGCATGGAAACCATGTCGGAAACCATGATCATAATCTCAAGGGCGAAAAGAGCCACCCTTGAGATTGCAGACCGCATTCCTACTGGCAGACGGCTTCTCCAAGCCAGTCGGAAGCCAGCTGGAATGACCGGTCTGATTCCATTCCGACCGCCTCCATCAAAATGAGGCGGTCGGAAAGGAATCCAACTGGCCCATTACGATGCGGCTCGCCATCCGAGCCGTATCGTAATGGGCCCCTTAGTGTCATGGTTATGGTGTTGTCGACCCTCAATGCATATGCTAGTAAATAAAGTGACACAGGTTACATCATGGAACTTGTCCCAGACTTGTGCACCCAGCCCCTGTTATTAGCAGTGTCACCTACCTGGTGATGCATGTGATGGATGGGTGTCAATAAAGCCGCTAAGGAACAGTAGTTAAGTTCTGTGTTCAGCAGAACACTACAATGGCAAGGATACTAATACGTGATATATTGTGGCCAGGGTTAACCCATTAATTCAGAGCCTTTGCTTATTTTTCTAACTCTTGTATTACCCATGTGAAAGTGATGCCCTTGGAAATCACTAACTGGCACAGTGTGAGAGGTTTATTACATGATTAGATACAGGAAAGCATGTCAGAAATATTTTACATGTACATGATTAGTGTGAACGAGAATGGTTTATAATGCTTAAGTTTGGTAGAAGCAGACATCTGAGGCTAGTGGTAAAAAAATAGAGTACTGGTTTATTTCTCTTTGAAGCCTAAAAAAACTTGAGAATTTGTGGCATGTAGGACAAAACCAGCATAGTAAGAGAAGTAGAAATCATGAAATATGGTCTTTGCAGTGTCTTCCCAGCCCAGTTACTCGCCAATGACTATGCTACGCAGGGAGACTTTATTTGTGTACGTGTACGTGCAACTGCAACTCACCATACTGAAACAGCAATCAATGCATTACGCTCTAACACTTACTTCACGTTTCTAGGGAGACAATCAGGACCCAAAAGGGTTCCGTCACTATTAACTCACAAGATACTACAGTCTGTTCAAGTACATTTTGCCAGAATGTAATCATTAAAAAACTACTACATTTATGTAAAATCCAATTTATAATGAAGCTTTTTCACCCTCCGAGGAAGATCTGAGTTTTGTTTTGTCCTTCTTGTGTCATTTCCCCTTGTTTCTCTCTCTCTATTTTATCACAGGTGCCCTCAGTTTGCCGGTATGCTTTTTGACCAGGATCCTAGCCTCTCATCTATTTTTTAAATTCTTAATTACTTTCCTGATGTGAAAGTGAATGTCTTTGTAAACACTCCCGAGCATTGTCTGAGAAATTTGTGGCCTATTAAGTCATGCCAATCCATTTAAAAAAAAAAAATGTGTTTGTTGGGTTTTTCAACTTACATAGAAACATAACATACATCGATGCAACGTATAAATGCACAGCACGGACGATAAGCATACCTACTGCTAGAGGTAATTCTGCAATGTAGTATCTACAGCGGATCGCAATAGCATTTTAACAGGCGTTTGTTAATTAAGTACAGACCTTTACTATGATATGGACACAACATTGTGAAACGATTCCACACTTCCAGTTTGTTCATAATGAGACATAGGCAGACAAATGAAATACACTTATCGTGAGTTCCTCCCCACCCACAGGGCCCCCAGCTGAAAGTCCAGTACGTGCACCCAAACCCAAAGTACACAGGTTCAGGTCGAGTGTTCCCTCAGATAATCCATCAGGGACTCCCAGATGTCTCTTGGGCGAGACGAGGCTGGCAGGAGTTCCGCATAGTTCATTAACTGATTCTTACAATAAATAAGTTCTGCTAGCAATTCCTTAAATTTGTGGGCCCGCCCTCTGCCCCATCTGCACGCCACCCTCCATTTGGCCGGCAACAGACCCATTGCTACAAATTTTCTGTATGATGTTTGTATTTCAGCCGTGTAGCCCAGAAGCGCCAGTAGGGGGGACACGGCAAGAGGGGTGTCTATCATTTGGGACAGAGCAGCGATCACCTCACGACAATACCCATGAACTTCACAACACTGCCATGCAAGGTGTAAGAAGCCCGCCCCCGCTTGATGACATCTCTCACATAGGTCGTCAGTTCTCAATTTGTATTTGTAGAGCCACGTGGGTGTATAGAAAGTTTGATGCAAGTATTTGAAGTGTATGATTCGTAAGCGACTGCTTGTTGTAATAGCTTCCGTCTGGGTGCAGCAATATGTCCACTGCCCGTCCGTCAAGGGCAGCTCCAGGTCATGATACCACGCCTCCCTGACCCCGTGTTTCGGCTGTGTCCTCTCAAGCAGTGCGGCCCAGTATATGCTAGAAACCGTGTGCTCCGGTCCAGCCATTTTGAACAGGGTGTGTAGTGTTTATAGAGTTGGGGGTTCCTGAGGGAATCCCGGGACATTGGCCCTAAGTTTGTGTTTCAGTCTTATATAAAGAAATATCTCCAATGGAGTGACATTATCCCCAGTCAATAACTCCTGCCTTTCCCCGAACGCACCCCCCGGTAAAGGTCGCCCTAGCAGATTAGGTCTCTCCTACGGAGCATCTCGCGGCATACAGCCTCATGTGTGACTTGCGCACACGAGAGGTACGGGAGAGGCACAAGTGAGGAGTACAGTGTCGGTTTGCCCACTAATTAAGCTAGGCGCTCCCAGGCTTCGTTAGTGCAGGTTACTGTGTGATAGGCTACTCCAGGGGCGCGCGTTCCCAGAAAGGAGTTCGTGGGCGTAGGAGTCATATATCCCTGCTCGATGGCCAGTTGTGGAATAAAGGGTGGCGGATGGAGCCAATATATTGTGTAGTGGGCTTGAGCAGCCAGAAAATATAGCTCCATATCTGGGGCTTCAAAACCCCCACTGAGGAATGCTTGCGTCATGGTCCGCCATCCCACTCGGGGTTGTTTCTCACCCCATGCTAGTCTGATGAGTAATGATAGGAGGGTGTCGAAGAAGGGGCATCCTGGGTTATAGGCTATATTAATGAATAGATGCAATAATTTAGGTAATAGGACCATTTTCATCAAGGCCACTCTGCCAGCCAATGAGAATGGTATCGTGATCTATCGAGACACCCAGTTAGTGATGGTTTCAATAGCAGTGCCATAGTTTGTGCGAAGCGTTTCTTCTTTATTTCTTGTTATTATCACGCCTAGATATTTTATTTCCATTTCACACAATTTCAATGGGAACTGAACAGTGCTGGGCGTGAGCGGGAAAATCTGCGATTTTCTCCAGTTGATCCCTATCTCGGAGAGGGAACCAAATTTGATGAACTCTCTTAGGATCGGTTTGAGGCTAATCTGTGGGTCCAGTAAATAAAGGGTGACATAGTAGGCATGTAATGATATTAGTATTTGACGTGAGGAGTGTGAGAAGTTGGCCTGGTATATGATGTCCACTAGTGATAGTGGGCACCTTGCACCAGTCCAAACAACCCCTTATTGATGATAGGTTAAAGACAACCTTTATTGAAAGCTATCCTAGTGGTAGCTATGGAGAGCAGCCTTCAGGCTAAGTCTTGAAGGAATGTAAAGCAGCTTGTTTTACCAGTCTATAATCTCTTGGATGACCAAATGAAAGCAGACCACACAAGGTATATATATAAAATATATGTATTTATTCTAAAACACACCCTACTAGTCTCTTTATGAGGCTAGAGGTAAAAGAACATATGTTACACAGCAAATAGCACAGTAAATCAGCACAATATACGAATGGCCCTAGGGGCGAACCAAACAATATATCAAAATAGTGGTATAAGAACCACGACTTTACTAGACACAAGGCCTAGAGCCTGTAGAATCGTTGGGACTCCAAGGAACCACCCAAGGCAGTGACACAGGGGACCCACGGGGGACGCAAGCAGTGTGAGAACACAGCCGCGAGCGCCCGTTATCTTCTATGGGGAAAGTCGCGGTTGGAATTTTAAAGTTTAAGGACACTTAGGAGTGGACAAGCAGCAAACCCTTTTGGACTTAGATGGTTCTAGGGCCAACACCCACAGGAGCACCGGAGTACTCGAGTTACCTCACCCAGGGAAGCCGGGTGCATAGGTGTCAAATGGTGTCGGGTCGCGTCGTCGTTTTCAATGGCAGGAGACAAGAAAGTGCTGATGCCGTGAAGAGGAAAAGTGTCCAAAGAGATCCAAGCCTGGATCAAAGATGAGAAGAACCTGAAAGCAGAGGGGACAGAGTCTGGGTCACTTGCCAGTGACCAGGGGCACGATAGACGAATGCCCACCGATGTCGGGTGCTTCAGGAGCAGGAGGGGAAGCTTGACTCTTCAGCCACGAGGATCAGGAGGTGTCGACGATGACCAGGAGCTGGATTCGAGCTGTCCCACAAAGGATGTCGAGTGCTGCAGCATTGGTGTCCAGATTGAATACAACAAGCCTAGGCAACAGCAACCCACGCAGAAAGGAGAAAGATGCTTCGGTGCAGACCAGCAAGGTCTGAGGGACTCACCACATGCTGGGGAGTCAGGGCACGTCTGGAGCAACCAGGGAAGCCCAAGGAAAATCAGAGTTGCCTTCACAGGGACCCACCATTCGAGGGACCAGGGATCATGAAGGAGCCTCAAGTGGAAATGCAAGAAGCGGGCCCACGGAACACTCGTGGAGTGTTAGCCCACAATCTTCGGTGCAAATGGTGCTCGGGCTTGGGCTACAAGTAACCCAAAGCAGGACTTCAAGAGATGTCAAGAAGTCAATGCACTAGCAAATGTGCACGCTGTCCAGGAGTTCCGGTTCCACGTCACTCGTGAGGGCTGCGGGTCTCAGCTTTGCTGGGGACTCGGGTCGGACTCTGAGAAGTCTGGAAATCCTCTTCCTGGGCTGCAATTACTTCGGAGTCCAGTGGGAGCTTCGGAGATGCAGACCGGTCAAATGCTTCATTGGTGCCTGCCAAGCAGGGGAGTCACTCCTTGACCCCAAGGGAGATTGCTTCAGTCCTCTAGTCTTTAGTAGAGCGTCGAAGTTCCAGGATTCAGTTGCAGAGTTTCGTCCAGGGATATCTAAAGTCCTGTTGCCAGGGGTTCCTTACTTATACCTAAGAAAGGGGTTGGACTAACTCTGGGGACCCACCTATGGGAGGGTTTGGAAAGAGGATTGGCTACACCCATTTCCTTTGTCCAGTTTCATGCCAGAGCAGGGGCTGGTAGCCCCTGCAACCGGTTTGAACTGGACTATGCACAGGGACACCAAATGTGCCCCCAGTGCAGGACTTCAAAGCACTCTGAGAGTGCACCCACCCAGCTCCAATCCACTAAGGCCTGTCTGGGAGGTGGTCACACCTCCCTGTGACAGGAAACCTATTGTCCAGGCCTCCCCTGCCGGAGTTTCGGTCAGCAGCAGGAGGCCAGACTCGTGTCTGTGGCTGCAGCATCCATTTTGTGATGCCAGGGCTCTTTAAGGTTTCTACCGGGTATACCAGTGGGGACATGTCTCTCCCTCTAGAAGGGTGGAATTCTACCCCCACCGCCAGAACTGGCGGGGGGCAGGATTCCAAAGTGTTTGACACCAAACACGACATGTTTGCGTGCAGCCATTCCAAAGTTAGCATTTACCGTGAGGTTATAATGCACTTAAGAGTATATGGTCAGGCTGCACCACAGACAGCTCCGGTTAAGGGATTCTGAAAGCTGCAGAGGGGCTCTGCTCATGCATGGGCACCCTCTCACATAAAACCAAGCACCCTGCCTCCAGGATTGATAAGGCCTGCCATAGGGGTGACTGATAGGTTTATATGTGCAGTGCTGGTGAGACATAGTGAACCTACATCTCTGTGAGGGCTGCATGCACCATCTCACTCAGGCTGCTGTAGCAGTCCTGTGGTGTCATTTTGGTAGGCTTTCCAGGGGTGGCACAATACATGCTGCAGCCTCTGGTAGGCCCCTGGGGTACCTATGCCCTAGGTACATAGTATACCATATACTAGGGACTTATAAGGGCACCCCAGAATCCAATCTGAAGTGTACCTAAGGTACTAGCAATCCATTTAGAGAGGAAGCAGCTAGGCTGGGGTCCTGATTAGCAGGGCCCCAGCCAGACTAAAGTCGAAAAACAGTGAAGCACCAGCAAAATGTGGGGGTAACCATAAGAGGCAGATCCTACTCTCCTACAAGGAGTATGGTATAGCATGCTCTCTATGATGTTGTCGTGTCTTGGCCGCAATGGCGAGAGCAAAATGCAACGGGGACAGAGGGTAGCCCTGGCGTGTGCCTCTCATAATGGGGGTTGAATTGGAGTATCTGTATAATGGCCTCAGGCCGGGCCTACAGCAGCATTTTCCATGCCAGGAATGGCTGAAGAAGGCCCATTCTACCCAATATTATGAACATGTAATCCCATTCCAGGGAATTAAAGGCTTTAATGGCATCTAAGCAGATACCTGCTATGCTGACCTCCGGCTCATTGTCGCGTAGTAATGCAAATGTTGTGCGCAGATTATGGGAGGTGGCCCTGCCAGGTATGAAACCTGCCTGGTCTGGGAGGACCAGGCCCTCCATCAGCAATGTCAACCTATTTGCGACGACTTTAGCTAGGATCTTGGTGTCACAGTTGATGAGCGACAGGGGTCTGTAGGCCTCAAAGCTGCTGGCCTTTCTGCCCGGTTTGAGCAGGGATATGATCATGGCTTGCTGCAGTGTCATGGGAAGAGTCCCAATCTCTCTGGGCTCCTTGAAGACCTGCTTAAGGAAGGGGGCTAGCTCATTTATGTAACATTTATAAAAGTCCACCGAGAGCCCATCGGGTCCTGGGGCCTTGCCGGAACGCAGGCCCATTCTTGCGGCCCGGATTTCATCCTCCGCTATATAGGCAGACAGAAACTCTCTGGGAGAGTCGTTGGTCCACCCAACAGCAGTGTCCTTTAAGTTGGACGCTATGTCAGGAGGGACTTTTCTATGCTTGTGAGTTTTGCATAGTAGGCAGTCAAAATATTAAGGATCTCCTGCGATTCGATATGCCTAGTGCCTTCCTCGTCTATTATTTCCAAAATCTGATTAGCGAATCTGGGGGGTCTGGTTGCCTCGGACAGAGTTCTGCTGGGACACTCGCCTTCGCCAAATGTCCTGGCCACATGATATTTAGATTGGAATTTAGATTTACGTTCCGCCTCATTGGAATATTCAATTAGTAGTTCTTTAAGCTGAACCCTTCTCTGTGGGCTAGGGGCGGAAGTTAGGAGCTCCTCTGTTTTTTTGATGGCTCTTTCTAGTCTATTTAGTGTTCCCCTGATGGAACGTAGGATCCCTCTGCTTTTGGCTATACATATCCCCCGAATGGTGACTTTGAAGCTTTCCCATACACATGCAAGTGTGGAGACACTGTTTTTATCGCGAGGGAAGAATTCAAGAACTTCCTGACGTATTTCTTCACAGAAGGCTCTATCTAGCAAGGTTGTGGGCTGGAGTCGCCAGGAACGATATGGGGATTCATTGTCCGGCGTGTATAGTCTCATGAGCACGGGGGAATGGTCTAGGGAGGTTTGCGCCAAGTGCGTCACAGCCTGGATCCAAGTGTTTAGTCCCTTCAACAGCAACCATAGGTCTATTCAGGACCAGCTAGAGTGCATGCTAGAATAGAATGTGCCCTCCCTTCATGATGGATGGAGGGACCTCCAGGCGTCAAAGAGCTGGTGATCTGTCATGATGCCCGTGAGGTGTTTGGTTGCCTGCGGTTGTGAGGATGAGGTGCCATGTGTGCGAACGGCAAGAGAGTCTAGTGCTAAGTTGAAATCAGCTCCCCATATAATAAAAGTGGAGCCTCTTGCTAATATGTGACCCCATACCTTGTCAAAGTAGCTGGCATCATCAATGTTGGGGCGAAGCAACTAACCAGGGTTACGGTGTGTCCCGCTAATCTGCCCCACATCACAATGAATCTGCCCTGTGTATCTTGTAGTGTCCCTAGCGGGCAGTATCTTACGCTAGCTTTGATAAGGATTGCTGTGCCTCTAGCATATGTCGAGTAGGAGGAGAAGCAGCTGTGTGCTGCCCATTTCTTTTCAAAGGTGGGTGCTGCTTTAGGGTCCAAGTGTGTTTCCTGCAACATAGCCACCTGCACTTGGTGTCTGTCTAAGTATCCTAGGATCTGCCTGTGTTTGCGAGGGTCTCGGAGTCCTCGCATGTTCCATGTCAGGAAGGTGTAGCTGTGGGTCTTGTCTGCTCTTGGCTCCGCTATATCTGTCTTGTCCTCTCTGGGACCGGAGGGGTCAGTGTGTTCTGCCATGGTGAGTTTGTATGGATCGTTCTCTATGCTTTCGTAATTGTATGTGCTCAGTATTAATCTGTGCAGCGCCGCCATGTGTAACAAAAGTAAGCCCGCCCCCACCCACACCTGCGGCCCAAACCCGTAGGTAAATAGTATCCCTCCCAAACCCCCCATTATTTGTTCTGCCTGTTGTGTTGTGCAAGGATGGATGTTGGCACCTCCAGGAGAATAGACTCATTAACGACAATTTAGTAACATGCAAGAGGTGTGTCTTATACAAAACTAAGACTGGTAAAAGCAGTATACTAACGTATGAGTCAATTAGTAACATAACTTCAACATAGTACATCATTCAGGGAATTCCCACTGGGGGAATGCACCAAAGAGGCCGTCAGCGCACCTCGCAGGAGCGAGGTGCCCGGGAAGTCATTATTGCTTGGCGATTTCATTAGTCCCGGCAGTACCGCCCATGCAGGCTCCATCAGGGTCCGTGTGTGGCCATTCCTGCCAGGGCCGGCGCATATTTTCAAACCGATTAGCAATGAAATAGGGAATGCATAGTCTTACCAGTGATGCAGGTGACCAATTCCACACAATGACCTGGCCTTAGTCTTCTTCAGGAGCAGGTGACGTCCATCGGGAGCCGGGATCACCATCCCCAAATTACTGGTGACCGTCTCTCAACAGTTTTTAGGAAATCTTAAGCTTGTTGCGGGGTGTTAAAGATGTGTGTCATCCCACGGTAGGGGATTCGCAGTCTGGGAGGGTAGAGCATCGAGTATTGTATGTTGGTTTGCTGGAGTTTCTGCTTGACCGGTAGGAACTTCCTGCTCGCTTCTTGTACTGCCATGCTGAAGTCTGGGTAGATCGAGAGTTTGTTCCCTTCGCAAACCAGTTCTTGCTTTTCCCTTGCTAGTCTCAGAACCGTGTTACGGTCCTTGTAATTGAGTAACCGCGCCAGTATGGGCCGGGGAGGCGTGCCCGGTGGCGGTCTGGCTGCAAGTGAGCGATGGGCTCTCTCCACCACTAGAACTCTGGAGAGTGCCTCCGCGCCAAAGATCCCAAGCAGCAGTCATTCTACATAGTCTTCCATGCGGCCAGTTGCTGTAGACTCCGGGATCCCCACTATACGCATGTTGTTCCTGCGTGAACGCGCCTCCAAGTATTCATTCTTTGCAGCAATAGTTTTTAACAGTTTATCAATCTCTTGGAGTCGTTCATGGTTCTCAGAGGAAGAGTCTTCGAGGGTGGATATACGCTGTTTCGTTTCGGTAATGCGGCCATCATGCTTCTCCAACCTTTGTGTGATGTAGTCCAAGCGCATATTCATGGTGTCCATTTTGGACTCGATGGAATTGAGGCTTTGGCACATCATGAGGAGGAGTTCTTTTAGATCTGTATCTTGTGGGGTAGTTGATGCTGTGCTTTCCTCTTCCCGGCATGAGTCTGTGTCTTCAGCGGTAGTGGTAGTGTTTTTCCAGGCCGGGAATTGGAGTTTGGCCTGTTTGCCATCCGTTCGACCCATGATTCACCCCTCTGCGTGGTATGGGCGGGCGCTGTATGCCTCTCAGGAAGATCAGGATGCAGCGGCTAGCTCCGCTTGTCCCTCAGGGTGTGCAGATCCCACTCAGGTCAACAGGCGCCAGTTTGTGCCCTCGGGCGGTTATATAGGCCTGTTTGTGCCTTCGTGCAGTTATTTAGGCGAGCCTTGGCTCTGCCACGTCCCAACTCTTCACCCTCCGCCCTGATTCTTGTGTCGCTGAAGAGGGCCCGGGCTCACGAAAAGCAGCGTGTCTTGCTTGGATTTTGCAGGTAATGTCCATTTCAGCCTGTCTTACCGAGCATTACAAGGCAGCAAGGCCGCTCTGCGTCCCAGGATCAAGGCCTCACCGTTCCACGTGCCACCTCCCAGCACTGTACAGGTCGCACAGGTCTATCAGCGCCCTTCTAGCAGCGCGTCTCAGCAGGGTTCTCCTCTCGATCCCTTCAGGCCCAGGTGAGTGTGTGAATGGGGATCCGGGAGCCAGCCGCATCAGCAATCTCGCGACTCGCATCAGGGCGGCCCATCACCTCAGCTGAGGCCCAAGGTCGCTCAGGGGAAGCAGCGCGGGCTCAGCCTCAGCCTTAGCGTCGGCACAGGCCTACCACAGCCGGTCCCGATCTCACTCAGCGGGTGACCCTCTCCCCGTAGGGTAGCTCCACATTGGGCAGCTCCTGGTTCCGGGCAGCGGCGGCGGCCGGGGTCTCTCCATGGCAATTCCAGACGGCAGGGCCAGGCGATGCAGACCCGGCTAGCTCAATCCGATCGCCGCCATCTTGAACAGCCGTAGGACGCAAAATAGGGATGCGCTGCATGGGATTACTTAGACGGTGTCAGCGAGTCCGCACTCATCCCATCAGCTCCCCGGTGAGTCACGTTGGGCATAACATGTTTAAAGGCAGTTTTCGCCACTTTTGGAATGAAGATTCAAGCGGATTATGTTCCCGGGCTAACAGAGCCTCACGGGAGTGCAGCCATCTTGTTCGCTGGCTCTCTAGCGCCCCGAAGTCATGCCAATCCATGTAAAAAATGTGTGACATGTTGTGGCACATGGGAAGAAGAAAAAATGTGGTGTAAAAACAATCGCATGCAGTATACTTCGTCATGGTTATAGATGGTACAGTGGTCATTACTTAGGGAAAAGCATACGTTTTGACAAGGGTTCAAACCCCACCAGGAGAAATTTGTTTTTATAATATTTCCCTTAATTTTTCTATTTTACCGAAATGAAAGATGTCCCTTTGTAAATCCACCCCCCACTCCCAGGAGTGTCTGGTGAGATTTGTGGCCTTTTTAGTCTAGCCAGTGCACGTCAGACATTTTTGACATGCTGTGGCATGTTTCCACAAGGCAAGGTTTGCTATGAAAGAAATCCCTTAATTTGTGGAATGAGACTTTGGGGATGGTTGTGAAAGATAAAGAAATGCATTGGGCAAGTGCCAGAGTGAAAGAAAGGAAGGGCTATTTGTTTATGAAGTATGAAAAGCAAGTGTGGATTTGTGGCATGTAAAAGCAAAACAGCATGAAAATAGATGAAGGACCAGCCCACTGTTTTTATGATGAAAAGACTGTGGGTACATATAGTCCAGCAAAACAGATGGTACAGTGGTAACTCACAGGGGTCATAAGTGCTCTTTGACAAGGGTTCAAACCCTAGCTGAAGAAAGGTGATTTTAATATTCTTTTCAATTTGTTTTCTATTTTGCACAAATGAAAGCTGTCACTTTGTGGGGTGTGGCCAGGCTGCCGACCAAGATGGCCACGCAGCGCTGAGGCTCCGCCAGCAATCCCAACATCCGAGCCCATCCTGCCTTCCATCCTGGCCGCTTTCAGTGCGGGACGACTGGCCTAAATGCACGAAAGTGCCCACATGAGTTGGAGCAGGCCAGGGTGACTGAGGGCCTGAAATATCACATGCAGAGGCCTCTGGGAGCGCGGGGACGGCGCTGGAGCAGGGCGCGACCAGAGGTTAGGCCGCGCGAAATACAGCGACGGTTCGCAGCACTCCGGCAGCCTCACCCGACGGAGAATCGATCAGATGGGCCCCGCTGGCCATTAGGTGAATGCGCTCTGCTTGCGGCCCTCCCCCTGCTTTCAGCCCCCTCCTGCACCTACAACCGCAGTCCGGCCCGTCCTGCTCCCCGAAGCCCCGCAGTGAGAGGGACCGCGGGTGAGCCTGGGGGCCAGCCATCCAGCTGTTTGGGCCAGCCGGGTGGGCCGCGGGGGGTCGTGCCTGCTGGGCTGTGCGTGTGCCTGTCGAGTGGCGTTTTGTATAACGGCGATAAACAATGAAGTGCGCAACTCCGGCCTAGCATCGTGGGGTGAAAGTTACTGTGCACCGACGCTCCTTGATCCACCGTTAAGCTGCTGCACATAATTCTGGGCTCAAATTGCGGTGAGACTGTACTTGTAAGGTGCCGTGTGTGTTGTTTCAGAGCTTTGGGGCCTCGGGACCCATAAGTGGGTGCCTGATACCCTGCCATGCCGAGCTGCCTGTTGTGGGGCCCAGAGAATGAAATTGGGTCGCAGTGGGCCAGGCTTACACACCATTTTGGCGGCTGAAGGCTCCGGTTGGGTCCCAAGGGCAGGCTGGCAACCAACGAGCCTTGCAGGGACGTAATAGGGTGTAAAGACCCAAACAACGGCTACTCCAATTTGGCAAGCCTGCTGAGCAGTCTGAGGAGTCTGGTGGTAACATGGCCAAGGGGGGTTCACAGGAAGCCAACCTTAGCAATGCCCCTGCAGGGTCGGGAGCACTGCTCCTTGAAATGAGAGCAGGCTTCAAGGCCCTCGATGGCAGCTTCAACACCCTGGAAAAATGCTTGGATACTATGGCCGCCAAATTGGACACACACGAGAAGCGCCTAGTGTAAGGAAGTGGGTTTCTGTTGCAGTAACCCACCCACTTTTTGCCAGACTACTGATGCACTTTAACTTGATGTGCCCTGGGTCCCTGCCAATCAGGTTCCCAGGGCCTGTGTTCTTTCCCCAAAACTGTACCCAATTGGCATCCCTGGCCACAGGTCAGCCCCTGGTAAATGGTACCACAGGTACCCAGGGCACTGTGACCAGGGAAGACCTCTAAGGGCTGCAGCACGTATTGTGCCACCCTTAGAGGCACTGTACCTTTACACACACACACTGCCTTTGCAGGCTGCGTGTCTTGGTGCAGAACAAAGTGAAGAGTCGACATGGCACACATCCCTGTGTGCCATGCCTATAACCCACTGCCCTGGCATAGATCAGTCACCCCTATAACTGGGTGCACTATAGCAGAGGTGAGGGTACAGGGCATGAGCCCTGTACCCCTACAGTGCCCAAGTCCATTCTTGGGCATTGTAAGTGCAGTGCTGCCATTAAGATTATATGGTGCTGGGAGTTTGTCATTACGAACTCCACAGCACCATAATGGCCCCACTGAAAACTGGGAAGTATGGTATCAAACTTCTCAGCACATTAAACCCACACTGATGCCAGTGTGGGATCTAATGAAAAATGCACACAGAGGGCATCTTAGAAGATGCCCCCTGAAACCTAACCCACCTCTAGTGTCCTGGCTGAGTGGCTGCTTAGGCTGCCACCACCAGACATGTTTCTGGACCCCTGGGTCGAGAGCTGCTGCTCTCGGGGGCCTGAAACAATGCACATCCTGGGACGAGGTGCCAAGCCTCCTCCCCCAGGATGGGCAGGGTCCACGAAGGAGAAGCTTCAAAGGCCTGCCGCCTTTGTGAGCTTCTCCAGACCACTTGCTGTACTCAGCAACCGGTCCCCACTGGTTCTACCCCCACTTTGGGTGGGAGAACCGGCGGGAAAAACAAAGTGAGGAAGGGAGGTGTGCCCACCTCTGCCAACTCCACCCCTCAGGTGGGGGAGGCGAGGTGAAGCACAACTCTGAGTCCCCGCCATCTTGAGGATGGGGGGACCCAACCAACCAGGGAAAGGATCCTGCCCCCTCCCACTGGAGGGTGGCACAATAGGGGGTGTACCAACCCCACTGAAGGGACCCATTGGTCCCTGCCCTTACCTACCTGTAACGCCCCTAAATTCAGTATTCAGGGGGCACCCTGAACCTTGCTTCCTCAGATCCAGAAACGACAAGAAGAAAAGAAGAAGGACCGAACAGCCGTGCAGCCAGCTAACAAGAGGACGACGCCCACTGACTTGGCCCCAGCCCTACAGGCCTGTCTACCCTCGAACCTGCTTCCTGCAAAATCCCGGTGTGTCCTGCAGCCAGCAACCTCAAGAACCCCGGAGGACCTGCCTGCCTTCACTTCCAAAGACTGCTTCTCCCGTGAACACCGGATTTGTTCAAAAACAGCAACCTCTGGCAGCAGCCAGAAACCACGAATCCAGCCCACTGTGCACCCGCCGAACCCGGCCCGAGCTCGAGTGGAAAAACACCAAGAGAAGGTCACCCCGGCGATCCTGACCCGAGATCCGGTGACTCCTGACCTGCCTCAAGCCTCCAGACGACGCCTGCTTCCTCAATCCAGAGGATCCCCTCTACCGCAACCAGAGCGGGTAAGAAAATCCGACCCTAAAAGGCACCCCTGCACCCGGCGCCCCACAGCCCTGTGTGCCCAAACCAACGGTGCCTAACCAACCCAAGACATCCCAACTTACCCCACGAAGTGGTGGTCGCACCCAGAAGATCCTCGCCCCCGAGCCTGCAGTGTTTCTTCAAACCGGAGATTCTCCATAGAAAACAACAGGGCGCCCGACGCCGAAACAGCACTCTGCACCCGGCCGCCCCAGTGCCGCTGAGGGTGCACTTTTTGTGCCTACTTGTTTCCCCATTTGCCCTGAGTCGACAACCAGGAGCTTTGCTCCCACAACCCAGTAGCCTGCTCGCCAGCCGCCACTAACCGAAGGCCCCCTATCCGCCATAGGATAACATTGGGCCTCAACACTCTGCACCCTGCCGCCCTAGTGCCACTGAGAGTGTAACAAGAGTGCATCACTGACCCTGGGGGACCCCCGAGTCTAACCCCAGAACCATAACTCCCACAGTCGAAAACTTACCTTCAAACCGATAACTTGTTTTTCCTCCATAGGACAACATTGACCCTTTTTCCTGAAAAAACGACTAAGTGTGGAGTTTTGGAAACCAAAAATATTGCTTAAAAGTTGTGTGAATAACCAAAACGACTTTACTCACCTGTTTGCAGGAAATGTCCCGGTGCTGAATATAGGATCCAGCACTGAGGTTAGAAAAGTAACGCGAAAGTAACTTACCTGCAATTTACAGGAAAAGTCAATGCATTTCAATGTACCGTTCCAAAAAGTTTCTAAGTGTGGAATTTTGAAATCTGCAAATATTCTTTAAAAATCGTACAAACTACTAAAACGTAATTACTTACCTGTTTTAAGTAGATGCCCCAGTGCTGAATCTAGGAGTCCAGCACTGGATTACAAAAGTAACGCAGAAGAAATGTTACCTGCATTTACCTTAAAAAGCCATTCATTTCAATGTACTGCATTTACTAAGTATTGCAACCTACTGCATCCCCTGTAAATCAAATCAAGTACAATCTTCATTGCTTTTTAACACTGTTTACAACAAATAACTTATTTACTGTGAAGAATTAAATGCTTACCTGTATCAGGCTTGCTTGGTTCTAAAATAAAATAACAGTATATTTTTTATACAAAAACAATTGGCCTAGAGTTCAGTTCTTGAGTGTGTGAATTTATTTGCTGACTGAGTGTGTACATCAAATGCTTAACACTGTCCTCTGATACTGCCTTACTGCTCGACCAAGCTACCACTATTAGAGAGTAAGGTTCTATCTAACTTTAACCTCTGCCTACCTTTGGGGACTCTTGGACTCTATACACACTGTACCTCACTTTGGTGCAGTATATATAGAGCCAGTTTCTTACACCTAGATACTGTAGAGGGCAGGGTGTCGGACCTAGAGGATGGCGCGGCACAATTCACCAAGTGCCTAGACAGCATGGAAAAGATTCTCAAAGACGTCGCCATAAAGAACGAGGATTTGGGGGCAAGCAATAACGTCTGCATTTTGGGCGTCCCTGAGTCATCCATCACAGGGCGTATGGATCTATTCGTGGAAACCGTGCTTGCAGACATCTTTGGTAAAGAGGCCTTCACCGCCCCTTTTCTTGTAGAAAGAGCTCATCGCTCACTTGGCCCCTGCCCCAATCCGGGTTGTCCACCTAGGCCCATCATCGCCCGCCTTTTAAATTTCCGAGACAGAGATACAGTGCTAAGGCTGGCGAGAGAGCAGGGTTCCATATCCTGGCAAGGTTCAACATTGGCACTGTTTCCGGACTTTACTATCATGGTGCAGGAGGCCAGGCGAAAGTACACTGGCGTGAAAGCAACACTGCGCAATCTGGGTCTTTGATATGTCATGCTATATCCAGCTCGCCTCCGAGTGGATGTTGAGGGTCGTTCTCGCATATTTGATACCCCCACTGCGGTGCAAAAATATTTTAGGGACTATAAAGGAAGCAACAGCCACAAGAACAAGGACACTTCCAGGGCCTCCCCCTAACAGTGGTTCGGCGGCCAGCGTGGACTGATTCTGTTTACATGATGCATGTCTTCACGTGTTCACTGGGGATATTCCCTGTGAAAGGGTGCGCAGGGATGGGTGGGGGGAGTTAGGACGGATTGTCATCATTTTTGGGTTACCATTATTTCTAACCTTGTTTATTCACTGCAGCATGGTATGCTATAACTGTGACGCACACTTCAAATCACTGTTAATATATTGGGATGTCGGAGCGGGGTAGGTTGTCAACATTTTCAGATCTGACACTGATCACCTGGAATGTCCGTGGGACTAATAATGCTAGGAAGGGGAAGCAGGTCTTGCATTATTTACAGCGTCACAGGGTGGACATTGCATTCTTACAGGAAACACACCTGCCCAAAGCTGCTACCACCACTTTCACGTCGGGCTGGGGACCGCATCGCTACTTTGCAGGGTATAAAATGTATGCGCGGGGCACGGCTGTCATGATTCATGAATGTCTGCCCTTCCAATTTTTAAAAGCACACATTGATAATGAGGGTCGCTACACGATGGTGGCGGGTCACTTGATGGGACACTGTATGGCGTTCATCTGCGTATTCGCACCTAATGTCGATAGTCCAGAGTTCTTCCAAGGCCTTCACACACAGTTCCTACAATTAGATGCAGAATGTACATGCATGAGCAGAGATTTTAATCTCCTGTTGGACCCTGCGCAAGAGAGTATGCCCAACTCGTCAGACACCAAACCCAGCGCATGCCACATATTGCTGGATATGTGCGATTCTGTTGGCCTGGTGGATGTGTGGCATCAGCGCAACCCGGGAGATGCCGCTTACACCCATTACGCCGCCCAATATGGTACTTGGACTAGATTAGATTATTGGCTTGTCTCCCGCCAACTTGGCAACGTGGTATAAGGCATCCCAGCATCTCCCTAGCACATATTCTGACCACTCCCCAGTGGTATTGCAAGTACGCGTCCCTAGACCAGAGGGCTGTGACAGGATGTGGAGATTCCCCGGGCAGGCACTGAGGGATGAAGTGTTTAGTTCCGAACTTCGGGAGGCCATACTTGAATACTTTGAACTGAATAAAGGATCAGTGAGCTCGTGGGCCATACTCTGGGAGGCATTTAAAGCCTCTATGCGTGGAGTATGCATCTCTAAGCATTCTGGGGTTCTAAAAGATTTGCATAGTATGATTGGGCATATTGAGAAGCAATTAGATATGCTAGATAGAGATCAGGTTGCAAGGCCTGACCCCTCTCTGCTCAGCCACCGACTAACACTCTAGACAGGGTTCAGAGAAGCAGCGGAGCGTGAGATTCATTTTTTAAGCAGGTATGCTATTGCAAGGCGTTATGGGGAGGGTGACAGACCTAGCCACAGGTTGGCGTGGCTACTGAGACCCTCGGCCGGGCGTTCATACATCACCTGCATCCGTTCCTCAACCGGGCAGAACCTAACCGATACCCCAGATATCAAAGATGAATTTTTAGCATATTATTCCACATTATATGCAACACGGGTGACGCATAGCGAGGGAGACCGTAATGGCTACCTTGCAGAGATTTCTATGGTGGGGCTTGAGAAGTTCATGCAGCAGTTTCTGGCTGAGCCATTCTCCGCCGAGGAAATAAGTAGCGCCATAGATGCCATGAATGGCTCGACGGCCCCAGGCCTGGACGGTTTTACTGGTATCTTTTATAAAACCTATAAGAACTTATTAGCGCCCTATCTATTAGAGGTTTATAATGAAGAACTCGAACACAAGGAACTTCCCCTCACTTTGCGTGAGGCTGTAATAATCCTCCTTCCAAAAGCCAGGAAAGATCCGCTTCTATGCGGCTCTTACAGGCCGTTATCACTTTTAAACCTAGACTACAAAATTTTGGCTAAAATGATTGCGCTGAGATTGGCCTTGTTGCTGGACCGCATTATCTACCCGACTCAGTCGGGCTTTGTCCCCCATAGGTCGACTGCTTTAAACCAGCGCACATTATTTGCAGTAATACATAGGATCGCTCCGGAGGTCCCTGCGGCTGCTGTCATACTCGCTACCGAAAAGGCCTTCGACTCCTTGCAGTGGCCCTTTTTCTTAGCAGTGATGAGAAAGTTGGGTATCCCTAAGGTATTCATTAACCTTACTTCGTTGCTTTACACCGCGCCCACCGCTAGGCTTCAATTGAATGGCACACTGTCCCCTTCGTTCGCTCTCACTCGCGGCACCAGACAGGGCTGCCCACTCTACCCACTGCTCTTCATATTGGCACTGGACCCTCTGGTTAGCCATTTCCAGGAAAGATAACTGCACAGTGGTCTCTAGTTCAAAACTGGTCCTCTTCTAATTTCCCTATATGCGGATGATATCATCCTATATGTCCGAAACCCCCAGGAGAATTTTGAACCGCTCATCAGAGAGATTATCCGTTTGGCATTTTTTCAGGGCTGGGTATAAATTGGGGAAAATCGGAAATTTTCCCCCTGACGCCGAACACTGTTCATTGGGAATGTGAGTTCCCGCTGACGTGGTGTGAGGATTCGGGCAACTATTTGGGTATTCGGAGCCAAAGAGAAAACAAGCAAATTATTAGACTAAACTACGGCCCTGTGGCGCATTACCTGGAGCAACAGGTCGAGCGTTGGTTGAGGCTCCCACTTCCCCTTGCTGGTCGAGTTGCACTTGTGAAGATGATTGTCCTCCCAAGGTTTTTATATCTGTTTCACAACATTGCTATCCCGCTCCCCAACACTTTTTTCCGCACTTTGCGTTCTCATCTCATCAAATTGGTCTGGGGGGGAGGAAGACCTAGAGTTAGCTGGGACACCATGTCCTTACCATATGAGAGAGGTGGTTTTGGGGTCCCCAATCTTCAGATCTACTATTTGGTTGCTCAGTGGAGTTTCGCACACTCCTGGTATCACCCGGACGCGCGGATCCCTTACACTAGACCTGAGGCTGACCTGGTGCTCCCGGCGCCCCTATGTACGGTGCTGCAGCGGGGCTTTCCCAGGGATCCCCGGGATATCCAAACAGTTTGCACCACTAGCTGGGCCTGGTGTAAGTTGACGAAAGTGACTGGAGGTGGTGCTCTTTACTCATCGGAGATCCCTGTCAATACTAACCCCTGGATCCCCATTACGGAAGAAAAACTGGCACAGCGTACACTCACTACATAGTCAATAAATAAGATTGGGGATCTGTTCCCAGGGGGTTATGATTTTTCTAGCACAGTGGGCGGGAGGTTCAGTGAGGCAACATTCATGGATCAATTTGTATTTAGCCAGATACGGAGGGCGCTCAGAGCTAAGATTCCGGAGTACCCGTTGGAGCCCGAGTCCTTCCCTCTGCTTACTCTCTTAGTCACAAGTTCCGGGGGAGAACACCTAATCTCGAAGCTATACAAAGCATGTATGTCATTAGTCCCTAGCAGGGAGGCCAAGATAAAGGAGGCATGGGACCGGGACCTTGGACACCCAATTCAAGACTCTCACTGGTCCTTTTGTTGGGCACAAACGAAAGAGGTCTCCTTAAACAGCAGACATAAGCTCATACACTTCAAATATTTGTGGAGGGTCTATATGACCCCGGCAAAGGTTCACTCCATTGATCCCAATCGACCACACACTTTTGTCCTAAGTGCGGTAGTCCGCAAGCCTATTTTGCCCACCTGACTTGGAACTGCGCTAAGATTGGGGACTTCTGGAGATCCATTTTCAGATTAATAACACAAATGACCCACCTTGAGATGGTCCCTACACCTGAGGTCGCCTTGTTGGGCTATGTGGGGGTCTCCCGAAGAAGTTGCGCAAATTCACAGCCATTGCCCTTTTGCTCGCAAAGAGGGAAATAGGTCTCAAATGGGGAAGTAGGGCCTCCCCCACAGTGAAAGATTGGCTCAATAGCCTCACATACTATAATACTAATTGTGGCTTTTATGCTACAACCCATCCCTCGGCATCCAGGCAAAATGACATTTGGGAGCCTCTTAAAAATTACTTACTGTAGATTAGTGCCGCCCCTATTTCACAACAGCCTGCTGGGATAGTCCCCACTGGGGTGGGGTAATTCATGTCCCACCCAACTGCTCAATTGTTGTGTTTATTATGTCAAGGAAAGTGCGGGTCAGACAGTGAGGGAGAGCCCGCTGGTCCGGGTTGGTCAGATGTTGATATCACAATTTATTATATATATGCTACCCTGAGACATTGGTGCATTGCAAGCTTGAGTACACTTGTTTTGCAAATGATACTTGTCTTTATTCTTACTAGATTTCTATGATCACAGTGAATGACCATGCAATGTTGTAAGCAATACGAAAATGACAAATAAAGTTATAAAAAATAAAAAGCTGTCACTTTGTAAATCACCTCCTAGCAGTGGGAGATTTGTGGCATCTTTAGTCAAGGAGTGCATGCCAGACATCTGTGACATGCTGTGGCATGTGGAAGGGGTGCAAGGTTTGTGATGAAAGAAATCCCATAATTTGTGGAATGAGACTTTGTAGATGATTGTGTAAGAAAAAGAAATGCATGGGGCAAGTCCCAGAGTGAAAGAAAAGAAGGGATATTAATGTATAAATTATTGAAAATCAAGTGTGGATTTGTGGCATGTAAAAACAAAATGACATGAAAATAGAAGAACGACAGCACCCTTTTTTCGTGACACATAGGCTTTGGACAAAATTCAACAACAACAAAAATATGGTCCAGTGGTAGTTCACATGGGCTTTGAGTGCTTATTTAACCCCTTCGCTGCTAGGCCTTTTCCCCCCCTGTGCTAAGCCTTTTTTTGGCTATTTGGGGTAGTGCGCGCTTAGGCCCCTGTAACTTTTTGACCACATAAGTTATCCACGCCAAATTTGCGTCCTTTTCTTCCAACATCATGGGGATTCTAAAGGTACCCAGGGTTTGTGGATTCCCCTGGAGGGGTCCCAGAAATTAGCCAAAATACAGCTAAATTTTTTTTTTGGGGGGAAAATGGGAAAAACGGGCTGCAAATGAAAGCGTCTGGGGTTTTCCCTGCAAATGTTATCAAAAAAGGGTTTGTGGGGCTGAAATAACCATTTTCCCAGCTTTTAGGGAATGACAGACTTTTGTCAGAAAACCAACATTTTTTACACAGTTTTGGCATTTTTCTGGGACATAGCCTATTTTTGCTATTTTTTGTGCTTTCAACCTCCTTCCAATTAATGGTAGAAATGGGTATGAAACCAATAATGGATCCTGAAAAGCCATACATTTCTGAAAAGTAGACAAAATTATGAATTCAGCAAGGGGTCATTTGTGTAGATCCTTAAAGTTTTCCTTATAGAAACTAACAGTTAAATGAAGGACAAATTGAAAATTAGTTGAAAAAAACAGCCATTTGTGTCAACGTTTTCACCTGTAACTTCTTCTAATTATGACAGCTATTTGAAAGCAATATACCGTTATATCCGCTGGACCTTTCTGGTTGTGGGGATATATAGGACTTGTAGGTTCACCAAGAACCCGACGAACCCAGAGCCAATAACTGAGCAGCATCTTGCAATGGTTTTTTATTATGTGCCGGGTATATAGCAATTATTTTGGGAAAATGTATACATGGAAAAATTGTTATGAAAGACACCTATGTATTTTTGAAATGGGAACAAAATGTAGATTTTAGAAACAGTAGATATTTGCACATTTCCGAAATTGGGAGTACCCATACTAGCATGAGAATTATAGGTCATTTTTCAAAATGACTTATGTTTTACACATTGTCTTTCATTTGGAAGGCAGAAATGCATCGAAAGTCAATAGGTAATAACAGTTGCTCTACAATTCTGTGTTACCCTAAGTCTCCCGATAAAAATGGTACCTCACTTGTGTGGGTAGGCCTTGTGCCCATAACAGGAAATGGCTCAAAATGCAACGTGGACGTACCACATTTTCACAATGAAAAATTACCCTTTTTTTGCAAAGTGCCTAGCTGTAGTTTTTGAACCCTAGCTCTGCGGGCACTTAGGGATACCTAGCAAACCTATACATTTTTGAAAACTAGACACCCAGGGGAATTCAGGATGGGGTGACTTGACTGGCTCTCACCAGGTTCTGTTACCCAGAATCCGTTGCAAACCTAAAAAATTGGTTAAAAAAACATATTTTCCTCACTTTTCTGTGGTGGAAAGTTCTGGAATCTGCGTGGATCCACAAAATTCCACTCACCTCGCGTTCCCCAAGGTCTTCCAAAAAAAATGGTACCTCACTTGTGTGGGTAGGCCTAGTGCCCGCGACAGGAAGTAGCGCAAAACGCAACGTGGACGCACCACATTTTCACAGTGAAAAATGACCCTTTTATTGCAAAGTGCCTAGCTGTAGTTTTTGAACCCTAGCTCTGCCGGCACCTAGGGAAACCTAGCAAACCTATACATTTTTGGAAACTAGACACCCAGGGGAATCCAGTATGGGGTGACTTGACTGCCTCCCACCAGGTTCTGTTACCAAGAATTCCTTGCAAACCTAAAATATTGTCAAAAAAAACACATTTTCCCCACATTTCTGTGGTGGAAAGTTCTGTAATCTGCGTGGATCCACAAATTTCCACCCACCCCGCGTTCCCCAAAGTCTTACGAGAAAAATGGTACCTCACTTGTGTGGGTCGGACTAGTGCCTGCGACAGGAAACGGCGCAAAACGCAACGTGGTCACACCTCAATTTCGCAGTGAAAAATGACCCTTTTTGGCAAAGTGCCTAGCTGTAGTTTTGAACCCTAGCTCTGCCGGCACCTAAGGAAACCTAGCAAACCTATACATTTTTGAAAACTAGACACCCAGGGGAATCCAGGATGGGGTGACTTGACTGCCTCCCACCAGGTTCTGTTACCCAGAATCCCTCGCAAACCTAAACAATTGTCAAAAAAACACATTTTCCCCACATTTCTGTGGTGGAAAGTTCTGGAATCTGTGTGGATCCACAATTTTCTACCCACCCCGCGTTCCCCAAAGTCTTACGAGAAAAATGGTACCTCACTTGTGTGGGTCGGCCTAGTGCCTGCAACAGGAAACAGCGCAAAACGCAACGTGGTCACACCTCAATTTCGCAGTGAAAAATGACCCTTTTTTGGCAAAGTGCCTAGCTGTAGTTTTTGAACCCTAGCTCTGCCGTCACCTAGGGAAACCTAGCAAACCTATACATTTTTGAAAACTAGACACCCAGGGAAATCCAGAATGGGGTGACTTGACTGCCTCCCACGAGATTATGTTACCCAGAATCCCTTGCAAACCTAAAAAATTGTCCAAAAAACACATTTTCCCCACATTTCTGTGGTGGAAAGTTCTGGAATCTGCGTGGATCCACAATTTTCCACTCAACCTGCGTTCCCCAAAGTCTTACGAGAAAAATGGTACCTCACTTGTGTGGGTCGGCCTAGTGCCTGCGACAGGAAACGGCGCAAAACGCAACGTGGTCACACCTCAATTTCGCTGTAAAAAATGACCCTTTGTTGGCAAAGTGCCTAGCTGTAGTTTTTGAACCCTAGCTCTGCCGTCACCTAGGGAAACCTAGCAAACCTATACATTTTTGAAAACTAGACACCCAGGGAAATCCAGAATGGGGTGACTTGACTGCCTCCCACGAGATTCTGTTACCCAGAATCCCTTGCAAACCAAAAAAATTGCCAAAAAAACACATTTTCCCCACATTTCTGTGGTGGAAAGTTCTGGAATCTGCGTGGATCCACAAATTTCCACCCACCCTGTGTTCCCCAAAGTCTTATGAGAAAAATGGTACCTCACTTGTGTGGGTCAGCCTAGTGCCTGCGACAGGAAACGACGCAAAACGCAACGTGGTCACACTTCAATTTCGCAGTGAAAAATGACCCTTTTTTGGCAAAGTGCCTAGGTGTAGTTTTTGAACCCTAGCTCTGCCGGCACCTAGGGAAACCTACCAAACACACACATTTCTGAAAAGTAGACACCCGGGGGCTTCCAGGGAGGTATGGCTTGCGTGGATCCCCCAACGTTTCCTTACCCAGAATCCCCTGCAAACCTCAATTTTAGCTGAAAAAATCACTTTTTTCACACATTTTGTTTGTGGGAAAGTGTGGCATCACTTGCCTCACACAAATTTCCTACCACCCAGCGTTCCCCCAGGTCTCCCGATAAAAATGGTGCCTCACTTGTGTGGGAGGCCCAAGTGCCCACGACAGGCAAGGGCCCAAAACGTAGTGAGGCGACATCAAAATTGCCTATCTCAAAATCACCTGGTTTTGCAAGGGGGTCACCTGGGTTTTGGCCCGTGCTCGGCGGCCATCTAGGGAAACCTACCAAACCCACACATTTCTGAAAAGTAGACACTCGGGGATTCCAGGGAGGTATGGCTTGCGTGGATCCCCAATGTTTTCTGACCCAGAATCCCTGCAAACCTGACATTTTGCTGAAAAAAATCCCTTTTCTCACACATTTTTGTGTGGTAAAGTTGTGGCATCACGGGGCTGACACAAATTTCCTACCCCCAGCGTTCCCCCAGGTCTCCCGATAAAAATGGTGCCTCACTCGGGTGGGAGGCCCAAGTACCCGCGACAGGCAAGGGCCCACAACGTATTGAGGCGACCTCAAAATGGCCTATCACAAAACGACCTGGTTTTGCAAGGGGTCCCATGACGCTTTGCCCGGGGCTCGGCGGCCACCTAGGGAAACCTACCACACCCACACCTTTCTGAAAAGTAGACACCCCAGGGATTCCAGGGAGGTATGGCTTGCGTGGCTCCCCAACGTTTTCTTACCCAGAATCCCCTGCAAACCTGACATTTTGCTGAAAAAATCCCTTTTTCACACATTTTTGTGTGGTAAAGTTGTGGCATCATGGGGCTGACACAAATTTCCTACCACCCAGCGTTCCCCCAGGTCTCCCGATCAAAATGGTGCCTCACTCGGTGGGAGTCCCAGTACCCGCGACAGGCAAGGGCCCACAACGTATTGAGGCGACCTCAAAATGGCCTATCACAAAACGACCTGGTTTTGCAAGGGGGTCCCATGACGTTTGGCCCGGGGCTCGGTGGCCACCTAGGGAAATCTACCAAACCCACACATTTCTGAAAAGTAGACACTCAGGGGATTCCAGGGAGGTATGGCTTGCGTGGATTCCCCAGCGTTTTCTTACCCAGAATCCCTGCAAACCTGACATTTTGCTGGAAAAATCCCTTTTTCACACATTTTTGTGTGGTAAAGTTGTGGCATCATGGGGCTGACACACATTTCCTACCACTCAGCGTTCCCCAGGTCTCCCGATAAAAATGGTGCCTCACTCGGGTGGGAGGTCAAGTACCCACGACAGGCAAGGGCCCACAACGTATTGAGGCGACCTCAAAATGGCCTATCACAAAACGACCTGGTTTTGCAAGGGAGGTCCCATGACGCTTTGGCCCGGGCTCGGTGGCCACCTAGGGAAACCTACCAAACCCACACATTTCTGAAAAGTAGACACCCGGGGATTCCAGGGAGGTATGGCTTGCGTGGATCCCCAACGTTTTCTACCCAGAATCCCCTGCAAACCTGACATTTTGCTGAAAAATCCCTTTTTCACACATTTTTGTGTGGTAAAGTTGTGGCATCACGGGGCTGACACAAATGTCCTACCACCCAGCGTTCCCCAGGTCTCCCGATAAAAATGGTGCCTCACTCGGGTGGGAGGCCCAAGTACCCGCGACAGGCAAGGGCCCACAACGTATTGAGGCGACATCAAAATTGCCTATCACAAAATGTTTTGGGCCCTTGCCTGTCGCGTGGTACTTGGGCCTCCCACCCGAGTGAGGCACCATTTTTATCGGGAGACCTGGGGAAACGCTGGGTGGTAGGAAATTTGTGTCAGCCCCGTGATGCCACAACTTTACCACACAAAAATGTGTGAAAAAAGTGATTTGTTCAGCCAAATTTCAGGTTTGCAGGGGATTCTGGGTAAGAAAACGTTGGGGGATCCACGCAAGCCATACCTCCCTGGAATCCCCCGGGTGTCTACTTTTCAGAAATGTGTGGGTTTGGTAGGTTTCTAGGTGGCTGCCGAGCCCCGGGCCAAAACGTCATGGGACCCCCTTGAAAAACCAGGTCGTTTTGTGATAGGCCATTTTGAGGTCGCCTCAATACGTTAGGGCCCTTGCCTGTCGCGGGTACTTGGGACTCCCACCCGAGTGAGGCACCATTTTTATCGGGAGACCTGGGGAACGCTGGGTGGTAGGAAATTTGTTTCAGCCCCGTGATGCCACAACTTGACCACACAAAAATGTGTGAAAAAAGTGATTTTTTCAGCCAAATTTCAGGTTTGCAGGGGATTCTGGGTAAGAAAACGTTGGGGGATCCACGCAAGCCATACCTCCCTGGAATCCCCCGGGTGTCTACTTTTCAGAAATGTGTGGGTTTGGTAGGTTTCCCTAGGTGGCTGCCGAGCCCCGGGCCAAAACGTCATGGGACCCCCCTTGAAAAACCAGGTCGTTTTGTGATAGGCCATTTTGAGGTCGCCTCAATACGTTGTGGGCCCTTGCCTGTCGCGGGTACTTGGGCCTCCCACCCGAGTGAGGCACCATTTTTATCGGGAGACCTGGGGGAACGCTGGGTGGTAGGAAATTTGTTTCAGCCCCGTGATGCCACAACTTGACCACACAAAAATGTGTGAAAAAAGTGATTTTTTCAGCCAAATTTCAGGTTTGCAGGGGATTCTGGGTAAGAAAACGTTGGAGGATCCACGCAAGCCATACCTCCCTGGAATCCCCCAGGTGTCTACTTTTCAGAAATGTGTGGGTTTGGTAGGTTTCCCTAGGTGGCTGCCGAGCCCCGGGCCAAAACGTCATGGGACCCCCCTTGAAAAACCAGGTCGTTTTGTGATAGGCCATTTTGAGGTCGCCTCAATACGTTGTGGGCCCTTGACTGTCGCGGGTACTTGGGCCTCCCACCCGAGTGAGGCACCATTTTTATCGAGAGACCTGGGGGAACGCTGGGTGGTAGGAAATTTGTTTCAGCCCCGTGATGCCACAACTTGACCACACAAAAATGAGTGAAAAAAGTGATTTTTTCAGCCAAATTTCAGGTTTGCAGGGGATTCTGGGTAAGAAAACGTTGGAGGATCCACGCAAGCCATACCTCCCTGGAATCCCCGGGTGTCTGCTTTTCAGAAATGTGTGGGCTTGGTAGGTTTCCCTATGTGGCCGCCGAGCCCCGGGCCAAAAAGTCATAGGACCCCCATTGCAAAACCAGGTCGTTTTGTGATAGGCAATTTTGATGTCGCCTCAATACGTTTTGGGCCCTTGCCTGTCGCGCGTACTTGGACCTCCAACCCGAGTGATGCACCATTTTTATCAGGAGACCTGGGTGAACGCTGGGTGGTAGGAAATTTGTTTCAGCCCCGTGATGCCACAACTTGACCACACAAAAATGTGTGAAAAAAGTGAATTTTTTCAGCAAAATTTCAGGTTTGAAAGGGATTCTGGGTAGGAAAACGTTGGGGGACCCACGCAAGCCATACCTTGCTGGACTCCCCCGAGGTTCTAGTTTTTAGAAATGTGTGGGTTTGGTAGGTTTCCCTTGGTGGCCGCCAAGCCCCGGGCTAAAACGTCATGGGACCCCCCTTGCAAAACCAGGTCGTTTTGTGATAGGCCATTTTGAGGTCGCCTCAATACGTTGTGGGCCCTTGCCTGTCGCGGGTACTTGGGCCTCCCACCCGAGTGAGGCACCATTTTTATCGGGAGACCTGGGGGAACGCTGGGTGGTAGGAAATTTGTTTCAGCCCCGTGATGCCACAACTTTACCACACAAAAATGTGTGAAAAAAGTGATTTGTTCAGCCAAATTTCAGGTTTGCAGGGGATTCTGGGTAAGAAACGTTGGGGGATCCACGCAAGCCATACCTCCCTGGAATCCCTCGGGTGTCTAGTTTTCAGAAATGTGTGGGTTGGGTAGGTTTCCTAGATGGCCGTCGAGCCCGGGGCCAAAACTCATGGGACCCCCCTTGCAAAACCAGGTTGGTTTGTGATAGGTAATTTTGATGTCGCCTCAATAGGTTTTGGGCCCTTGCCTGTCGCGGGTACTTGACCCATCCACACAAGTGAGGTACCATTTTTCACGGAAGACTTTGGGGGACGCGGGGTGGGTGGAATTTTGTACATCCACGCAGATTCCAGAACTTTCCACCACAGAAATGTGAGGAAAATATGTTTTTTGGACATATTTTTAGGTTTGCAAGGGATTCTGGGTAACAGATCATGGTGAGAGCCAGTCAAGTCACCCCATCCTGGATTCCCCTGGGTGTCTAGTTTTCAAAAATGTATAGGTTTGCTAGGTTTCCCAAGGTGCTGGCAGTGTTAGGGTTCAAAATCTACAGCTAGGCACTTTCCAAAAAAAGGGTCTGTTTTCACTGTGAAAATGTGGTGTGCCCACGTTGCGTTTGCGCCGTTTCCTGTCACGAGCACTAGGCCTACCCACACATGTGAGGTGCCATTTTTCTCGGAAGACTTTGGGGAACGCGGGATGGGTGGAAATTTGTGGATCCACGCAGATTCCAGAACTTTCCACCACAGAAATGTGAGGAAAATGTGTTTTTTGGACAAATGTTTAGGTTTGCAAGGGATTCTGGGTAACAGAACCTGGTGAGAGCCAGTCAAGTCAGCCCATCCTGGATTCCCCTGGGTGTCTAGTTTTAAAAAATGTATAGGTTTGCAAGGTTTCCCTAGGTGCCGGCAGAGCTAGGAACCAAATTCAACAGGTAGGCACATTCCGAAAAAATGTCAGTGCCTAGTGGGCTTTCTGCCGCCCTGGGGAGGGGGGAAATTAGGGGCTATTGCCCCTATATGCCCCTGAGGGGGGCAGAAAGACTGTGGCTATTCTTTTGGGGGGTCGGGGGCATTGGGATGCCCATTCTGGTCAGCCCCCACCCCTGCGTATAAAAAAGCCAGCATAATCGCTGGCACATAGTGGGCTTTCTGCCCCCCCGGGGGGCAGATCAGGGGCTACTGCCCCCATCTGCCTCCTGGGAGGGGCAGAAAGACAGTGGCATCTTTTTGGGGTGGGTGGGGGCATTGCCATGTCTATTCTTGGCAGCCCCCACCCCGAACTTTGTAAACAAAAAAATCAATGGTGGCTAGTGGGCTTTCTGCCCCCGCCCGGGGGTGCAGATAAGGTGCTATTGCCCCATCTGCCTCCCAGGGGGGGGGGCAGAAAGACTGTAGCATTTTTTTTGGGGTGGGGGCATAAACATGCCCATTCTGGGCAGCCCCCACCCCTACCTATATAAAAAAAAAATCCCTGGGGCTTAGTGGGCTTTCTGTCCCCTCCCGGAGGGGGCAGATCAGGGGCTATTGCCTCCATCTGCCTCCTGGGGGGGCAGAAAGTCTTTTTTTTCTTTGGGGGTAGGGGTGGGGGCATTTGCATGCCCATTCTGGGCAGCCCCCACCCCGGGCCTATAAAAAAAATAATCCCTGGCATCTAGGGTGTTTCTGAACCCCGGGGGCAGAAAGACTGGAATTTTGTGGGGGCGGGGTGGGGGCATTGGCATGCCCATCTTGGGCAACCCCACCCCTTAATTTATTGAGGGAAAAAAACCCTGGTGTCTAGTGGGCTTTCTGCCCCTGGGGGCAGATTGGGGGCTACTGCCCCCATCTGCCCCCCAGGAGGGGCAGAAAGACTGTACCTTTGCATTGGGGGTGGGGGCATTGGCATGCCCATATTGGGCAGCCCCTACCCCAAATTATAATAATAAAAAAAATCCCTGGTATCTAGTGGGATTTCTGCCCCCCAGGAGGGGCAGAAAGACTGTACCTTTGTGGCGGGGTGGTGGGGGCATTGGCATGCCCATATTGGGCAGCCCCCACCCCTAACTATAATTTAAAAGAAATCCCTGGTATCTAGTGGGCTTTCTGCCCCCCCGGCGGGGGCAGATTGGGGGCTACTGCCCCATCTGCCCCCAGGGGGGCAGAAAGACTAACTTTGTGGCCAGGGGGTGGGGGCATCGGCATGCCCGTTTTGGGCAGCCCCCACCCCTAATAAATATCGCATAAAAATCCCTGGTGTCTAGTGGGCTTTCTACCCCTGGGGGCAGATTGGGGGCTACTGCCCCCATCTACCCCAGGGGGGCAGAAAGACTAATCATGCCAATTTATAATGGGGGAGCAAAGACCCTTGCCCAAGGGGCCGCTCCCCCTCCCTGGTGCCTAGTGGGTGGATCCCTGCTTGGGGATCGCCCTCCTGGGGCGATCCCCAAGCAGGGATCCACTAGGAGGGGTACCATTGGAAAGGGAGATTCTCCCCTTTCCAACGATACCTCTCCTGAGTTTCTACGTGCTCAGGGGGCTGAGATAGCCCCTGAGCACGTAGAAACTGAAACTGAAATGAGCCTCTTGGCTCATTTCAGTTTCAGTTTCACTGAAATGACATCAGCGCGACGTGCGCGCCGATCGTCATTTCAGGGAAACCAGGGGGGCCTCGGGAGCTGGGAAGCTCTTCCCCAGCTCCCGAGGCTTTAGGGAAGAAAAGGGAATCCCTCTGGTGCCTGCACCAGAGGGATTTCCTGTGCAGGGAGTCATGACGAGCTGGACTCGTCATGAGCACACGAGCACTGTGTGCCATGACGAGTCCAGCTCGTCGAGCACCGAAGGGGTTAACAAGGGTTCAAACACCAGCTGGAGAAATTCGATTTTTATATCCTTTTCTATTTTTTTTCGATTTTAACCAATTGAAAGATGCCCTTTTGTAAATCACCCCCTAGCAGTGTCTGGGAGATTTGTGGCCTTTTTAGTCAAGCCAGTGCATGTCAGACATTTGTGACATACTGTGGCACGTGGAAGGGGGGCAAGGTTTGCTATGAAAGAAATCCCTTAATTTGTGGAATGAGACTTTGGGGATGGTTGTGTAAGAAAAAGAAATGCATGGGGCAAGTCCCAGAGTGAAAGAAAAGAAGGGATATTTGTTTATAAATCACGAAAATCAAGTGTAGATTTGTGGCATGTAAAAGCAAATCAACATGGAAATAGAAGACAGACCAGACACTCTTTCTATGACAAAAATGCCTCACACAGCATAAAATTCCAGTGGTACAGATGGTACAGTGGTACCTAACAAGGTTCATCAATGCTTTCACACCAGGGTTCAAACCCCAGCTGGGGAGAATTGATTTTTATATTCTTTTCCATTTTTTTTCTAATTTACACAAATGAAAGCTGTCCCTTTGTAAATCGACCCCGTAGCAGTGTATGGGACATTTGGGGCCTCTTTAGTCAAGCCAATGCATGTCAGATATTGGTGACATGCTGTGGCATGTGGAAGGGGGCCAAGGTTTGCTATGAAACAAATCCCTTATTTTGTGGAATGAGAATTTGGGGATGATTGGGTAAGAAAAAGAAATGCATGGGGCAAGTGCCAGAGTGAAAGAAAGGAAGGGCTATTTGTGTTTAAAATATGAAAATCAAGAGTGGATTTGTGGCATTTAAAAGCAAAACAACATGGAAATAGAAGAAGGACCAGCACACTCTTTCCATGACAAAAAGGCTATGGGCAGCAAAAAATTCAACAGAACAGATGGTACAGTGGTAGCTAACATGGACTATCATCTCTTTTTGACCAGGGTTCAAACCCCAGCTCGGGAAAATCGATTTTTATATTCTTTTCCATTTTCTTTCTAATTTAAACAAATGAAAGCTGTCCCTTTGTAAATCACCCCCTAGCAGTGTATGGGAGATTTGGGGCCTCTTTAGTCAAGCCAATGCATGTCAGACATTGGTGACATGCTGTGGCATGTGGAAGGGGGGCAAGGTTTGTTATGAAAGTAATCCCTTATTTTGTGGAATGAGAATTTGGGGATGATTGGGTAAGAAAAAGAAATGCATGGGGCAAGTCCCAGAGTGAAAGAAAGGAAGGACTATTTGTGTTTAAAATATGAAAACCAAGAGTGGATTTGTGGCATGTAAAAGCAAAACAACATAGAAATAGAAGAAGGACCAGCACACTGTTTCCATGACAAAAAGGCTATCGGCAGCACAAAAGTCAGCAGGGCAGATGATACAGTGGTAGCTAACATGGACTATCATTGCTTTTTGACCAGGGTTCAAACCCCAGCTAGGGAAAATCCATTTTTATATTCTTTTCCATTTTTTTTCTAATTTACACAAATGAAAGCTGTCCCTTTGTAAATCACCCCCTAGCATTTCATGGCAGATTTGGGGCCACTTTAGTTAAGCCAATGCATCTCAGACATTGGTGACATGCTGTGGCATGTGGAAGGGGGTCAAGGTTTGCTATGAAAGAAATCCCTTATTTAGTGGAATGAGAATTTGGGGATGATTGTGTAAGAAAAAGAAATGCATGGGGCAAGTGCCAGAGTGAAAGAAAGGAAGGGCTATTTGTGTTTAAAATATGAAAATCAAGAGTGGATTTGAGGCATGTAAAAGCAAAACAACATAGAAATAAAAGAAGGACCAGCACACTGTTTCTATGATAAAAAGGCTATCAGCAGCATAAATATCACCTGGACAGATGGTACAGTGGTAGCTAACATGGGCTATCATTGCTTTTTGACCAGGGTTCAAACCCCAGCTGGGGAAAATCCATTTTTATATTCTTTTCCATTTTTTTCTAATTTAAACAAATGAAAGCTGTCCCTTTGTAAATCACCCCCTAGCAGTGTATGGGAGATTTGGGGCCTCTTTAGTCAAGCCAATGCATGTCAGACATTGGTGACATGCTGTGGCATGTGGAAGGGAGCCAAGGTTTGCTATGAAAGAAATCCCTTATTTTGTGGAATGAGAATTTGGGGGTAATTGGGTAAGAAAAAGAAATGCATGGGGCAAGTGCCAGAGTGAAAGAAAGGAAGGGCTATTTGTGTTTAAAATATGAAAATCAAGAGTGGATTTGTGGCATGTAAAAGCAAAACAACATGGAAATAAAAGAAGGACCAGCACACTCTTTCCATGACAAAAATGCTATGGGCAGCAAAATATTCAACAGAACAGATGGTACAGTGGTAGCTAACTAGGGCTATCAACTCTTTTTGACCAGGGTTCAAACCCCAGCTGGGGAAAATCGATTTTTATATTCTTTTCCATTTTCTTTCTAATTTAAACAAATGAAAGCTGTCCCTTTGTAAATCACCCCCTAGCAGTGTATGGGAGATTTGGGGCCTCTTTAGTCAAGCCAATGCATGTCAGACATTGGTGACATGTTGTGGCATGTGGAAGGGGGCCAAGGTTTGCTATGAAAGAAATCCCTTATTTTGTGGAATGAGAATTTGGGGATGATTGGGTAAGAAAAAGAAATGCATGGGGCAAGTCCCAGAGTGAAAGAAAGGAAGGGCTATTTGTGTTTAAAATATGAAAATCAAGAGTGGATTTGTGGCATGTAAAAGCAAAACGACATAGAAATAGAAGAAGGACCAGCACACTCTTTCCATAACAAAAAGGCTATGGGCAGCAAAAATATTTAACAGAACAGATGGTACAGTGGTAGCTAACATGGGCTATCATCCCTTTTGACCAGGGTTCAAACCCCAGCTGGGGAAAATCCATTATCATATTCTATTCCATTTTTTTCTAATTTAAACAAATGAAAGCTGTCCCTTTGTAAATCACCCCCTATCAGTGTATGGGAGATTTGGGGCCTCTTTAGTCAAGCCAATGCATGTCAGACATTGGTGACATGCTGTGGCATGTGGAAGGGAGCCAAGGTTTGCTATGAAAGAAATCCCTTATTTTGTGGAATGAGAATTTGGGGATGATTGGGTAAGAAAAAGAAATGCATGGGGCAAGTCCCAGAGTGAAAGAAAGGAAGGGCTATTTGTGTTTAAAATATGAAAATCAAGAGTGGATTTGTGGCATGTAAAAGCAAAACGACATAGAAATAGAAGGACCAGCACACTCTTTCCATAACAAAAAGGCTATGGGCAGCAAAAATATTCAACAGAACAGATGGTACAGTGGTAGCTAACATGGCCTATCATCCCTTTTTGACCAGGGTTCAAACCCCAGGCTGGGGAAAATCGATTTTCATATTCTTTTCCATTTTTTTCTAATTTAAACAAATGAAAGCTGTCCCTTTGTAAATCACCCCCTAGCAGTGTATGGGAGATTTGGGGCCTCTTTAGTCAAGCCAATGCATGTCAGACATTGGTGACATGCTGTTGCATGTGGAAGGGGGCCAAGGTTTGCTATGAAAGAAATCCCTTATTTTGTGGAATGAGAATTTGGGGATGATTGTGTAAGAAAAAGAAATGCATGGGGCAAGTGCCAGAGTGAAAGAAAGGAAGGGCTATTTGTGTTTAAAATATGAAAATCAAGAGTGGATTTGTGGCATGTAAAAGCAAAACAACATGGAAATAGAAGAAGGACCAGCACACTCTTTTCATGACAAAAAGGCTGTGGGCAGCAAAAATATTCAACCAAACAGATGGTACAGTGTTAGCTAACATAGGCTATCATCGCTTTTTGACCAGGGTTCAAACCCCAGCTGGGGAAAATCGATTTTCATATTCTTTTCCATTTTTTTCTAATTTAAACAAATGAAAGCTGTCCCTTTGTAAATCACCCCTAGCAGTGTATGGGAGATTTGGGGCCTCTTTAGTCAAGCCAATGCATGTCAGACATTGGTGACATGCTGTGGCATGTGGAAGGGGGCCAAGGTTTGCTATGAAAGAAATCCCTTATTTTGTGGAATGAGAATTTGGGGATGATTGGGTAAGAAAAGAAATGCATGGGGCAAGTCCCAGAGTGAAAGAAAGGAAGGGCTATTTGTGTTTAAAATATGAAAATCAAGAGTGGATTTGTGGCATGTAAAAGCAAAACGACATAGAAATAGAAGAAGGACCAGCACACTCTTTCCATAACAAAAAGGCTATGGGCAGCAAAAATATTTAACAGAACAGATGGTACAGTGGTAGCTAACATGGGCTATCATCCCTTTTTGACCAGGGTTCAAACCCCAGCTGGGGAAAATCCATTATCATATTCTATTCCATTTTTTTCTAATTTAAACAAATGAAAGCTGTCCCTTTGTAAATCACCCCCTAGCAGTGTATGGGAGATTTGGGGCCTCTTTAGTCAAGCCAATGCATGTCAGACATTGGTGACATGCTGTGGCATGTGGAAGGGGGCCAAGGTTTGCTATGAAAGAAATCCCTTATTTTGTGGAATGAGAATTTGGGGATGATTGGGTAAGAAAAAGAAATGCATGGGGCAAGTGCCAGAGTGAAAGAAAGGAAGGGCTATTTGTGTTTAAAATATGAAAATCAAGAGTGGATTTGTGGCATGTAAAAGCAAAACAACATGGAAATAGAAGAAGGACCAGCACACTCTTTTCATGACAAAAAGGCTACGGGCAGCAAAAATATTCAACCAAACAGATGGTACAGTGGTAGCTAACATAGGCTATCATTGCTTTTTGACCAAGGTTCAAACCCCAGCTGGGGAAAATCGATTTTTATATTCTTTTCCATTTTTTTCTAATTTAAACAAATGAAAGCTGTCCCTTTGTAAATCACCCCCTATCAGTGTATGGGAGATTTGGGGCCTCTTTAGTCAAGCCAATGCATGTCAGACATTGGTGACATGCTGTGGCATGTGGAAGGGGGCCAAGGTTTGCTATGAAAGAAATCCCTTATTTTGTGGAATGAGAATTTGGGGATGATTGGGTAAGAAAAAGAAATGCATGGGGCAAGTCCCAGAGTGAAAGAAAGGAAGGGCTATTTGTGTTTAAAATATGAAAATCAAGAGTGGATTTGTGGCATGTAAAAGCAAAACGACATAGAAATAGAAGAAGGACCAGCACACTCTTTCCATAACAAAAAGGCTATGGGCAGCAAAAATATTCAACAGAACAGATGGTACAGTGGTAGCTAACATGGCCTATCATCCCTTTTTGACCAGGGTTCAAACCCCAGCTGGGGAAAATCGATTTTCATATTCTTTTCCATTTTTTTCTAATTTAAACAAATGAAAGCTGTCCCTTTGTAAATCACCCCCTATCAGTGTATGGGAGATTTGGGGCCTCTTTAGTCAAGCCAATGCATGTCAGACATTGGTGACATGCTGTGGCATGTGGAAGGGGGCCAAGGTTTGCTATGAAAGAAATCCCTTATTTTGTGGAATGAGAATTTGGGGATGATTGGGTAAGAAAAAGAAATGCATGGGGCAAGTCCCAGAGTGAAAGAAAGGAAGGGCTATTTGTGTTTAAAATATGAAAATCAAGAGTGGATTTGTGGCATGTAAAAGCAAAACGACATAGAAATAGAAGAAGGACCAGCGCTCTTTTTCTATGACAAAAAGGCTTTGGGCTACTAGATCAGTACAGCAAAGCAGATGGTGTAGTGGTATCTAACAGGGGCTATGAATGATTTTTGACAAGGGTTCAAGGCCCATAACTTATGTATTTGGAATTTTTTATTATGTTTTTGTTAATTCAACCCAGATATATCTTTAAAAAAAAGCCACTAGCACTTCTGCGGGGTTTATAACACAATTATAGCTCAAACAACATATCCACAAAATGTGGCACGCTGTGGCATATGTCATGGCATATGCCACATGCCAGACTTGGGCTCCAACCCCTTCTCTTTCAGTGACCCTCTACCAACGTGTCCCCAAGCAAGAAGGCTGCAATTCTTTACAAAGGTCACTTGGAATTTACGAATCTACATTTTAAAATACACATTTAGTCACGTTTTGTAATGTTTTTAAAAGCAGATTCCAAAACTTATTTTATTTAAAATTATCGTTGTCCCTTCATTAACATATATAAAGGGCCGTCCACTATTTTATGATCAGTGGTTCGCCGCCATCTAGAGTGTTCACACTGTTGTGTGCGACAGGAGAAAGCAGATTCTTACTTAGACCATCACTGCCATCTAGTGTCAGAAGTAAGTACACGTTTTAACACACAAGCAATTAATACTCTGGGCTTTTTACAAATAAAAAAAATGTCTGGATAATACACCAATTCCCCAAACAATACTCTTACATCCTAAACAAAATAACAAAAATAATCATGTAATTCCTCCAAAAGAAAATCAACCTAATTAACCTAGCCTTAACAATAATAATGTCATGGTATTTTAATAAATAAAAAATGCCCAATTATTAAAATTCATTCTATTTCAACCTAAACATCCAACATATAAATAATCATGAGGTTCATCCAAAAAGAACTTCAACCTAATAAACGTAGCCTTAACCATAGTAAGTTAAAAAATGTATATTAAATAAAAACTGACCAATTATTATAAATCATTCTATTACATCCTAAACATCCCACATAAAAAAAAATCATGTACACACACAAAACATGCCGTCAACTTTTATTTATAATATATAAGTGTGTCTGGAACTCATTTTCAGCATCAAATAAATATATTTATGCATACAGCAAAAAAATTAGTTTAACTTCAAATTGTGAAAGTATAAAAAAAACTACAAATGCAACATAAAGCATATTACCGGACAACTCCTGCATATAAAAACCCTGCATAATTAGTTAAATGTGCTGAACAAGGCAAAACATCGATGTATGTAACATTCATTTAAAACAAATTACTTTAAAGAAAAAAATGCATTTCATTTAAAGTGTGCTTAAGTTTTACATTTAAATGAATAAAGTTAACTTTTCTTACCTGTCACCCGCACGCCGTTCACCAGCACCCTTTACTTCCACCAACCTGGGAAACAAACGTGAAAACACGTCTACGCCGACAGTAAAAATTAAAAAAGGACTTGTTAAATGACGTACGCGCCGGACGTAAGTACATGGAATACATCATGAGACCGGACGAAGAAGACGTTCCAGTGCAGCTTGCGTGGTAAAGACGGTCGTGGAAGGTATACGCGTGGTAAAGACGTTTACGTGGTAAGTGTACCGTTGTAAACGTAACGCGTAGTAAAGCCTTCGTGGTTAAGGATGTTTCCCTCAGAATCATATGTATGGAACTAAACTAGCCTCAGTGTAGTTATAGCTCTTCTGTGTGATCTAGTAATTTTCTTTTATTGTAATATTTTCCTGCAACGTATATTCCGCTTTCAAATAACTTTCCATCCTACAAATACATATCAAATAAGGGTCTGGTACACATTTCCTCATCCTAAAATGGCAGCGGCCAACATGTCACAACCCCCACCATTCTTGAATGAGGAAGGAGAACATGCTCTCCCTAGGAAACAGTGGACACGTCTTTTTGAATCCTATTTGATAGCCATAGGATGGGAGAAATTCTCTCCGATGAGAAAACAAAATATTCTATTACATAACTTGGGAACAGAAGGACGGAAAATTTATGACAGTTTGTGCCAACAAGAGGATGAGGACAATGACAATGAATCAGACACAGATGTGGATGTATATCAAACTACGTTTAATAAACTTTAGGACCACTTTGGAAAAAAAATCAACATAGTGTTGGAAAGGCATACATTTTTCAGAAGAGCACAAGGCAAGGCAGAGAAGGTACAATCATACATTGCAGCACTGAAGGGATTATCCAATACATGCAATTTTGGTGGTTTAACAGACTCACTAACCACAGATCAATTAGTGACATTCACCAACAATCCCAGGGTGCAAGAAAAATACTAACCAAAAACCCAGACCTGAAACAAGCTATTGACATAACCGTAGGAATCGAACATATGGGTAAATGCATGAAAGAAATGAAGTTTAGTTCTGAGACTCACCACCATACTAATGATGTTGACATGATAAAAAAGCAAGGAAATGGAAATACTTTAATAGACAAGATTGAAGAAACCCTAAAGGCAAATGCCTCAAATGAAAGATATAAATGTTACCGTTGTGGGAGTGTGGGGCACTTGGCAAACAACAGGCAGTGTCAAACACGTAGTTCAACATGCAGAATGTACAGAAAGAAAGCACATTTTGCGAGAGTATGCACATGGTAGAGCAATCAGGAAGAAAAGAAGTTTGTAATTCAAGTAAAAGAGGAGGGAGAAGACGTACAGTTTCCGTCATGTGAAATAACCTTAGACAATGAATCTATTACTGTGTTTGTAGATTCCTGCTCTCTCTATACCCTCCTAGACAAGAAATCTTTTGAGAGTATGTTTCCTGATAGAGGTGAAGAACTAGAAAGACCAGATATCAAACCAGGGGGTTACAATGGAGATTTGAGTCCATTGACAGGAATGAAAATTATGCGTATTTGCTTCCAGGGCAGAAGTACAGTAGGAAAAGTGTACGTAACAGATAAAGGGTCGAATTTGCATGGGTGGAAGCATCAGAAAGAATTGGGTATGTAGTTAGACCCAAACAGATTAGAACCAGTTCTGCCTGTAAACCCTACGGAATGTGGAGAAAAAGTGTGCAGTGAATTCCCCGAGGTGTTTTTGGATACATGAGGGTTACTAGGAGAGTACCAACATCACATTCGTCTAAAATCCAAAGCTAGAACTGTGGTACATAAAGTGAGACCCATAACTCTATTGATGCATACACCCCTCAAGGAAGAATTAGATAAATTACTGAGTCAGGATGTAATTGAGCCAATAGAAAGCTCAGAATGGCTGGGCCCAATAGTAATAGTGTACCACAATGAAGCCGCTCCCAGTAGGGTGTCACAAGTACTAGTGCAGTTTTAGTCTGTGAGTGAAGACATCTCACATAAAATGAAAGACTGGTCTTACACACCACCTGGGTCATGCTTCATCATTGACCAGTCCTCGCCGTCTAAAACCTTGGTTTGATAGAGGGCGGGCATACACCTGACGACAGGGATGCACTTCTAAACTAAGTGGGGGCCCAAAGAAAATAGTGAGTTAAAAAGCCATTAAGGATGTCAGCTTAAATTTAATAGTGCTGGCATCTATATGGTAGTTAAAAACAAAGTGATCGGTGTAATGGGGATATTATTGTCCCCCCACCTCTGTCAATGGGGTCGACATGTTTCTGCCTAAGGCCCAGTTGGGTCCGCGGCATTCATCAGGACCATATTACAAAAAATTCTATATAACGGGCTCCACTCTTACCACACTATGGTGAAAGGATTTCCACTCAGTGGGGTGATGAGGATCACGCTACCACTGTGATATGGCTAAATTCTTAAGCCTGAAAGATAAAAACAAATATGTGCAGACAAACTGTCAAAATTGCATAGGACACAAACATAACAAAACAAATAAGCCACATACACCCTAAATCTATCGTGAGTGGCTATAGGTGCAACGATAATGTGACAGAAATCTATGCACCAGCTTGGAAGAAAATTCCTCCAAAATGCTTACCCTAAAATGAGGACACTTGTGCCCCATAGGAGGGTGAGGGCAGGAGACCCCTTAGGTCAGAACGCTAGAAAAATGAGGAGAAAACACAGGAACACAAGATGTTTAAAGAGTTTGTCAAAAACACAGGAGGTTCTAAAATACCTCCATAGTACGCAACCTGTAAAGGAAGTCAGTCAGCCCAACATTCATACTCTTACTGTGTCTGGACGTGATCTCCGCCTCTGTGCCTAGATCTGTGCACCTCCGCTCCTCGTTGTAGACTGAGTGAGCCGGCGGTTGGTTTTAAATAGTGTCAGCGTAATGAGTAGATTGTTAATCACCGCTAAATGGGAAACTGCAGTGTGGGATACGGTGTCCCAACCATCTGGTAAATAGGAGGTCCGGAGGCTTGCCTGACCTTCCAAATATGGGTTGCGGATATAGAACTCAATCCGCAAAGGAAGGCAGAGAGTTCATGCCCTGAGTCGGGCCGGCGTTCACATGATGACGTGAGGAGTGTGAGCGCCTTGAACATGCGCGCCAAGGAGCCCGTGTATAGCGCACGGTGAAATGAATCTTAAGCTGCGCATGCGTAAAGAAACATATAAAATAGTAATAGCCCACAAGTCTACTATAGGGCAAATCAGCGTTTTTGCCCTTTGCCCCGCATTCATGAGGTGCTCACGTTGATTAAGGATGCTTCCTTCTTTAGTGTCCTAGATCTCTCTGCCGCGTACCATCAGGTAGAGTCAGATCCCTGATCGAGACATCTAACGTCTTTCATCACACCCCTGGGACCCTTTCAATACAAATTCCTGCCCTTTGGCCTTGCGTCAGCGGCGACTGCATTTCAAAGAATCATGCAACATTTGCTGCAAGGTGTCCAGCACACCATGTGCTTTCAAGATGATATTCTGATCTATGGCACCGATGAGAGAAACCATGACATCACTCTCAGGAAGGTTCTAACTAGGCCTAGAGATGAGGCCCTAACCAATAAGAACGAAAAGTGTCACATTGGAGTAAGAGCCGTAGAATCCCTAAGGCACACCATTTCCCAAGAAGGAATTACACCTGAATATGACTTAGTAGAGGCTATTAATCAGGCTCCAGCACCTTCCAATAAAGAAGCACTCCGATGAAACCCAGGGTTATCTGAATTTTATCCGAAATTTGTCCAAACTTTTGCTTCAACTGTAGAGCCCTTACACAGCTTACTCAAGATCAAGGTTCTGTTTGAATGTAAGGAAAACTGTCAAAAAGCATTTGACTGCATAAAATCTGCCATTACAAAAGCCCCACTCTTAGGGAAATGTTATCCCAATAGGCCCACACAAATTACCACTGGTGCCAGCAACAAAGGAATAGGTGCGACCCTAACTCAAAAGGTTGATGGCATCAAACAAATTGTGGCTTTTGCTTCCAGGGCACTAAAAGGAGCAGAGACCAGATACTCTGTAGTAGAGAGGGAAGTTCTGGCATGCTACTGGGCGGTCAAGCATTTAAAATTTGTCTTATGGGGTTACCATTTACCATTAGAACAGACCACAAACCCTTGATTATTACATTCACCACCAAGGGGTCGGAGAGGATAACACCTAGAATCTCTTGGTGGGTGCTAGGACTGGGAAGTTACAACTTTAAAATGATGTATGTTCTGTGTTCGAAAAATGTAGTTGGAGATTACCTTTCACGCAATCCCCTTAACATTGACATAGGGAAACAAGAAGAAATATCTGAGGATTTTGTGCTGGAGATAAAAACAGCCAGTATAAATTCCAATGAGTGGAAACAAAACATTAATGAGGATGCTGAAATGATCACTTTGACCATGTACATTCACCAAGGTTGGCCCACGGATAAAAATAAATTGCCCAACTCCATTGTAAAGTATTGGGAACTAAGACTAGAACTGAGTGATTCTGAAGAATTTATCTGTCGAGGAGAAAAAATAATACCTGCCTGTGGAATGACAAAGAAGATTATTGATCTTGCTCACGAGGGCCATCTTGGACGTAGTCTCACAAAGAAGAAAGTTAGGTCTGACTATTGGTGGCCCAATATGGACACTATGGTTGAGAATGTGGTGAATAGTTGTGTTGACTGTGCCAACAGTGACAAAACTCTCAAAACCAATGTACCTCCCTTGTCACAAGTGAGGTCCCATGTAAACCATAGACAAAACTAGCACTGGATATTATTGGCCCACTAAACCTTAAATTTCTAAGAGAACACTATATATTGGTTTTGGTTGATTATCACACACATTGGATAGTTACCAAATGTGTCCACAATATCACAACACATACTTTGAAAAATTTCTTGAGAAGTACGTTTTGTGATGAAGGCATACCGGAGGTCCTCATTACAGACATTGGGGTGCAATTCACGTCTCAGCAGATGCAAGAGTTTCTCAATGAAAGGTCCATAAAACATCTCAGAACAGCACTGTACTGCTCAAGAGTGAATGGGTTGGTTGAACGTGTTAATCGTTTTTTGAAAGATTGCATACAGACGGCAGAGAAAATTTGTTTTCCTACAACCCAAGCTATACAGTATACAATTTGTGCTTATAGGACCACTACAAATAGTGTCACAGGTGTATCGCCATTCGTATCATTGCAGGGAAGAAAACCCAGAACTAAAATGTCAGCGTCTTGGGGTACAGGGACTACTTCAGTCAATGTGGACAGGCAAGACATTATGCAAAGAATACGTATTCACCAAGACTAATACAAGAAAAGATATGATCATCTAAAATGTGTCAACAACCCTATTTTCCAAATAGGAGAATGGGTAAAGGTGAAATTACCAAAGAAGAAATTTGTGGAAGGTAGCAGTTTTCCCATCCTCTTAAAATCTAAAGTGTAGGTAGGAATGTCATCACTCTAGAAATTGGGCAAACATGGGGAGTAGATAAGATTGCTAGGTGTGCCACCAGCTACTGCCCTTTACTACCCATACAAATTCTTGTGGCGACACACAACAGGGTAGACACTGGGAAGCAGTTGAGGAGAATGCATTGTGCGCCTATGTGGCGTAAGGATTTTGTGATGGGTTGAGTGATGTATTATATTCTTCCTTCCCATATCTTCTTTTCCGTATCTGCATGCTGTATCCTCATGACTACTAAGGCCTTATTGTATATTGTTGTAAATTATCAGCATATTCCTGCTTACTGCATGTGTTGATTATGGACTAAACCTTCCTTTGTTTCATTCCTTTAATAAGGAGATGTGTTATATCCTATGTATCTTAAGTGGTTTCCTCATACTGTTCCCCCCCTTACCTGGTGGTTGTTTCCTTCCCCTGATGATGTAATGTGCTGTCCCCTGAAGAATTCCAACTGTCACCGTGTGCCACTTAGCTGACTGGAAGTAGTGGTGGTGTAAATAAAGGACTGAAGGAGTTATACCAGACTGGATTCACTTATTTTCAATAGAATTAAAACTCAAGTATCTCTCAAAGGGTAATTTCAAACCTTCTTATTTGTTTTTTCAATTGTGAAGTCCTTGGTGGATCCAGCACATCAGGCGCTGCATCTCCTATTTCTGAGTACAGATACAATGAGCTAGTGGATATTTTCTTTAAGAAAATAGCTGATATATACACCTCATTCCTGGGTGATTCCTTGCAAGTCACTTCCAATGCTTAAACATCCTTAGTAGGACACCCACTCTATCCACCATCACTCTTATTGAAAAGGACAGGTATGAGACACTCTTTAAGTCAATTAAGTCCGGATCCCTTCAGATCCTGAACCTCCCTGAATACATAAAAAGACTGACCCGCCTCTTTTTCTTCCTTTCTTCAGCTCCTCAACCTTTCCAGCATGATTGCTAAAGTCCCCCCGGTCAGGAAACATGCCACGGTAATACCCCTGTGGAAAAAACACAATTTAGAGGTCTCCAAACTGGAGAATTACAGTCCCATTTCTCTCTTATCGCTCCAGGTGAAATTTTCAAAAAACGTGTTAACAAACAGCTGTCAGAGCCCCTTGAATGTCACAGCCTCTTACACTCCTTGCAATTGGCCTTCCATCCATGCCATAGCACGGAGTTGGCACCCCTTCAGGTAATCGAAGAACATAAAGCAACAACCCGCCAAGTGAACTTGAAGAGTTCAGGATCACTGGCATGGACTTGTAATGGTTTTCCTCCTTTCTGGAAGGGCTCTTGTTTCAGGCCTCCTTCAAACCTTGCACCTCCACTTCTCGACTAATTGTCTTTGGTGTTCTGGAGGGCTACTCGTTGAGCTCTATGCTTTTTAATGTCTATGTCCACCCCCTTGCAGATGTTGTCAAAGCCTTTGGTTTCTCCATGGTTTCATATGCCCACAATACTCAGATTGTTGTTACCCTGTCTCCAGATTCAGATAAAGGTCCCTCTCCACTTAAACTGCCTATAATCTGTTGCACAGTGGATGGGTAGGAACTGCCTTACACTTTGTTAGAAATGAAGTCTCTATTTGGCAGTGGTTTGCACCTTGTCCAAGTAGGGACCCTCACTGTAGTCAGGGTAAGGGAGTCACACACCTAAGATAACCCCTGCTCACCCCCTTGATAGCTTGGCATGAGCAATCAGGCTATTCTCTGAGGCAATGTGTAAAGCATTTGTACTCATGCACACACAGTAACACAGTGAAAACACTAGAAAAGGAGTCCACACCAGTTTAGAAAATGGCCAAAATTTAACTGAAAAAAACAAGACCAAAACGACAAAAATCCAACATACAAAAGTCAAAATATCATTTTTCAAAGATTAAGCAAGTTTAATCCGTAGAAATCAATGGATGCGTTAGTTTAATTACAAAGTACCTTAGATACATCAAAAATCAAAGACGGTGCAAGGCGCATGTTAGACCAAGAGGTTTCTGGCTGGCAGGGACGCATCGAAGCCAGTCAGAATCCACCGCTCTAGATAGGATGAGTACTATACACGTGTCCAATAACCTGTGCTTACCCTTAGGTAGATTGGCACAGAGCAGTCAGGCTTATCCTCGGGGCCGAAGTGTAAAGTATTGGCACAACACCACCCTCACAACACAATGCGCACGCTACAAAAAGACTCCACACTGTATGTATAAATCACTTGTCTTTGTATTACACACACACGGAAATCAAAACAAGATATACATTGTATATACACTTTACAGTTCTATGAAATTGTCAAACTTCCCCATTGAAATGAAAACGAGATACACAATGTGTATACACTTCACTGTTATATGCAATTGTCAAACTTTCCCAATCACAGAAAGGTCAAAGAGTCACAGGTCTTTGACTACATCTCGTGATCCATCCCTCAGTCATTCAACTATACCAGCTAATGATACACATTGCCCCTGCTGGCACCCCATTGACTAGACAGTTGGAACCACCTAACATGGAAAGAAACAGTTACTTAGTTTCGTCCATTTGGATTAGACCTCCAGGCACCCGACGACACCTACACAATCTCCCCGTAGTCAAAGGTTGTGACCCAGGAAGCTGGCACGCTTCCAAGTTTGGAGAAATGTTTCCCCTCAGGCGTAGGTGTGAACAGCCATAGCCCCCGACAGTCAGCTACAGGTGCGCACACAAAACCCCATCAGGTTTTGTCACAATGTCCTCCACAACAAAGTAACTTGTGGTGTGGGTCCAGAGAGAGGGAGCCAATGACCTTGGATAGAGGCCGCGATGTCAGGCACTGTCATCCTCCCAGTCTGGAGGTTGAAGACAGTCTCAGCTCCTGGCTCACGTTCCTCCAACACCCCTCAGACACCACACGCTCTAGAGCACAAGCTAGCACAGGTGCCCTTGGTTGCAAGCACGGGTTCCTCGGAATCTTCAAGCTTCCCCCGCACTCCTTGAACTCCTCACATCTCGGGACCTCAGGTGGCTGCTAATCTTTACGAACACACTACTCTGCACAGCTTGATGATGGTGAACGTCAGGACGGTCATTGTCCCAACCAACAATCACGTCCACCCTTTTCTGCCGCACCCAGTGCAGTCCTTACGATTTTGTGGAAACGATGAGATCCTTTGTGTCTCTGGGATCTTGTAGACAGAAGGCGAGCTAACCGGCCCTTGGAGAGTACTTCAGGACCCGGGCCATGGCATGTGGCACTTAACTGCAGGCCAGCAACATCCAGGCAAAATCCACCAAGTGATAATTCCCTTCCTAGAGCACGACAAGCCCCAAGTCCAGCTGCAGTCTCTTCTGCCCTAAGGACCCCTCATGTCACTGTCCCAGTGTCGAACCAGCATCGAACCAGCGTAGCATGGTTCCAAAACCAAAAGCATTGCTGGCTGTTGAGGCTTATGGTTTTGGCGTCTTCGGGCCTATACCTATGTCAGGCATACCTTGGTCCCACGTGGAAACAATTGCCGTGTTTGGCTGTAATCCTTTTACATTTCCTGCTTGACGATTACTGGTCAGCATCTTTGGGGCATTACTGATTCGGGTGCTTAAATGGGCCAGGATGGCCATCAATATGTTTTTGAGGATTGATACTGTTGCTCAGGGACTATCATAAACTGATTTCTTTTTGGAAGGACCTACTATGAAAAGCAGATTTCTCTTATATGCAAGTCTACAACATTGGTAGTCATACATTGCTCTAGCCTTGAAAACGTCCTGTGGATGAAACATGTGTCAGCTGCCACCATGGTGAAAATTGCTCCTACTATATACAGAATTTCGATGCAAATAAATGGAAGAATATGAAAATTACCTGCTAACGCATTGACTTTCTTATCAAGGAGTCCACAAGAAACAGCAAAGTGTGTGCTTCGGTGCTTTGTGGACAAGTCTGTGGATAGTCCAGTTGCAGTCCCTCCTGCCCTAAGGACCCCTCGTGTCAATGTACCAGCATCAAACCAGCTTAGTATGGTTCCAAATTCAAAAGCATCTCTGGCTGCTGAGGCCAGAGTCCCAGTAATTATACCCACAATGTCCTTTGAAGAGGCAATCAGTTCAAGAGGCCAACTTTGAAATGCACAGGCCCTCTCTAAATTTTGTCCTGTCTGCCGTCCTACCCTTCGAAGTTAGATCACTATCTTTAGTGGGGCCAAAACCCTGCCTGAGGAATGCAGGTGCCAATTCCACCCCCATGTAACCATTCCCAGAAAAGCCCCTCAGAGTCAGAGGTCCACAGTTTTCCTTGAACCCCTAGTTTATGGCCTTCAATCAGGAATGCACAGATGTAGCTGTTCCCCTAGCACCCAGATGTGCATTGGAGACAGGCCAAAATGCACTCAGAGCCATGAGCATCGAAATGCCCACTTTCCCAAAAGTGCCCTTAGGAAATACTGCTCAATAGCCTTTCCCTACATTCCCTCATGCAATGTAAGAAGCATGCCCTGTCGTACTGAACACACCACCCCATGCCATTCACGACCCTTGTATGTAGCGCACACACGCACATTCCCTACCTCTTCAGAACACCGCACCCTGTCACCAGGGAGAACTTTGATATAGCAAGAGACATGCAAAACCTTGGCACATAGCTTTTTAAATGCCAAACCGAGTAACAGTAACTTGTGCACACCGCCCCCACCCGAGCAAACCTGTAGCACAATCAATGAGCTACCTCTGTGTACAAACAACCAGTGCTGCAGGCCAACGGAGAAGCATTGAAGATACTTGCCCTGGATATATGTCTTGCCCCTTTGCAAGGGACTTACAGCTAACTTGAATCAGCCAATCATGTATATGATGTGCACAGTGCTTTGGCACTCAGTAGCAGTGTCAAGCGCGCTCAAAGTTTTAGGAGGTCGGCAGCCAGAAAGGTTAGGTGAGACCACGACAAAGGATGCCAGGTCTAACAGTGCAGGGGAGGTGAGGTGCCGTAAAATCAAAGGGATGCGTTGGTTTCTTACTACATAGAGGAGGTGGTGCGTCAGTTCCTTACTGGCCGAGGAGATGATGCATCGATTCCTTACTGGTAGGAGAGGTGATGCGTCGGTTTCCAGACACGTGGCCTCGGTTTCTTACTGTGGCATGGTGTCGATGAAGAGTTGGCGTTGAGGCACAATGCATCAAAAATCCAGATGCGTTGCGTCAATGCGGCAGCAGTGATGCAGGTGCTGCATCAATTTCACAGTTGCAAGGCAGGCGCTGTGTCAATTCTTCAGCTGCGAGCAAGTGCTGCGTCAGAGCCGGAGCGGGTACCACAGACGTTGGTGACACAGTGCTCGGGACTCACACTGCGGCGATTCTTCTGACGCGCTGCGATCGCAAGCTGGGGCCTGCAGTAAAAATCATGGTTGATGCTTCCAGTCATTCGGTGCAGGCAGCAGCGATGCGTCGTTCTTTTACAGTGATGCATAGAGAAGACAGGCACTGGGAGTCAATGCATGGATTTTCTCCTTAAGGTCACCAGGTTTCACTTCCAAGGGCCAAGGAACTGGATTTGGCACCACTTAGCAAATCAGGACACTCAGGGGTCAATTCCGATTCGGGCCGGAAAAAGCACCGACCGACTCGGAGCCGGAAAAATTACCGACCGACACGTACCAGTGGCGCCCGACACGCCAAGTACGATGCAAGCCGCGATAAATCCGACCGACACGTTAGGAAACCAAGCCGACCGACCGAGCCGCTCGGAAAATAGCAATCCGGCCGGAAAAACACGCGAATCCAACCGACCGACACGCATCCGGAACAAATCCGACCGAATCGTACCCGCCAACTCCAAACCGCAAAGTACGATGCAAGGCGCGAAAAACACGACCGAGTCGGACGGAGGACAAGCCGTACGACCGACACGCATACAAAACCGAGCCGAAGCAACACAATACACCGCGACCGACGCGTACGCAGCATACAAAACTGCACAAACACAGCGTGAACGAAGCGGAAAACACCGTACGAGACCAATGCAGGGTCCGACTCGGTCACAAGAACGTTTCCAACATACACAAACAGCACAAAGGAAAAATCAACCAAAAAAGGCCAAACAAGCAATTACCAAGCCAATAAATACTGGGGGGGTGGGGACAGAGAACAAAGACACACCCACAACTCCACCTATATAAAGGACACAAATCACTACCATGAGCCTTTCCAAATGCCATTCCACTGCCAGCACCCAAGAGAAAGCAACCACACACCCACAGCTCATCCCTCACACAAGCCACACACCATCAGCACACCAACAAATACCTACCTCACATACACCCAGCACAACACACACCCACACACCCTCACCTGCACACCAACACACACATCACCCACCATCACCATGCCCCCCAAGAAGAATCCCAAGTTCCTAGATAGTGAATTGGAAGTCATGGTAGACGAGATCCTCAGGGTGGAGCCACAGCTGTTTGGCACTCTGGTCCAACAGACCCCCATGTCGCAGAAAACCAAGATGTGGGAGAGGATCATCAACAGGGTGAACGCCCAATCACCATGTCGGCGCACAAAGACCGACATCCAGAACAGGTGGTATGACGTGCGCAGGAGGGTACGGGACCTGCTGAAGATAGACTACATCAACAGCCAACACACCGGCAGTGGCCCTCCTGCCAAGCCAATATACCTCAGGCCCTGGGAGGAGAAGGTGCGGGCCATCCTTCCGCCAGTGAGCGTATATGGACTAGAGAACATCCCAGAGCCTGGTGAGTACACAACAAATGTACACAATAAACTGCCACAAAACACACACATCACTGTCAAGGGGAGAGTCAAACCATGCACTCATAGCAATTACACAGCAACTAGAACAGAATCATCCCAAAATGTGTATGTCAGTCAGATAAACACAACACATGCCATCAAAAAAGTCACATCCAACTGTGCCAACACATGTACAAACACAACCACAACTACAGCTAGGCAGTGGCACAAATAGAACTAACACACACATCCACACATGTAGCCACCACAACAACACCAACACACAGTGAAGACCACTCAAAGGAAGGAATTCTGTGTATGCTGGCCAAGTCAGTGTAGCCAATAGCATCATGGGAGTCGCAGTCACACATATTGCCCCCCCCCAACTGTCCCATCAACACCACCCTGAACCATGCTCACATCACAGGGAGTGGAGAAGGACTCACAAGATGGCTGACACTGGCTACTGCTGTGGGGAGCACAAGGCCCTGCTGGCAACTGTGCACCAACAAACAGCAGGACACCACTGACTGACATCCTGAGAGACAACTTCCACTCCCTGCAATGCAAGCACGTTCCATGGTGGGATATCTGGCTGGCTGGGTGGGAAGGGGAACTTGCAGCACTGACTATAGTCACCAGCACCTCCCCTCACCCCCCCCAACACAAACTCCACAGTACCCACCTGGTAGAATGCAATGCCCTCCATCCTAACACAAGATCCCACAAAGCACCACCACCCTGGGTTATGTTGTGTGAAGCACAGGGACACTCTTGGGACTCTTAGCCAAACAACTGCCAGGACAACACTCCCAGCCATCCTGTCAGCACAGCCAGCCCACCCCACAGGGAAGCAGAGTCAAAAGGAAGGAAGCATGGGCATGCTGGGAAGGGGGTGGAGGCAATAGCATGATGGGAGTCGTAGTCACTGATATTGGTCACCCCCACAACTGTCCCATCAACACCACCCTGAACCATGCTCACATCACAGGGAGTGGAGAAGGACTCACAAGATGGCTGACACTGGCTACTGCTGTGGGGAGCACAAGGCCCTGCTGCCAACTGTGCACCAACAAACAGCAGGACACCACTGACTGACATCCTGAGAGACAACTTCCACTCCCTGCAATGCAAGCACGTTCCATGGTGGGATATCTGGCTGGCTGGGTGGGAAGGGGGACTTGCAGCACTGACTATAGTCACCAGCACCTCCCCTCACCCCCCCCCCACCAACACAAACTCCACAGTACCCACCTGGTAGAATGCAATGCCCTCCATCCTAACACAAGATCCCACAAAGCACCACCACCCTGGGTTATGTTGTGTGAAGCACAGGGACACTCTTGGGACTCTTAGCCAAACAACTGCCAGGACAACACACCCAGCCATCCTGTCAGCACAGCCAGCCCACCCCACAGGGAAGCAGAGTCAAAAGGAAGGAAGCATGGGCATGCTGGGAAGGGGGTGGAGGCAATAGCATGATGGGAGTCGTAGTCACTGATATTGGTCACCCCCACAACTGTCCCATCAACACCACCCTGAACCATGCTCACATCACAGGGAGTGGAGAAGGACTCACAAGATGGCTGACACTGGCTACTGCTGTGGGGAGCACAAGGCCCTGCTGCCAACTGTGCACCAACAAACAGCAGGACACCACTGACTGACATCCTGAGAGACAACTTCCACTCCCTGCAATGCAAGCACGTTCCATGGTGGGATATCTGGCTGGCTGGGTGGGAAGGGGGACTTGCAGCACTGACTATAGTCACCAGCACCTCCCCTCACCCCCCACCAACACAAACTCCACAGTACCCACCTGGTAGAATGCAATGCCCTCCATCCTAACACAAGATCCCACAAAGCACCACCACCCTGGGTTATGTTGTGTGAAGCACAGGGACACTCTTGGGACTCTTAGCCAAACAACTGCCAGGACAACACTCCCAGCCATCCTGTCAGCACAGCCAGCCCACCCCACAGGGAAGCAGAGTCAAAGGAAGGAAGCATGGGCATGCTGGGAAGGGGGTGGAGGCAATAGCATGATGGGAGTCGTAGTCACTGATATTGGTCACCCCCACAACTGTCCCATCAACACCACCCTGAACCATGCTCACATCACAGGGAGTGGAGAAGGACTCACAAGATGGCTGACACTGGCTACTGCTGTGGGGAGCACAAGGCCCTGCTGGCAACTGTGCACCAACAAACAGCAGGACACCACTGACTGACATCCTGAGAGACAACTTCCACTCCCTGCAATGCAAGCACGTTCCATGGTGGGATATCTGGCTGGCTGGGTGGGAAGGGGAACTTGCAGCACTGACTATAGTCACCAGCACCTCCCCTCACCCCCCCCAACACAAACTCCACAGTACCCACCTGGTAGAATGCAATGCCCTCCATCCTAACACAAGATCCCACAAAGCACCACCACCCTGGGTTATGTTGTGTGAAGCACAGGGACACTCTTGGGACTCTTAGCCAAACAACTGCCAGGACAACACTCCCAGCCATCCTGTCAGCACAGCCAGCCCACCCCACAGGGAAGCAGAGTCAAAAGGAAGGAAGCATGGGCATGCTGGGAAGGGGGTGGAGGCAATAGCATGATGGGAGTCGTAGTCACTGATATTGGTCACCCCCACAACTGTCCCATCAACACCACCCTGAACCATGCTCACATCACAGGGAGTGGAGAAGGACTCACAAGATGGCTGACACTGGCTACTGCTGTGGGGAGCACAAGGCCCTGCTGCCAACTGTGCACCAACAAACATCAGGACACCACTGACTGACATCCTGAGAGACAACTTCCACTCCCTGCAATGCAAGCACGTTCCATGGTGGGATATCTGGCTGGCTGGGTGGGAAGGGGGACTTGCAGCACTGACTATAGTCACCAGCACCTCCCCTCACCCCCCCACCAACACAAACTCCACAGTACCCACCTGGTAGAATGCAATGCCCTCCATCCTAACACAAGATCCCACAAAGCACCACCACCCTGGGTTATGTTGTGTGAAGCACAGGGACACTCTTGGGACTCTTAGCCAAACAACTGCCAGGACAACACTCCCAGCCATCCTGTCAGCACAGCCAGCCCACCCCACAGGGAAGCAGAGTCAAAAGGAAGGAAGCATGGGCATGCTGGGAAGGGGGTGGAGCCAATAGCATGATGGGAGTCGTAGTCACTGATATTGGTCACCCCCACAACTGTCCCATCAACACCACCCTGAACCATGCTCACATCACAGGGAGTGGAGAAGGACTCACAAGATGGCTGACACTGGCTACTGCTGTGGGGAGCACAAGGCCCTGCTGCCAACTGTGCACCAACAAACAGCAGGACACCACTGACTGACATCCTGAGAGACAACTTCCACTCCCTGCAATGCAAGCACGTTCCATGGTGGGATATCTGGCTGGCTGGGTGGGAAGGGGGACTTGCAGCACTGACTATAGTCACCAGCACCTCCCCTCACCCCCCCACCAACACAAACTCCACAGTACCCACCTGGTAGAATGCAATGCCCTCCATCCTAACACAAGATCCCACAAAGCACCACCACCCTGGGTTATGTTGTGTGAAGCACAGGGACACTCTTGGGACTCTTAGCCAAACAACTGCCAGGACAACACTCCCAGCCATCCTGTCAGCACAGCCAGCCCACCCCACAGGGAAGCAGAGTCAAAAGGAAGGAAGCATGGGCATGCTGGGAAGGGGGTGGAGGCAATAGCATGATGGGAGTCGTAGTCACTGATATTGGTCACCCCCACAACTGTCCCATCAACACCACCCTGAACCATGCTCACATCACAGGGAGTGGAGAAGGACTCACAAGATGGCTGACACTGGCTACTGCTGTGGGGAGCACAAGGCCCTGCTGGCAACTGTGCACCAACAAACAGCAGGACACCACTGACTGACATCCTGAGAGACAACTTCCACTCCCTGCAATGCAAGCACGTTCCATGGTGGGATATCTGGCTGGCTGGGTGGGAAGGGGGACTTGCAGCACTGACTATAGTCACCAGCACCTCCCCTCACCCCCCCCACCAACACAAACTCCACAGTACCCACCTGGTAGAATGCAATGCCCTCCATCCTAACACAAGATCCCACAAAGCACCACCACCCTGGGTTATGTTGTGTGAAGCACAGGGACACTCTTGGGACTCTTAGCCAAACAACTGCCAGGACAACACTCCCAGCCATCCTGTCAGCACAGCCACCCCACCCCACAGGGAAGCAGAGTCAAAAGGAAGGAAGCATGGGCATGCTGGGAAGGGGGTGGAGGCAATAGCATGATGGGAGTCGTAGTCACAGACATTGGTCACCCCCACAACTGTCCCATCAACACCACCCTGAACCATGCTCACATCACAGGGAGTGGAGAAGGACTCACAAGATGGCTGACACTGGCTACTGCTGTGGGGAGCACAAGGCCCTGCTGGCAACTGTGCACCAACAAACAGCAGGACACCACTGACTGACATCCTGAGAGACAACTTCCACTCCCTGCAATGCAAGCACGTTCCATGGTGGGATAACTGACTGGGTGGGTGGGTGGGTGGGAAGGAGGTCTGGCTGTCAACCAAACACAATCAATGCAGACCATGTTCACACCCCAGAGAATACATAGAAATGCCCAAATAATGCAGGACAATGTGCCACACCAATATCAACCCCTGACTGTGACGACTTAGGACAATACAATGTACAGGCCCGCACCCCGAGGCACAGTCACAACTGTCAGGTGTGTCAACCACTGATGCCTGCAGAAACATGAAATACATTGTTTGTGTCTCCCAAAAACAGGTGATGATAGGGACACAGCAGCAGACGCTGAGGAGTCCCAGTCCCAGGCTCAAGAGGATGCCGAGCTCACTGGCGTCGTACAGCCTCTGTCCTCCTCGGACGATGAACAACCTGGCACATCCGGTGCAAGTCAACTTGCTGCACCAGCAGGACCACCAGCTGCAGCACCAGCAGGTCCACCAGCTGCACCCCCTGCACCCACCCCTCCAACGACTGTCACCACGAATACCATCCCTGCCGACATAGACAGAATAAGGAACAACACCAGCGCAGTGACCCTGGACCAACCTGGGGCCATGGACACCACCACCACCACCACCCCCAAGGTGGACCAGGGTTATCTGTGCGTGCAACTGCACACACTGCACATGTCAGCAGGGGTGGTGGGAGGGGTGGGAGACAGAGGTCGCTGCTTGCAGACGTTGCTGGTGTGCATGAAGACCCACAACTGGTACGCATAGCTGATGCGTACCAGTCCAGCACCGGAGAGCTCAGCCAGGTAGTGGGGCTCCTCAGAGACATCAAACAGCAGCAGGCTGCCCATCATGCCCGCTTGGACTCCCACATGTCCCACGTGGAGTCACACATGTCACGTGTGGACTCCCACATGTCCCGCGTGGAGTCCAAGTGGGATGTACTACATGAGATGACGGCGGTGCACAGGGACATTTTACAATGCCTCCGCCAGATGAACAGCAACCAGTCCACACCTCCCTGTGTGCCAACAACATCTGGTACCGAACAAACTGCAACTGCCACAGGGAGGGAGGAGGACTCTGGCGGAGAGTCCCCTGCACCGCAGCAGCCTGCACTTGAGGGCCCCCCCCAAGAAGAGGGGTCGTCCGAGGAGGGGAAAGTGAGAGGCTGATGGCCAAGCGCAACTCCCAGGAAGCCTGAACCTGTTCTGGATTTTCGCCTTTGTGCACAGACTGTTCACCCTGTTGATGGCAACACTACTCCCACACATTGCATGGGGAGTACAAGTTGGAACAATGTGTCAGACAACTGTGGCCCCGATACTGGGGATCCTGTCTACCTGGACTTTCAATTCACCTAGGAACTTGGGATTGCAAGATTCATGTACAGCACAATCCATCCTATGCACTATTAACACAGATGTATCACAATAAACACACTAATACACCATACTTGCCTCTGTCGTGATTCCAACGTGGGTGCTGTTATGGGGATGATGAACTGCAAAATTACACTGTGTATGCGAACTGCAACAGCAAGGACAACACAGGCATGTGAGTACAGGCAACGTGACACATATGAGGGAGACACACCACCAGGGCTACACAACACATACACACCTAAGCCATCTGACTCATTGCCTACACTGATGTTGCCAGGGAAGACGGTGCAATGCACAGACACCACACCCATTCCCAGTTGTAGTCAAGTAGCCCACAGGTGCAGTAAGCAAATGGCAGTCAAATGTGTGACCACAGACAACGCACATCACTAAGTGAAGCACAGGTTTATTACACAGTAGCAACATGTCGTAACCACTACAGATGCAAGGTAACCCCACCTGGTAGCGGGCACACAGTCAACAACTGTAGACGGAAGGAAGTCCATGGGTGTGGCGCACATCACCTGTAGGGACACAACAGCTACCAGCCTGGATGTGCAATCACGTCGTCGGTGGACACAGTTGACCAAACGAATCTGAAAGTACCCTGTGAAGGACAGAAATGACACACAGTCAAAAGCAATGCAGTACAGGACAGATCAGCAAAACTCATGCACAATACATGTTACAAGATACCCACCCAGAACCAAGTTAGCATGTCAACACTGTTGGGGAGTACAGCCCACCTGTCACCACACATCGCAACACACATCCTGTCAAGTAGCCCATGGACACACTCCAACAGCACCAGAGCACCACCCACACATCATGCCAACTCACATCATTCACATGACACCTCAGGATACTCACATTCAGCTAAAGAAGTTGGTGATGAGCTGTGTGCGGACATCACCATCATCATCATCATCATCATCATCGTCACTGGCATCGTGGTCCAGGCCAGGATCCTCCACAGGTGGCGGATGTTGGTCATCGTCATCCTGGATGAGAGGCAACTCCTTCCGCACTGCCAGGTTGTGGAGCATGCAGCAGACGATGATAATCTTGCACACTTTCGCAGGGGCATATGGGAGGGACCCTCCGGTCTTGTCCAGGCAGTGGAAGCGGCTCTTCAGGAGACCAAAGGTCCGCTCAATCACTCTCCTGGTCCGACCATGTGCCTCATTGTAGCGCATCTGGGCAGGTGTCACAGGGTTCCTGAGGGGTGTCAGCAACCACGGCATGTTGGGGTATCCCGAGTCACCTACGGACAGACAAGTGCACATCAGCTGACTTGGAAAAGTGGGCGGAATACTACAGATCAGATCACACACAATGGCACAAAGTCAGTACACACCGACAAGCCAGGCACGCTGGTTCTGCATCTGTGCCATCAACCTGGGGATGCGACTACTCCTCATCACAAAGGCATCGTGTGCTGAACCAGGGAAACGGGCACACACGTGTGTGATGGTCATGTCTGCAAGACACACCACCAGTGCATTGACCGAGTGGTAGTGCTTGCGGTTCCTGTAGGCCTGCTCCTGGGCCTGTGGTGGTACCAAAGCCACATGTGTCCCATCAATGGAGCCAATGACATGCGGCATCCTCCCCAGGGCATAAAAGTCACTCTTCACGTCAGTGAGTCGTCGCAGTCTAGGGAAATATATGTACCGGTTCAGGAAGAGCAACATTGCCGCCAAGAAATCGCGGAGCACACGGCTGAACATGGTCTGTGACATCCCACCAGCAGACGCCACAGTATGTTGGAAGGTACCGGTGGCAAAGAAGTGTAGGGCTGCCATCACCTTCACCTTGGGGGTCAGCGCTGTAGGATACGGCCGGCCAGGCTGCAAATGTGGGGACAACTGCACTGCCAAATCCTCAATCAGCTGCCTGGTGAAGCGGTACCGTCGGATGCTGTCCCGTTCCACCATCGTTGCCAGGTCTGGGAATGGCCGATGGACAGCAGGAGCCCTGCAGTGCAGAGGAGAAGTAAGCAAGATCATCAGTCACCCCACATATGCGGCATTGAACACACTCAAGTTCCCAACATACATCATCATGAGGCACAACTACATGAAGTGTGCAGTACCGGAACGACATGTATGGTACATACATGGCCAACATCTGTCAACACGGTCCTACAGGTGGCATCAATTTGTCCCAGGTTGGCCCATTGGATATCATGATGCTGTGTCAAAGTCACCCCCCAGTGACATGTGAGGACAGATGTGCCCCAGGCACCACAGCTCAACGACAGGCACATTCCCAGGGACCCTGTAATGCCACATGGACACTGGCATCACCTGGAGTATCATGTGTACACCACAGCAAAACAAACATGACCCCCACAGGTAGTGGCCACACTTGCCATGGCAGGAGAGCCATGGACGTCTGTGACACACACGCACAACATCAGAGTCCATGCACACACAACGTGGATGTGGAGACTGTCTCCCATTGTGCACATGAAATCAGAGACATTGTAAACACTACATGCACAAAGACTGTGGAGGGCCATCACTATTGTGCCACTGGGACACCCTGGCTCAAACATACCGTCCCACATGGGACTCACGGGGTATGTGACATGACATACACAAACACCACTGTGAAATGTGACCATGACACATGCACAGATATGAACAGTTGCACATCACAGTGGTCACGTACACGTAACACCCAGGATCCTGTCCCCATGAACACGTGCACAGCCTGGGGGTGGCTGCCCACAGGTGACACCCACAGGACAACATGTACACCAACATACACACAATAGGAAATGCAGCCTTACATGCCTTATGATAAGGTTTGGACAGGCTGTCGTGATGTAGGTGTGCCCCTCACTCCCTGGGAGCTATCTGTGGCTGGCATATGTCCATCTGAGACAGGCATGCTGACCTATGCCAGTCACATATACAGTGATGCGTTGAACAGCAATGGACCGATCGGTGCCTCCGGCCGGCCCATTGCTTTCAATGTGTGCGGGTACGCGTTGTACCCCTGTGCGCGTTGAACTGCAATGGACCGATCGGTGCCTCCGGCCGGCCCATTGCTTTCAATGTGTGCGGGTACGCGTTGTACCCCTGTGCGCGTTGAACTGCAATGGACCGATCGGTGCCTCCGGCCGGCCCATTGCTTTCAATGTGTGCGGGTACGCGTTGTACCCCTGTGCGCGTTGAACTGCAATGGACCGATCGGTGCCTCCGGCCGGCCCATTGCTTTCAATGTGTGCGGGTACGCGTTGTACCCCTGTGCGCGTTGAACTGCAATGGACCGATCGGTGCCTCCGGCCGGCCCATTGCTTTCAATGTGTGCGGGTACGCGTTGTACCCCTGTGCGCGTTGAACAGCAATGGACCGATCGGTGCCTCCGGCCGGCCCATTGCTTTCAATGTGTGCGGGTACGCGTTGTACCCCTGTGCGCGTTGAACTGCAATGGACCGATCGGTGCCTCCGGCCGGCCCATTGCTTTCAATGTGTGCGGGTACGCGTTGTACCCCTGTGCGCGTTGAACTGCAATGGACCGATCGGTGCCTCCGGCCGGCCCATTGCTTTCAATGTGTGCGGGTACGCGTTGTACCCCTGTGCGCGTTGAACTGCAATGGACCGATCGGTGCCTCCGGCCGGCCCATTGCTTTCAATGTGTGCGGGTACGCATTGTACCCCTGTGCGCGTTGTACCGCAATGGACCGATCGGTGCCTCCGGCCGGCCCATTGCCTTCAATGTGTGCGGGTACGCGTTGTACCCCTGTGCGCGTTGTACCTCAATGGACCGATCGGTGCGCACCCATTGACAATGGGCTTGCCTGGCAACGGACGCGTTTTCGAATTTCGAACGAGTCGGTTGCTGGAAAATCAGTTGGTCACCCACAACAATGTTGCAAAATCATGTATGTCATGAAGTTGAAGTTTTGAAGGATGCTGTGGGCGTGTTTTGGTGCTGCTATTCCATGGATTGGCCAGATTCAGAAGATGCAAACGACTTGGACCTATCACTTTGGACACAAGGGACAGTATCTGCCTCTCCAGCACATATATATTGCTGCCTGTTCCCCTGAGAGCCCACTTGCCTGCACTACATGCTCCAGGACGACATCTGCCACTGCACTGCTGCTGTCTCTGCCCCTCTGGACCCTGCAATGGCACGTACTGTGGAGAGAGCCCCAGCCTTCAGCCTTGAGGAGAACCAGGCCCTGCTGGACAGCCTACTTCCACAGTACAGCAAGCTGTATGGGACACCAGGGGAGCAGGTGAGTGTTCTGTGCACTGCCTTTCTGAATGTGCATTTTGTCTGACTAGCAAGGCTGAGAGTCAGCACACCACTGGCTAGCAGGCTCACTGAGTAGTTGTCACCCCCCATAGTGTGTAGTGACTTGCACTGGACAGGTATGGTGCAGTGACAGTGCTTCTGAACAGGGTTTTACTCCCCATGCAATGATACCATGTAGTGACTTCTGGAAAACTGTCCATGGGCAGCCGTGCACTGCCTGGGTACACCATGTGCCCCTGTGATAGCGACATGTATATGCAACTGTGTCATGCACGGATATGTTGCATGTGTAGTAAAGGCCTTATCACTTTGTCATCCTGACAGGCTTCTGCCCATCGGAAGCATGAGATATGGAAGGACATCGTCCGGGCTGTCCGGTCCGTGGGGGTCTACAAGCGCCGGATCCGCAACTGCCAAAAGAGGTGGCAGGACCTTCGGGGCTGGACCCGGAGGATTGCACGGGTCCAGCTGAAGCTGTCGCCTCCTCGCAGGAGGGGCGGAACACGGACCCTGACCCCCCACATGCTCAGGATCCTGGCGGTGGTCTTTCCAGACCTGGATGGGCAGCTGAAGGCCAGAGAGCAGCAAGGAGGGGGTGAGTCAAAGACTGCACTGTGTACTCTGTCTAACATGCTATGTGCCCTCCTCGGGCCTGGTTAAACTGCCACAGTACAGCAGTCATGTTGTCCAGGAGCCATGTCCCTCTATTGTGCACTGCCCACTCCTCATCTGATACCCAGGTGTGGCCCTTACATGCAGGGAATTCTGTCACTTAGGACTGTGTCCTTGCAGTTTGCTTGACTCAAGGTGGGAGACAGCATCTGTTTCCTGACTCTGTGGTGGGCATCATGGGTGGGTCCATTGCTTACACAATGCCTGTATTCTGACATGTATTCAGCGTGTTACTTTGATCTGTGGTCCAATTGCTGAGCTGATCCACCACATGTGGCTGGGGTACCTGGCACACACCCATGCTGCGGGTGGGAACAATGTTTGGGCCCCAGGAGTATGTATATGACGTGTGTCACACATACTTAGCCAGCTGCCTACAGTCCAGGGCTCATCCCTCATTCATGTGGGGCTGGACAGTCATGCCTACTCCAGGCCATACAATACACTCTGTACTCCCACTCCCGTGTATCAGCGGACACATTGTGCACAGTGATTTGACCCCTCAGGTGTCTGCCTCTGTGTCAGTGTGCTGTGGATTAGTCGCCAGGACTGCTGTGGAGTTTCTTGGTAGGGGCTCAGCATGCCACTGGAGATGTGACCATAGGAGACGATACTTGTGTGACACATAGGTGTCTGATCAGCTGCCCATGCAGACTGGGGCATGTAAATGTGAAGTTCAGGCAGCTGTTCCCCATGCACAGCAGAGTGTGAGGGGCTCAGGTTCAGAGGGTAGTGTCACAGGTCTCCCATATGTCCAATAGGTATGACCTGGACAGATGAGGGTTAAGAGGATGTGTTGTGGGGGGATGTACATGTGCACTTGTGCAGCTCCAGGACTTGCATTCCCCATGACCTACTATTGTGACACAGTGCATAGTGTTGTTGTCTGGCTGCAAAGTCATACATCACTGAGCCAGTGATGTATGACTTTGCAGTCATGCCTCCGCCATGGCATGTGTCTACTGATTGGTGAGCCTGCAGGGGAGTGACATGTGCTACATGCACACCATAGTGGCGCTGGCTATCAGGACATGGGTGCATCATGGTGTCTGTCGCTGGTATGCATCACATGCATTTCCTATTTGACTCTGGGCATCCCTTACATCCGGAAACCTGTACTGACTCAGTGGCAAGAGCTGTGATGTGTCCACACCGTGTCCTCTGCACTGTCCAACTACTGTGTACTTGGTGCATGTGTCAACACTGGGGTGTTGCAATCCAACAGACACCAGACAGATGGGTGCAAGGCCATGTGGGATGTGAGTGCCATGCTTGGCATCAGACTGACAATTGACTTCTCCTGTTCAATTAGTGCACTTTTAGCAATGTACAACTAATGATGCCAGGGCTTGCTCTGTGATGTGCTGTGCTCACAGTGGTGTGTGCGTTATGTGCAGGTGACTGATGTCTGTCTGTTTCCCCATTGTTTGCAGATACATCCACGGCCACGGAAGGGGACAGCTCCACGGACCAGGAGGAGCCGGAGAGCCAGACTGGGTCAGCAGCCGAGGAGTGGTCGGAGGGACCCAGTGGCACGGAGGGCGAGGGGAGCCACACCGAGGAGTCCTCAGCAGCATCCACCTCAGCTGAGGACCAGAGCAACTCGGAGGATGACTCCCTTGTGGAGGCGGGTGTCAGCAGCCACCACACCCCAGCTAGTGTTGCTGTCCCCGCCACCACCAGCACCACCACCGCCCTCCCATCGGCTCCCATTCCCCAGGTCCGTGGAGGCTCCCATGTCCGGGAGCGTGTCTCCTTTGGGCCAGGCACCGCACCCCCTGCCCCTGTGTCCCCTGCTGCCCTGAGTGAGGAGTCTGTGTACCTCCTTCGCCAGCTCCATGTAGGGCAGACAGCCATGCTGAGTGTCCTCCATGCGCACACCGCGCTGTTGACTCAGCTGGTGTCGTTCATGGAGGGCATCTCATCGGGCATGTCTGACCTACAGAGGGGCAATAGGTCCATGGACTCCTCCCTGACGGCAGCAGTGTCCCTCCTCAAACGGTCCCTCACCCCTCCTGCCTCTGCTCCATCCACACTCCCCAGCACCTTACCCATCCCAGGCACACACACACCGGCACAGGCACACACCAGCACACACACATCCAGCACACTGACACACACGCCAATGACAAAACGCACACGCACGCACATTCAGGGGACTGAAGCCAGACTCACAGGGGATGGGGCCCTGGAACACACACACGCATCCACATGCACTGCGCAGTCCTCAGTTCCCTCTCCCTCCAAAGCACCCTCCCTTGCCTCACCTGCAACCCCAAAGTCACAGCAGCTCTTCCTCTGTGACCTCGGCCTCTTCCCCACCGATGAAGCTGCTCCAGCATACCGGGGGAAGAGGAAGCCCACCCACACGGAGCAGAGTGCCCCTCGCCCCCGGACACCCTCCCCAGGCGCAGACGGACTGAGGCCCCCACCCGCAAGTCCCCCGGAGTCCTAAGAGCAAGACCCCGCCACCGCCCTGCAGCTCAGGCACAAGGTCTCCGTCCTCCATCCCTCAGGCCCCCACTGCACAGGTGCCCCCACCACACCCTGCCCCAGGTTCCCCCACCCACAGATATACCATCCCCAAGAGGATCCGGCCTTCTCCCCCTGCCACTTGCTCTCCCAGCACCACACCCCCGCTGCGCTTGTCTGTGCCACTGATGTGGTGAGGGTGTCCTCCCCCTCTGTCCAACCCACCTTGCCTGTTCCCCATTCTCCTCCCCTGGAGGTAGGCACTGCAGTGGAGTCCACTACCGCCCTGTCTGACTTGGGCACTGCAGTGGCGGACCTGTCCACCCCATCTGCAGGGTCCACTGCAGTTGTGCCGGCACCCACGACATCTGAGTCATGCCCCCCAGTTGTGCCGGCACACACCATGTCAGACACCTCCACTGCAGTTGTCAGTGGCTCTCCAGCACCCACCACCCCTTCCCTGACTCCCCCTGGTGAGCCCTGATCCTGTCCCTGCGGTGCCTGGCCTGCCCCCCGGTTGCCCCTCCTAGTGGATTGTCCCTGGTATTGTGCAGGCATGCGTAGGGTGACATCTGCCAGTGTCACCCTGTTTGAACTTTGACAATGGACTGGCCATTGGCCTTTGCTCTAATTTTTTCTGGACGTCGTTATCAAACAACACATATGCTGAATAAAGCAACTTTCTTTTCTCTAGTGCTCATGCTTCAGATGTACATGTTGTTGGTGCAGCTAACCATGCCCTTGCTGCAGTGATGGTGATATCTGGTCTCATGATTATGAAGTGTTACTGTGCAGGAACCCATGTGGTACAGGGGGAATGTGTCCTATCATGTGGTGTATCCATGTCATCAATAGCAGCATCTGAGGGTGTCATGTGTTCAGTATTTGGCAATGGGTTTCCTACTTACATTGGCAATTTCATATCTGTGGCTTCCACCCCTGCACATCTGTTGTGCCTGCCATCGTTGCATTTGTCTACTTCCCTGACCGTGTTGCCATCTCCAGTGGACATGCAGGTTTGGGCATCAATGGGGAGGGACTCATCCGTGTAGTCAGTGCAACATTGCTATACAAGTGTGTTGGATCTGTGCTGATGATTCCGTTGGCACATCCATGACCAGGCTGATGTGATGGGAGCCCTCATTTGGTGCTAATTGTTGATTGTGTGACCAAGTGCTCAGCTGACATGATGGGGCCCTACTGAGGCAACATATGGCACAGCTTTCCTCACACAGGAGTGGAGTCCCCTCATGGCAGTGTGTACACGTGTGACATTGCCTGCGCCCAAGGTGTGTGTTGTATGTGCATGTCTGTGTGTTCACTTCCATTCATCTGCGCATGCTGTGATCCCTAGTGTTGTACCTGTTTGTGATGCTTGCTGACTTGAGCTATGTTCCCCCA